>JAZKJV010004742.1:0-600000 GCA_037367405.1 Ottelia alismoides | reverse complement strand
CATTTGGTTTTTGCATAAAAAATCTAAACAAAGAACCGCGTGGAAATCTAGTCCTAAGTTTTTAAATTAAACCCAAGTTGTTCCTTTGCCTCCCTGCCTTCGACCCCGGACTTGCCCGGGATATAAATTAAGCCGAGACACTCTTCACTGAGATCCTTCTCTCGGTTCTGACCGAATCGCTAAGTACATGTATTACAACGTACACGAATTAATCATCGTATTTACCGACTCATCACTAACCAAATCCCCAATCCTATTCAAGCAACTATGTTTGTTGGAATTGCGGTAACCAATTTGTGATCTTGATCATATCTAATCAATTTTGGTTAAGGTAATGTCATTTAATGAAATAATCATTATAAATATTTCACAAATAATTATTTCAGGAAATTAACTATTTATTTCATTAATTGATTAAATGATAATCACAAGGTTCTTGATTAGGAAAATAATTTTCAGCAGTGACCCTCATTTACTAAAATTAGCATATATCAATCAATTTAAATCCAAATTACATAAAATAAGTTTCTAAAGTTTGCTACTTTAATTCATAACAGAACCCACATGATTTTCATGCATTTTAGGCATTTTAAAAATCTTAATTAACTCTTTAATTAGGTCAAGATTTGTCATCCCTGAAACAGTGAATACATGTTAACTAAAATGATCATAACTTGAGAAATCGAATTTCAAATTACGCAAACTCAAGTCCCACGATTTTCTTATTTAATGGGGAACATTATACATGTGATAATTTCTTGTTTAAACATTTTAAACAGGGAGAAAAATCATACAAAATAGGGTTGCGTGAACAAAATATGATAAAACATCATACAACAAAAAATGCCCAAGTCATCTTAGGTTTATGGATCATATCCAAAACCTCCAATCTATGGATCTTATACCACTTGAAGGATATGGGAAAATCCTTAAGAGCATCTTGAAAGCGCGAGGATCGCATCACATGCGATCGGGAGTGACTAGTCGAACTAGTTACTCGGGGCAACGAAATTTAAATAATTTTAAACCGATGAAACCACATGATCCAAGAACACTTCTTGGATCATTTAATCAAAACCACAAATAAGCATTAGGATTACCTCTTGTAGCATGGTTGTGATCGAGTCTCTAAATGAAGAGACCTCCTGTCTCAAGTCTGATCCAACGGAGGAGACGCTTTCGAGTGCATTGGTGAAACGAGTGCTCCTCGCAATCCATGTTGATGATCCAAGAGATGAATCTCCTGATCTTGTAATGCGAGATCCGACATGTTCTTCATGAGGAAGGCGCACCAAAGGAGACGAAGATCCACGATCAAATGATCCGACAACATGACGTTGATGCGACGGAGATGGCGACTCTCTCTAGGGCTCCATGGTGGATGACCAAAATGAGAGAGAGAGAGAGAGAGAGTTGGAATGTAGAGAGAAATAGGGAGAGAGCATTAGTTGTTGTTTTAGCAAGGATAGCCTCTTTTTATATAGTATTTTAGGATTCCATGGATCTCAATCCATGAACAACACAAAATCAATGGATGAGATTGATTTGTTTTTCTTTCAATGGCCATGATTTTGTTGTAAAAACATAACAAAAACTAATTATTGAATAATCAATATAAATTAATTTTAATTTAAATTAATTATCCTAGGAGATAATGGGAAAGAGATTAGCCTCTTCCCATAAATAGGGGGACAACCACCAATTCTAATCAGGACTTGGTGGATGTCCACCACCTTTAGATGGAATGTGACTTTTATCTCTTATCTCATAAAATTACATTATCCAATGTAAATATCCAATAATTTGCAACAACTTTTGTTGTAAATTTATTCACACAAATAATTCAAATTATTTTGTGAACATCGCGATCATACCATTGGAAATTTGTGAATCACATTCACAACTCAAAATAAAATGTAAATTACATTTTTCAATTAATTGTTTAATGTAAATCCAATTCACATCAACATTTAAATTGTATATGTTATTTACAAAATAACTCTCTCCTATATATTGTAAATCACATTTATAACATATATGACTAATATGGATAGTGCTATCCACATTATTCATATCCATGATAATTAAATCACATTTAATTATCTTGGATCTCTATTATCATGTGCCCAAATAATATGAATCACAATCACATTATTCAATTCTTTGATAATTGAATCACATTTAATTATCTTAGATAACTCTCCTTATAATATGAATCAAATTCATATTATTCATGATAATTAAATCACACTTAAAAATCAATTTCTTAATGCTCGGATATATTATCAACAATGAAATTATCCTTGAACTCTTTCAAGGATAATGCGCTTTCTCCGCGGATACTTGGAGATAAGGACATGGCAATTGTACGTTTCACATATAATGACTTGGACATTGAGATCAAATCACAAATCCAGATCTTGCGAACCTCCTATACATTTTTGATTAAATCAAAACCGTAAATCTAATCTTTTTATTGCATCTGAATCACATTCATATCATTGTCCAACATTTTGATCAAGATCAGATTACTTCTCTATTGAGAGGAGTCACTAAAATCCAAACCCATTTCATCACTCCCTAGGAATGGAAGTGGCATGTTTATACAATCGTTTATGATTACATCACCCTCGGGTATTCCTAATACCTGTACATCTTGCATACTTGAAGACCTAGAATAAACCCGAAGTTTTAGATCTCATTTAGACTGTGTCCTTCAGGGTTTCATTCATTAAGTTTCTCATTTGATCATTGGGATTTGGTATCGATCATATGCTTTTCCAAAAACATATATCATACCTAGGTATTGATCATATACTTTCCAAAAGCATATATCAAACCTATAAATTCAGTCAAGCTTCCAAAGTGAGATGACCGTGCACGTTATTTGATCCGAATATCTCATGAGTGAGCTCACGTCTTCCGGCTAAGTAAATGAACATGTATGATCCCTTTGAGAGATCGTATTACTCATATGCCCTTGTATGCACACCAGCACGCCCGTGTATAGACCTTGATTAGGCATCAACGTATGGGTCTGCCAAATGTACATACTCAGACATATAATAACACATCTGTCTCTGGTTATAGGATGCATGCCTATATCGTGTCAGCATATGATATAGGTCTTTGGTTATCTCGATCTCGTTAAGTGAACTCTTTGACCTAACTAATCTGACACCTCTGAATCTCTATTCCTATGTAGAGGACCTGCATCAAGAGGTCGATCAGATATAAGTCAAAAGAGAAAGGATTGCCATCTCCTACTCAGACTGGAGATCATATCTTAATAATCATTTGAAGATGCTTGATGAGTCCTTAATCTAACTCTTTAGATAATCATCCAAGTACCATCCTCTTTCATTCAACAATTGAATCAACAACTGTATGATTATTAAGATGGCCATGGTACATAACCCTAATTGCACTAAGGGACTTATTATGCGAATTAGTTATTCTTCATTTCAGATCAGGGAATGATATTTTTAATAACATTTATTGCATAATGACTTGTCGTGGGATCGCATGTCCAACATTGCCGGTGTAAGATCTATGCTACGTCAAGCAAACCACACAAACCACGAGGGTCTAATGTCCAGTCCCGATACACACGGAGTTCTCAAAGAAGATCCGTTGTAAATGTGTGATTACCTAAATTATTACAACACAATAATTACAAGAATTAATAAAAAATGAAATGAAATTTCTCTCTCTAAAAAAATCAATCTCCTTGGCTCCTCAACAGTCAACTTGCTCCACGTTTGTCAACCTCCGGTTTAAGTCCATTGGGTCCTCGCATCAAAGGAGAGATATATGTCAGAGAGAGATAATAAAGAATATACAAGAATAATAAATAAATAAATAAATGAAAAAACATATTTAAAAGAAATATAAATAAGAAGAGCTCGGGAGTCAGACTCCTCGAGGGGATGGAAAACCTAAATATAAGTTTTCTAAGATGAATCTATGTCATTTGCCTCCCCGATAATGGCACCATTTGATGAGAGTAGATATACCCTAATTTAATTATGTCCAATTGTTGTAGTCGGGCAATTCAAGGAGGTAAAGGAACAACTTATGGTTTAGTTTATCGGACTTAATGCACAGATTTTGAGAGTGTTTTTTTGGTATTTTTATGTAATATGAACGAAAATGCAAAATGTAATTGAACTAAATTCTTAAGCAAAATAAGCAACTTAGCCCAATTAATTTGTAATTCAAAATCAGATCAAATTAGGAAAGTGATATTTTTCTGTAAACCTAGCTCAATGATGCATGTAAAAATATTTTTTAGTTTTAGGATATAAATTGCACGCATGAAAAAACAATGGTTTTTTGGGGATTTTTATGCAATTTTTGGAACAAACAGTACGCAAAATTAATGAAAATTTGATGGAATGTCAAATATGATTAAACACTCCTACTACCATTTTTAGAATTTTATGATGATATTTGGTTTTTTATGAATTTTCAATTGGAATAGAGTGAATCTGAGTAATTAATTCTTTATAAGTCCATACTAATAAATTATCCAAAACCAAAATTATCTAAAATAGACATTTTAATATGCAATCTTGGAAAATTGAGTTTCTAGAAAAATATTATGTGCGGTTCAAATTTAAATCAATTATGAATTTTACTCTATGAATTATAAGCAACTTGAATCCATTTACAACGAATATTCGAAGCAATATCCCACAAGTTTAATTCTACAACATCAAATTTTTTGAGAATTGTTTATTAACAATTGAATATAAAAAAAGAGTAGAAATGAGATGGGAAAAATATGACTAATTTCCAATCAACATTTTTCATATATCAACCGCGTATCAGAAAAATAAAATTTAAAATCAAGACTGTAGAGAAATAAATTGCAGACAAAATACTATTTTTGGAGTTGCAATTGGATAACAAAATGATGTTAAAAAATACCCAAACACAAGGTTCAATTTGCAATAAAAAATTAAAAGTTCTACAAAAGAAGTTGTACATAAGGACATTTCTTTAATTACCTTTAGCGACGGGGGGGACGGGACATATTGAAATTTCTCCAAAAGAAAAAATAACTTCTTCTTCTCTTGGAATTGTGAGTTCCAAAAATGGAACCCACAAGTCCTCATGTAACTAGGGTGAGTTGCGGTTGCGCAAGTGGCATGCGATGGGGGCAAGGCCACGCATGGGGCAACACAGTGGTGGGGCACAACCATGTGTGTGGTGGCTGGTGTTGGAGGCGGCATGTTGCAATGGAGGGTGAACGATTGTGGATGAGTGTGGCACTGTATGAGCTTCTCAATGGCAGGGCGACAGTTGCATGAGGTTGGCGACAGTAGGCGATGGAGTCGATGAGCGGAGCAGTACTAATGCATCGATGGTGGCTGGAAGCGCAAGGCAGAGGCGTGAAAAACAAAGAGATGGGAGTCGCTAAGTAATGACCTAACAATTCAGGCTCACTATCGCTGAGGCACCTACTCAAAGCCTCTCGTTGTTCAATAATTAACCCACACAAGTAATTACCCAATTAAAAGCAAGAGTTAAAATTTATTATAAACTACTAAGATTGTATAATGGCAAGCATGTAGGGGTCGAACACAGAAAGCAAAGGATTAGAGCAGGCATGATAGAAATCAAAGCACCAAATATCTCTCAAACACTTAGCCAAGTTACACTTTTTTGTGGGTTTTTAAATTTATATTTTTTATTTTTTTTCGATGTTATATTTTTATATTTTGATTTTTAGTTAATTTTTTATTTTTTTAATTTTCTTTTTGTATTTTCTATATTTTTTGTATTTTCTTTTTAATATATATAAAGCTATATAAAGGATATATATATGCAAGAGAGACTATAATAGATAAAAATATAAGCAAAAATAGTCAAAATTAAGAAAATAAAATATTTTTGTGTTTTAGATATTTTTTTACTATTTTTGTGTTTTTTCAGAATTTTTTGCTAATTTTATATATTTTTAAAGTATAATATTCCTAAAAAAGGAATAATAAATTACCTGAAATTAAAATGGAGATTAAAAATAGAAAACAGAACCAAAATTTCTCCAAAATGAAAAAAATCAGAACCAAAAACTATATTTTTGGAAGTTTTTAAGAATTTTTTATATTTTTATGGTGTTTAGAGTTTTTCTATTTTTTGTTTTTTCTTTTATATTTTTTAGTGATTTTTGATCTAAAGGTTAAAAACACAAAAATACAAATTATATTTTTTTGAGAAATTTTCAAAAAGTTTTTATAATTTTTATGAATTTTCTTTTACAAACATGGACAAAAAGGCAAGTTTTTGATTTTTTTATAAATAATAAATAACTTCAAAATGCGAATTAAATATATGTACGTGAACTAGTGTTGAAACATGAACTTAAGTCTATTTTTGGGGATTTTTTTTCGAATTTTATAAATGCATGAAATAAATACTAAAAGCAAGAAGAAACTATATTACTTACAAGGGATGTTTTGTAAATATCAAAAAAGATCAGGGGCTTGAGTGCAAATTCACCAAAAATATTTAAGGATATGAAAGTTGCAGGATTCAAAATAAATCAACAAAGCCGTAAGGGCCTCACCAAAAAATAGCCAATCTCATGTGCCTAGACACGTGAGCCTCCGCTGGCAAGGGCCGAACTGCAATTATCAAAAGCTCATTGGTGTTGAATGCAAATATACCAGAAATATTACACTTAATAAGTCAAAAACCCAAGTAATCAATAAATACCAAGAACCGCAAGGGTCTGGGTGCAAAATAACAACATCTTGGAGTGCTCACATGTAAATATTAAAAACTTTAATAAAGGCAGATGAAAGTTTGAGTTCTATAGATTAAATACAAAAAATAGTGGGGTTAAAGTTGCAAAATACCCACGCTTCGACGGAGACGAACGACCAGATGATCTTCACTAATGCCACGCGTCACGCTCCGGTGCCCCGATGACGGTTCGATACGGACGGCTCTGATTAGATCTCCGCAGTAGGATCAACGGTTGAAACACGGGGAGATCTGACGACAGCTGTACTCTATGACGAACAGGAGAAGATCCAACGGTGCGGAGGCGTGGAGGAAGAACAACTGATGAACTTGGCCGGGATGAACTTGAAACTCCAATATCTTCACGCTCGGCACTGAAGCCTCCCTTCCGATGATACCGGATGCCTCCCGGGTCTCCTCCTTGTCACCTTGATGCTTCAAAATGCCCCGATGAGCTTCAGTGATGGCCAACAGTGGAGGAGGATCTGGAATGTGTCCTTCTGATAAAAAGCCCCCCCCACATGGGGCCCAAAGTGCCAGGGACCTGCAGGGTTAGCACCAATTAGGAAAGACGAAGGCTCCTCAGGATTTTGGGAGTGAAATGAACGGTAGGTGAAGCGAGTGGCACCCCTCTGTCGAACGACGGAGGAGGGGAGAGTATCCCATTCTTTGCAAGAACGAGGTGGATGAGTGGTGCATGGGGCGTGAAGAAGCGTCAGGGAGGAGAGATGGGGTGTCGGGTATGGCGAATACGGGCATAGTACTGAGAACAAAGTTCACTGGAGCAAGCTCCGGTGGATATCGAAGACACGATTTGCGACTAAGGAACATGATTAAAAGCTAGACTAAATGCTCCAGGTGAACTTATGATTAAGTTACACTAAGAGATAGGAAATAAATGACCTTACCGACTGGAGAACCGGGAAGGGATTCTCGGTGGCGGCGCTCCGGCGGAGAAGGTGGACCAACTCGATTTAATGCCCACACAGATCCGTGGAAGTAGGAATCGACTCCTGCTATCACCAGGAGGACCTTTGATGACCTAGGGTTAAGCTTTGAGGGTGGAAGCGTGATCAAATCTGAATAGGGAGAGAGAGGGGGTTTTGTTACACGGTGGGTGAGCGACTCCAAAAAAATGAGGTGTGCTGCTCGATGCTTGATACACAATCACGACAATGCCTGGGCATGTATCACCTACAATCGAGGAGAAAAAGTCGTCAAAGAGTCGACATGAAAGAGTGAAAGGAACGGACTCCAAAATTGCTCGAAATTGGCTGAAAAACGAGTTCTGACAAGAGGCGGAGGGCGGGTCAGAGAGTTGACCGGAGGACCCTCCTGGTTGGTCCACGTGGACCAACCCGGAAAAAGGTTGCAGAAAAGATTTCAAAATTCAATTAAAATAAAATGAAATTTATTTATTATTTTTTGAATTATTTTATTATGACTTTTATTTATTTTTTCGAAGTTTATAATTATAAGTTACCTTTTAAGGGCTATATATAGGTATATTTATCCATATATTTTAATATTTTTTATTTTCTATTTTTGATTTTATTAGGTTAGTTTATTATTTTATATTTATAACTTATTTTTATAAACTTAAATATATTTTTATTTTATTTTCCTGATATGATATATACAATTAAATAAATGGATGTATTAATTCTATAGGTATAGATATATGTATTTTACCTATATATTTTCTTTAAGTATTTTATTTTAATGATTTATTTAGTATTTTATTCCTGTGTTAATATGGACATATATTATAAATAATATTTATAAAATTATAAAAATGTAAAATTATAAAAATAATGAATAATAAATAAAATGAATATTTTAATCCGTACAACTATATAATAGGTGTCCAAAACCTAACTTTCAAACCGTAACTCCAAAAGATATGAAACCACCTCCATTAAATAGCTTATTAAAAGTTATATACAATTAAAGTGATTTTGATATATTTTGAGTTTTTATTTGAGAGATATTGGCCTGGGAAGTTGAGGTTTTGGAATTTTATTGAGACCATAACTTCTTATCTGTGTATTATTTTTGTATGAAATCAATTTTGTATTTTTCTATATTTAATTATCTACAACATTTATTTTCAAAGTTGTTTTATTTGAAGTATAAAAAGTGGAACTAAAAAATAAGTCCCAAAAATGAAGGAAAATGAATAAAATAAAAGGTATTTTTATTGGATTTTGACCCTTATCTCCCCCTACTTTATTCCTTATCGACCTAGTCATTGAGATGCCTAGGTCTCGGAGGTTAGGGTTGTAAAATATTTTCAATATTTTATTTTTTTTCTTTTTTTCATAAGAGGGGTCTGAAAATGAACATTTGAAAAAAAATGATTAATCAGACGAGAATAAAGAGAGAGTCCCGTTCTACATGTCATTCTCGACGTGAAAACACAGAGACAAAGGGAAAAATAATATTTTATACACCATTTACACAGTACTGCATGGATTCTAAAATGCAGGAATTAAGATTGTTTACATGCATTTACTAGGGGTTTTAAGGAAAAAATGATAGAATAAAGATGATGGATGGAGATTCATCATCCCCCTATACTTGCCTTTGCTAGTCCCTAGCAAAAACTTATGCAATAAGTGCAGAAAAAGAAAAACAAAGAAAAGAAAAAGAAGAAAATAGATTAAGTTTAATTATCAAACTTGTCTTCACAATATCAAAGTTTGGAGCTTAAGTCGGACCTTTGGAATTTTAGTGTGGACGGAACCTTAGTGGGAATCGGATTTGAAATCTAATAGCCTTCGAGAATCCCAAAACTCTGCTCAAGTCTCCCCAATATCCAGGTCAGAATACTTCAACTCATACGCAAACCCTTACGACTATGAATCTAACTCGTACAGTGTAAGTGATAGTGGCTCTCCCCAACTGAAATGACAAAGAGACTGACTTCTCCAGCATGACAACCCAATGATTCCCCAATCCAGCAACTCCTTCCTCGAGGAGAGGGGTATTCCCTTCTGAGTTCAAGTGACAACTAGCTCAAGAGGAGGGGGGTGAAGAGAAGAATGGATGGTAGCCAGTGTAGCTACCTATCCTAGGATGCAAGACCAGTGTAGTCAAGTCATCTAGCTGCAGGCTCACATGATTTGACTTTGAAGCTCAAGCTCGATTATTTTCTATACAACATATACACATACCCCGGCAGGCATTTTATTTTCTATTAGACATGTCCACTTTTTTGGAGTTTTTGCTTCTTCTCCTTTTTTTTCTTTTTTTTGAAATACTATATACAACATCATTTACATAAGGAGTTTTTCCTCTTGTGCCAGTAAACTATCCCTCTTTTGAAGCTTTATTGCAACCCACACTCTCCTGTCTTCAAAATTCATCATCACTAGACAAATATTTCCACTTGTGTGTGTCTCATAGCGACAAATCCAACCCCCTCACCACTCCAACTGAGTTGAGCCAAGTGAAAGGTGCTGGTGTCCAAGTTAGGTCTTTATCAAAAAGAGTCGTGTGTGTGCTCTGAAATACTCTACTTAGGCAGTCAAGAATCCACTGAACCAAGTCTCATGATCCTCAAAGAATTAAGTCAACTAGACCTGAAGTACCTCAATTCCAGCTCCTATAAGGTTCCTGTTATTAGGTAGATTTAAGGTCCAACCAAGCTCGAATATCTGGATTTCAATTAGACTTGTTCAAATACCAAACTCAATCCAAAAAATGTGAATGCCATGCAAATGCTTATGCAGAAAATGCATTTTATTGTGATGCAATTTTCAAAGATTTTGAACTTTTTATGGATTTTTGAAAAAGATGATGCATATGCATTTTTTTGGTATTTTCAAAAAGATTTTGCAAATGTTTTTGTGATTTTTAGTTTTGTAAATGTTTTTGGAATTTTTTAAAAACAAAAGATTTGGATAAAAACTAGGTACACATATTTACACTTGGATGCATCTTATATTTACAAGAATTAGAGTTTAAGAATTTACAAAGGGTAAGTGCTCAATTTTATAGATATGTATAGTTTAATAAAGAATTTTAGTGTGATGTATATATTCCTCAAACTTATTTGAAAAGCCTTTAACAAAAAACTTTGTGAAAACTATAGTTCAAAATAATTTTTACAAAGAGATTTTTGCAAACATTTACACACATTCGAAAGTCATTTTGTAAAGGTTTTTCAAACAGTATATATAGATTTTTTTAAAATATTTTTGTAATCATTTTCAAACATTTTATTTCACACAGGCAAAATAAGTTTTACAAACAAAAGAATTTTATAAAGTTTGAAAATATTGAACAAAATGTTTTCCAAATAGTTTTGAAAAGATTTTACCAGTAGATTTTCAAACTATTTTTCAAACATTTTGAAAAAAAAACATTTTCACCTGATTTATTAGTCTGTAAATATAAAAAGAAACTTGAGGAATAGTAACATCTTTTTATTAAGTGATTTTAATGAATTTAATTGTATTTTTTGCCATATTTATTAATAAAAATATGAAAGTACGAGGTATGTCTAAAGTATATATGCAATATTTACGACCCCCCTATACTTAGCTTGAGCTATGTCCTCATAGATCAGAGAGAAAAAAGAAGACATAACTCATACTGAGTATATGACAGTCTAAAGAATAGAGGAATGAATGAAGATACGAATGAATGAGAAGTTGATCGTCCCCCATACTTAGGATCAAATAATCCTAAGTATAACAGACTGTACACAAAGCAGGGAGGGTCAAGGGTGGGAATGAACAAATTGTACGCAGACTGTCTCCCCCTATACTTAGGGTAAGATATCTCTAAGTATAGACAAGAAGAGGGGACAGTGGAGAGGATCGAAAAAATGAAAAGAACTCGGGGTGCACACCCCCCTATACTTAGGACAAAGTACGTCTTAAGTATAAAAGACTGACAACAAGGGAAAACACATTTTTGGTAGAAAAAGAAAATAGAAAAGGAAAAGAAGAAAAGAAGAAAAGAAGAAAAGAGGAAGAAGAAGGAATATGAACATCTCGGGATGCACATCCCCCCTACACTTAGGACAAAGTGCATCCTAAGTGTAGCAATGATGAAAGGGACGACACCATATTGGTAGAATAAGAGAGGAGAGATGGAAAAGAAGAAAAGAAGAAAAGAAGAAAGGTCATTCAAAAATGCTTTGATTTGTTTTGTGTTCACTTGCCTCTACTGAAGTATTCAACTCATCCACAAAAATTACTTGAATAGAGACAACGACAGACATAAACGTATCATGTTCAAGATAAGGCTTCAGAAGCTGTCCATTGACTATAAATGGTTGTGCATCAGCTGGCAAACCATATATCATTACACTTCCATTATCACACACATGCCTCACTATAAATGACCCAGTCCATTTGCTCTTCAGTTTACATGGAAAGATCTTCAGTTTCGCATCGAACAACCACACTTTCTGACCCGTCTCGAAGGATTTGCGGCGAAAATGTTTGCCATGCCACTTTTTGACCTTCTCCTGGTACATCAAGCTATTATCGTATGCATACTCTATGAATTCCAATAATCTGTTCATGTCCACTTTTCGGTTCTTCTCGGCTTTCTCGGAATCCAAATTGCAAATATTGATAGCCCATAAAGATTTATGAATCAACTCAACGAGCAAATGACATGGCTTGCCATACACAAGGCGGTAGGGAGACATTCCTAATGGCAACTTGTACGTGGTTCTGTAAGCCCAAAGAACCGAATCAAGCAGCTGAGACTAGTTCTTACGATCCCGACGCACAAGCTTCTGTAAAATTATCTTGATCTCCCTGTGTAAACATTTAGCTAAGCCATTGGACTGTGGGTGATATGGTGAAGCAACACGATGTTCGATACAGAACTCCTAAGTTAGCTTCTTCACCTCCCTTTTTATGAAATGACTACTGTTGATACGATTTCATGCGGTTTAAAAAGTTGTTTTACCACGTCGTTGTTGTCCCACACAAAACCGCAATCAAACAAATAATATTACAACTACGAGCACGATGAAAGTATGCAAAAAGTATGCGGCAAGTAGAGGATAGAATCCACATGGACCAAGCAAATTTGCGATATTTGTACTTCTTTCAAACTTAAATCAAATCTTAGATCCTTTACGACGAAAGATAGATGATGGAAAATTGCGATCTACAGAGAAAGTATTTCCAAGAGCTTAGATTGACTAAATATGGATGTGAGTGTGACTAAGGGAGGAAGTGGGGGATGAATCACAAATTAATATGGAGATAATAGTGTGACACTTGCAATATTTCAAGATGGAATAAATATGTATGAGTTGCACTGCATATTTCGAGAAACAAACTAGAGTAAATAAAAGACATTACCAAGCAAGTTTTTTTTCATCTTAAACAAGAGCAACTAATATAACAAAATGCATGAGAGATATAAAAATAAGAAGGGAAAATCTTCTCTATCCAGATGATGATGGCGGTCAGAGGCGCGCGAAGATGATGGCTGCGGGCTGGAGTATACCGCGAGGAGGAGAGTGGCGTGCACAGGTAAACGGTTGTAGACGATGACGCGCGCAAAGGGGAGGATAGTGGTTGGACGCACACCTGGTGGTGTGCGGTTGTAGGTGTGCACAACAGCTATGCGATGGAGAAAGCGAACACACTGGAGGGCAGTGCTGGGCATGCACTCATGCACGCTAATTGCTGGTGACAGTGGCTGGATGCACTCGTGTTGGATGCACTCGCGGTGGCTACTGCATATCAGGCGTCATCTGCATGAGAAAAAGAGAGAGATAGAGAGAGATAGAGAAAGAGAGTGAGGGAAAGAAGAGGGTGAACGTACATAAAAAAACGAGGGAGAGGGGTGCTATGCGTGAGAAGAGAATTGGAATGGGGAGAGAGGAGTATGCGTCAATGGCAAGTGGGAGGAGAGGGGGCATCATTTTTTAATGGTATTTGCATGGAGACATCCCATGCAAGTGAAGACAAAATACCATTATTAGTGTATGGAGAGTTAATTTGTTTTTGCATGGGGAAGGCATATGTGTCGGCTAGAATGCATGGGAATGGGAGAGGCATTTTTATTATTTGTATGGGGAAGGCATAATAAGGGTGGCTCTATGCATGATAATAAAGAGTGGGTCTTTTACACTATACCCCTCCCTATTTCTTCCCAATAAAAATGTGAAGTGAAACGTGTTGGATATTTTATATTATAAACATACCCAATAGTTCTTCATTTTCTTTGATAACAACAAGTCTGAACTTTATAGTTGATAATTAATCTCAGTATAGGATTATGATTTTTAAATGTGAATGATGATTTTATCTCCTCTGTGTATAGGATGCAATTTATGTGAATTTGAAGTTTATACATCAAATATTAATGTTGTACTTCACAAAATTTAATCATATTATACTAGTATATAATATGATCATCACACCCCCATACTTAAGTCTTACTAGTCCTGAGCAAGCATAAGATAAGCAATAGTGAAGGGCAAGGAGAATAGCTAAGATAGATCTGGTGAGGGTTTGCAGCAGACATACCCACAAAGTCTCGAGTTTTCAGATCCTAACCTCACAAATACACGGACTTCAGTAGAGTTGACCCATGGATTAATGATTTGTTCGAAATGTCAACTTGACTCGAGTTTTGTTGTTTCAAAAGCCTCTCAGTTCCAACAAAATCAGACATGGTTTCAGAAGGTCGATCAGGTCAGCTCATCCCTAAGATACAAGCATTCTCTTTGACTTTGAATGGATATAAACAGTGTTAGTGATATTTTAGCTTTCGTGAGTCAAGAGAAACGAGCTAACAACACAATCTATCAAGGTGCTGAATGATTCCCTACTCATATAGCCTCGGTCCTCACCTGAATTCAAGCATATTCTCTTTTCACCAAGTATGTCAGCATAAAGAAATAGGTCATAATTCTTTGGAAAATGGGACTTAACTTTCGGGGTTTTCCATAGACCGCTTTGGTCCGTTGCTCTAATTTATTTCCTTTTTGCAGAGCATAACCATGGGCCTCTTTGGGCCTCTTTTAATAATTTAGGTAGCATCATTGCTCTGCTACCATGGCTTTTTGGTGGAGAAGGATTATTTGGTGGTCTTCTTTGCTTTTGCTTTGTGTATCTTTGCATGATTGGCGGTTTTTTTTCTGGCATTTGTATTGTGATATGCCTTTTTGTGGTGTTTTTATCTTGGATTTTGGCATAAAAAGGTAGTATCGGCTTAATATTGACTTTGAAGGTACGATACTGGCTTATTTGCTGTCATACTTAGACTAGAGATATCATGTTGCTCCTGAGTCAAGTTCCTTTATTAGCTATAGATAAGGTTCAGGCATTGGCACAACCAAGAGGACAACTCCTCACCTCAACTAGATTGTAATTGTATCTCATAAAATAAACTCAATCAAGCTAAGTGCAATGTGCAGTTGCTTAATATCCACTGAAGAGTTTAAGAGTGCTACTAGTTGCTCAGGTGATCTAGTTAGATACAGAAGTTCATTCACCAGTAGAGTTAGAGGAACTGAGAGAATAAAGTCCACATGGACCTGAAGAAAGCTTAAAAACTCATGCCTAGTGAAATTCTGATGAAGTTAAGTGGATTAGGGTCAACTCAACCTCAATCTATGATCTATGCAGTGAAGATCTAATTTCTCAAACTAGGAAGGATGTATTTTTGGTGGTTTTCTTGCTTTTTGAAAATATTTTTAGGAGAAATTTTGCATTTTTTTTGTTTTGAAAAGTATGCAATTTTGAATACTATGCAGACACCCCCCCATACTTATCAGAAACCATGTCCTCATGGTGAAGACAAAGTGTAATAGGAGGATCAGAAGGGGAGAGTGATTGTGAAAAGTATTTTTGGTTTTTTTGTGAAGTGTGGAGGTGGACCCCCATACTTATCTAATGCAATGCAGTAAAGAGAAGGATACAAAGAAATGAAAAGATACCTATGGGTGTGGATCCACAAAATAATGTTGGTTTAACGTCCCAACTCGACGATTCAGCTTATCAAGAGTATCCAGTGTTGCGTGTGAGTGCAGAAGCTGTATTCAGAAAACCCAAATGAAACTCTTGATATGATACAGATATCTTGACACATATGTGAGAGTGCGGTTGATGAATTTGATAAATGTGTGCTGTCATTAATACGGTGAAGACATTAATTAGTTGATGAATCAGAATGAGAGATGAATCAGTTTGATCCTGGATTGGATGTGATGGGAGGGAAATGGGTGGACTGGTGAAGGGCTCATGGACCAGATATGATGTATTGAAGTCGAGCTCTACGTGATCAAGAATTGATTCCTCCATGAAGTCCTCTGTATATTGTGATAAATCATCATTTTCCCTCAAATAATCATCATGGTTATCTTCGGTGACATCTATTATGAATTTCATTTCAGTTCTCTTTTTGATCCACAAAGATGACTCTTTCCAAGATATATGATTAGGAGATTCAGAGGCCAGGAGCGAGGGAATATTGACTAATGAATTAGGAGGTATGACAATAGATGTCGGATTTGGCAAAGGGTGTGTCGCATGAATGATTGAATGATTATCTTCGAATGTCTTGAGTAGTTCCTCTGTTTCATTCCAAAAAGGATCGAAGAATAGAAAATCATTCTGATCAGATTTTGACTCAATAATAGAAGATGTATTCGTATAGTCATCAACCCAATTGAGTGGATCTTCTTTCTTAATGGTGGCGGCAATGGAGTTGGAAATCTCATCTTTGAAAGGATCATCATAAAAGATCTTCAACATATGATCATGCGTTGGTTGGAAGAGAGTCTTGGTGCATGAAGAAGTCAATCCATTGTCCTCATATTCAAAATCTAAGTTTGGACTTTTTTCAGTAATCGTAATATCACATCCAGAATTAACATCAAACATCAAATTGTCCTCGATTTCTTCACTGGATTTAATACCAATACTATCCTCAAATTCAAATATTATTCCAGACAATTGATATCATTAGTAGATTGAGATTCACAACCTTCATAATAGTCTAAGGAAAGATCGATACCATCATTAATACATGTATCCATCAAGAGTGAGTTGTGATCGAGTTGTATTAGGGGCACGATCTCAATTTTAAACATGTCCTTATTATACACTCCAAAATCATTCTGATCAAGATGATTCATGAATGCCGAAATTATATCACATTCCTCCTCAATTTCATCCATAGAGTCATATTCCTCAAGATCACAAAATGAAGTTTCATGCTCAAAGTTTTCGAGTCTTTCCAAGAGACAACATTCATCTATTAAATCATTGGGCATCTCAATTAATACATGGTCTGACACAGGAGGAGCGAAGATAGGGATATCGTGAAATTTCGTCAATCTGGGTTTGAGGAGACATGGAGATGGCACTATTTCATCAATAAAATCTTCTTCTGTATATCTCATATCTAGTTCATCAAAAGGAAGTATCTTTATTTGGTTCCCTGATATGGGGACCCATTTTTATTCTTCCCTTGAATGTCTGAAATCCTCAATTTTCTTTTCTTGATGTTTCTCAAAATATTGTTGAGATATATTGCATTCATCCGTCAAACTATTTGGCCTATTCATCAAGTGAGCACGAATTTCCAAAAGTTATTTATTGACATTCTCATGTATCCTATTACATTCATCTATAAGTGCTCTCTGGTTTTGTTGGATTTGGATAGCTAATTCATGAAGAGTATGTTGATAGTCACTTTCATGGGTCGGTGATAGGGGTAAGGAGATTGAGTGATTTCTTAAAGAATCGGAGATTAGTCCAGTATTCAAAATGGATGAGTGTTCTGCGTGTGAAAGTGGTTTGGAAGAGACAAAGGAAGGGCATGCGGGAGAAGGTAATGCAAGAAATTGCTCTAATATAGGGTCATCATGGGGTGATTTTGACGTTTGATCGGATGACTTGTTCTTTTTGTATTCCTGATCATCTTGATATTTTTGCACTAGATGCATCACTTCATCAATCTCACGCTCAATCGGTAATAAAATAGGTGGATCAATGGGTCGAGAAGATCGTTTCCTATCCTCCAAATAATTCAATGCAATCGACCGATTCAGTTTCGTTTTCTCGTGCATCTCATTGAGCATAACTTGAATTTTTTCCATGAATAAAGATTCTCAAGTACAGACAAGAATGGGTGGGATTTTTTATAGACCGGGTCGTAATCTAGCAGTTGTTGCAATTGATTTTTCAAAGATATACAACCTAACATACACAGCACAATACAACAGCCAATTTGTTGATTCACCAACTCACACAAAAAATTGTCGCAGGAGCAGTTATCTTTTCAAGCTTATATTTTTAGCATGATAGAGCACGTTTTGATGATCTTTTTAGGGGAGCAGAGGGAGAAGACCACAGAAATGATGCAAAGAAGAAGTATTTTTTAATTTTTTTTCGGTTTAAATTCAAGCACAAATAAATGCAAATATTTTAAAAAAAAATCTAGAATGCCTAAGAGAAAGGAGAGCTCACAGTGCCTGCACTTCTGGCGCTAATCCGTAATGTTTTGTCCGGATGATGGCGAGCTTTTCCGAGAAGGGGGGGAATTAAGATTACAAAAATTTTCTACCTAAAACAAATTACAAGTTTGCTAAAAAATGCATGGATCTTCATTTTTTTCTTTTTCGGAGTTCAAGTTGGGAATGAAGAAAAAATTGCAAATGTTGCCATGTCCCCGGCAACGGCGCCAAAATGTTGATACGATTTTATGTGGTTTAAAAAGTTGTTTTACCGCGTCGTTGTTGTCCCACACAAAACCGCAATCAAACAAATAATATTACAACTACGAGCACGATGAAAGTATGCAATAAGTATGCGGCAAGTAGAGGATCGAATCCACAGGGACCAAGCAAATTTGTGATATTTGTACTTCTTTCAAACTTAAATCAAATCTTAGATCCTTTGCGACGAAAGATAGATGATGGAAAATTGCGATCTACGGAGAAAGTTTTTCCAAGAGCTTAGATTGACTAAATATGAATGTGAGTGTGACTAAGGGAGGAAGTGGGGGATGAATCGCAAATTAATATGGAGATAATAGTGTGACACTTGCAATATTTCAAGATGGAATAAATATGTATGAGTTGCACTGCATATTTCTAGAAACAAACTAGAGTAAAAAAAGACATTACCAAACAAGTTTTTTTCATCTTAAACAAGAGCAACTAATATAACAAAATGCATGAGAGATATAAAAATAAGAAGGGAAAAGCTTCTCTATCCAGATGATGATGGCGGTCAGAGGCGCGCGAAGATGATGGCTGCGGGCTGGAGTATACCGCGAGGAGGAGAGTGGCGTGCATAGGTAAACGGTTGTAGACGATGACGCGCACAAAGGGGAGGATAGTGGCTGGACGCACACCCGGTGGTGTGCGGCTGTAGGTGCGCACAACAGCTATGCAATGGAGAAAGAGAACACACTGGAGGGCAGTGTTGGCATGCACTCGCGCACGCTAATTGCTGGTGACAGTGGCTGGATGCACTCGCGTTGGATGCACTCGCGGTGGCTGCTACATATCAGGCGTCGTCTGCATGAGAAAAAGAGAGAGAGATAGAGAGAGATAGAGAAAGAGAGTGAGGGAAAGAAGAGGGTGAACGTGCATAAAAAAACGAGGGAGAGGGGTGCTATGCGTGAGAAGAGAATGGGAATGGGGAGAGAGGAGTATGCGTCAATGGCAAGTGCGAGGAGAGGGGGCATCATTTTATAATGGTATTTGCATGGAGACATCCCATGCAAGTGAAGACAAAATACCATTATTAGTGTATGGAGAGTTAATTTGTTTTTGCATGGGGAAGGCATATGTGTCGGCTAGAATGCATGGGAATGGGAGAGGCATTTTTATTATTTGTATGGGGAATGCATAATAAGGGTGGCTCTATGCATGATAATAAAGAGTGGGTCTTTTACACTATACCCCTCCCTATTTCTTCCCAATAAAAATGTGAAGTGAAATGTGTTGGATGTTCTATATTATATACATACCCAATAGTTCTTCATTTTCTTTGATAACAACAAGTCTGAACTTTATAGTTGATAATCAATCTCAGTATAGGATTGTGATTTTTAAATGTGAATGATGATTTTATCTCCTCTGTGTATAGGATGCAATTTATGTGATTTTGAAGTTTATACATCAAAGATTAATGTTGTACTTCACATAATTTAAGCATGTTATACTAGTATATAATATGATCATCAACTACCTCCGTCAGATATCATAATCTTGGTAATCTCGAACCGTGCGACGATGTGATCTTTCAAGAATCGACAGACAGTCCGACTGTCGGCGGTTCGGGTGGGAATAGCTGCCACCCAGCGACTCACATAGTCGACAACAAGTAGAATGTATTCATGGCCCTGGCTGTTGGGAAATGGGCCCATGAAGTCGATGTCCCACGCGTCAAAGACATCTGATATCTAAATGAACTTCAAAGGCATCGTGTCTCTCATTCCTATGGTTCCGCCCATCTTCTGGAAGTTAGTGCAGCACTTGACATAATCTTCTGCATCTTTAAATGAAGTAGGCCATTAAAGGCCACTCTGAAGAACCTTTGCTGACGTTCGTCTGCCTGAATGATGTCCTCCGGAGTCTTGATCATGGCATAATTCGAGGACACTTGGAACTTCCTCCCGAGGAACACCTCTTCCAGATGCAGTCTGCCCCCTCACAGAATAGATATGGATCCTCCAACTGGTAGAAATGGATTTTAGACAAAAAAATGTCCACTTTTAGCTTCGACCAATCTTGGAGAGTTCTCTTGGACACAAGATAATTCACAATATCAACATGTCAGGGGAGCGAGGTGACTGACATAATTGCCTCGTATGGGAAGGTTTCTGTGATCGGTTGTAGGTTCGGCTCAGGAAATTCTGGCTCAAGAAGTCTAGATAAATGGTCAGCCGCCACATTTTTGACTTCAGGTTTATCTCTGATTTCAAGGTCAAATTCCTGGAGGAGCAGGATCCACTGGATGAGGCGTGGTTTGGCATCCTTCTTCTACTTCAAGTACCAGATGGCCGAATGATCGGTGTAGATAATAACTTTGGACCCGAGGAGATGGGATCCGAACTTTTCCAAGGCAAAGACTACCGCTAGCAGCTCCTTTTCAGTAATGGTGTAGTTCCTTTGTGCTTCATCGAGTGTTTGACTAGAGTAGTGAATCACAAATGGTACATTGTCTTTCCTCTGTCTGAGTACAACACCGATGATATAATCTGGCGCATCTATTATTATCTCAAATGGTTGTGTCCAAATCGGCAACTGTAAGGAAGGGGCCTGTGTAAATAAGTTCTTTCAGCTGATTAAAGGAGAGGAGCACACCGTCATCCAAAATGAAATCATTCTCCTTGCCTAGCAACTCAGTCAATGGTCTGTCCAACTTACTGAAATCGTTAATAAATCGCCGTAAAAACTGGCATGGACCAAGAATGACCTGACTTGCTTGATTGTTGTAGGTGGCTCAAGTTTAGAAATTACCTCCACCTTGGCTGGGTCAACCTCCATGCCACGTTTCGAAACAAAATGACCCAACACAATTCCTTCGGTCACCATACAGTTGCTCTTCTCCCACGAGAGCACCAGGTTCACTTCACAGCACCTCCATAAGACTCGGTCTAGATAGTCAAGGCATTGGTCAAAAGAGTCCCCGTAGACTGAGAAATCATCCATAAAGACTTCAAGAAAATTTCCCACCATGTCAACAAAAACTGCGAGCATACACCTTTGAAATATTGTTGGGGCATTGCATAGCGTGAACGGCATCCGTCTGAAGGCGTACGTTCCAAAGGGATAGGTGAACGTAGTCTTCTCTTGGTCTTCAGGAGCTGTTGCCACTTGATTATACCCAGAGTATCAATCCAAGAAGCAGAAGTATTCCTTCGCTGCCAATCTCTCAAGAATCTGGTCGATGAAGGGTAATGGAAAGTGGTCCTTCTTGGTAGTGAGATTAAGTCTTCTGTAGTCTACGCATACTCGCCAGGAAGTGGGTACTCTGGTTGTGATCTCCTCTCCTTTGTCGTTCTTCATGATGGTGATCCCTGATTTCTTTGGCACTACATGCAGAGGGCTCACCCATTTGCTGTCTGAGAAGGGATAAATGAATTCTGCATCGCACCATTGAATTTATTTCCTAACAACCTCCCGTAGATTAGGATTGAGTCTTCTCTGAAACTCTCGAAAGGGTTTGATGTCTTCCTCAAGGAAATTACGATGCGAGCACAAGGACGGATTGATCCCATGGAGATCCGAAGTTTTCCAGCCTATCGCCTTGTGGTTAAGTTCAAGAACCTTCATCAAACGAGATTCTTGGTCTGCAGTCAGATGAGCATTGATAATGACCAGGTACATGATAGGTTCTCCTGCAAGAAAGGCATATTTCATATTGGAAGGCAAAGGTTTCAGCTCATGCAGGCTAGGAGCTGCTTCAAGGGTGACTTTAGCTACTATTGTTGGTGGTGATTCTTTCGTCTGTTTGGCATCCACCATGCTCTATTTTGCCTCTTCATTCAATGATTCACATAATGCTTCAATGATTTCTTCTTCATCGTAGAACTCTTCAATAGTCTGCTCTTGGATTTGAAGGCAAATCATCGCCACCTGGGACTCCTTAAGTAAATCAGCAAACATCTCATCATGATCGATAAGGAGGGATTCAATTGTGTTCAATCCTTCCTTGAGACAGAGGAATTCATGGATCTCATTGTCATCCATAAAGAGGTTGGTGCCTTGAATTTCGGCTAAAAAGTTACAGTCTTCGAAATAATCAATCACCCTTGCACATGCGGCCGATATTCCTTCTAGCAGTCTTGCATCAGACATGGTCTCTATTTTGATCTTTTTGCTGCTGGAGCCGAAGGTAATTTCTCCAGTGCCATAATTTATCACTGCATTGGCCGCTCACAGGAACGGTTGTCCAAGTATGATTGAGTGAGGAGCAAAGGTGCAGAGACGTCCATATCTAATACGACAAAATCGGCTGGGAACTGCTTCCCCTGAGCCGTGACTATCACATCCTCCAACATACCCCTCGACCGCTTAACTGATTTGTCCGCGAACTGTAGAATCATCTTTCTGGGCTAGAGCGGTCCTAGCTTGAATTTCATGAGCATTGAGGCTGACATCAAGTTGACAGAAGACCTGATATCTGACAAAGTGTGTTCGAATTCTGATTGAACATCTGACAACGCACAAGAGGTGCTCCCTTATCTGGCTTCTTATCCGAGAGATTGCTGATTGCATTCACTTTGGCCATTGTAAAAATGTGCTTCTCAGACTTGCTGATGAGCCACAAAATCGGCCCTTTAAGAGTGTTGAATTAGCACTTGTAATCATCATCGCAGTCGGGCCAAAATGGGCTCATCAAAGACCATCTCATTTAGATATATATATCAAAATGAGATGGTCGTATTTTTTTTACTTGGCAAGATACCAAGGTCGAACTCAGGGACACGAGCCTTTCTCGAATTATTCAGATTTTTATCTATCTAATTAAGCGTTGAGTTGAAAGAATATATAGGTCAAATCATGCAAGAAGGCAACAATGCATTAAAGAAATAAACATGCATTTTTTTGTATATAATTTATCATGCAAATAAATGCAATGAGATGCAATGAACATATACCCGGGATGATAATTACTTGAGCCATTAAAAAGATGAGTCAAATCAGTGTCAACTAAAGAAGCACTATTCATTCTAGTGGCAATTAGGCATGAGCTACATGGAAAGCCAGGCACTTGGACAATAAAATAATGCATTAAAGCTCATAGTGTCTAATCTCAAATTTAAGCATGCCATTAGAAAGATAACGAGAAGAGCTTCGAAATGAAACTGAAATCAACCTAATCGGACATACGATGCTAAGGATATACAATAAAGAAGACATGGGCATAACTGAAAGAAAACATGAAATAAAATTGCAAACAGGTCCCTGGAAGGGACTAAAATGTAATTATGAAAAAGATCGGGACCTTCCCTATAAATTACCCTCACGCATAGGGGTATTTTTGCAAATATTAAAACCCACAAGGGCTAAGGTGCAAAATGCCCACAGTGAGCATGGCATGCACGTGATCTGGACCTGGATGCAATATGGAGAAGATGCGAGGGCGTCGATGCAAAAAGCCCATAACCCACGTGCGTGAGGCACGTGAGTTTAGGCTCGGGTGGGGGCGAGGCTCGGCGCAGCTTCGGACGACCGTAGCAGGTAGCTCGGGCCACATGGCGGCTCGAGGTTGCCTCGGGCGAGGCTCGGTCCCACCGAGCCTCCGCGCTCCGGGATGGCAACGTGTCTGCTCTAGGGCCGTTGGATCTCCGCCGTGGGGGCAAGATCCAACGGTATCTGCTCATCCTTCTCCTCTGCTGAGTGGCGGCGCGATTGGAGCTCCGGCGTAAGGCCTGGAGCTCCTCCGCACCTCGCCGTGCTCGATGAAGGTCGGGGGAGGAAGCTCGTTCCATGGCGATGAAGATCTATGCTCGAGGAAGATGAGGGGATGCGTGGAGTCCGCTGTCGACGCCTGTTAGTCGGAGGCGGAGCTCTAGAACTCGGCTCCGCCCGAGGTCCGACCAATGACGATGGTTGACCTGCAAAAGGGTTTAGATGGAATTTGTGGCGTGTGTGCATGCGAGTTGAGGTGAACGAAGGGCTTAAGCAGCAGAGAAGCGGAGCCCTTGGTGGGTTCTCCTCCGCCTCTGGCGGAGAAGAAAGCCTGGGGTGAAGGAGGTCGTGACGGAGGGGGGAGATGATTGGAGGCGCTGGCGTGAAGGACGGTTGTGCGATGGGGCTCGGAGGATGTTCAATGGAAGGTGAAATCATTGGAGTAAACCTAATTAATTGTGAGAAATTAAATGAAAAATACAAAGAGGGATCGAAAGGTCTTACCTGAGGATTGGCAGAGCGGATGCCTGGGCTGAGCATCATGGTGGTGCTCGGGGTCGTCGCACGTCGAGGTCGGCAATTCCTCGGAGCTCGAGCGGGGCTGGAGCCACCACTTCACCACCATTATCGGCGGTGGGTCTCACCAAGGACACAAGTCGTCGTCACTCTATCCTACCCCCTCCCCCTGTCACAGGGAGGAGGAGGAGGGCTGGGCCTTACCCTTCGTGAAGGTGGACCCTGGGATAAGGAGGAGGCGAGGTATTTAAAGGAAGGGGGTGATGGTCCAGGTGGTTGGAGCCGAGGATTGCGAGGGAGATGTGGGGCTACAGGAGGATGATCGTGGATGGTGGTCGTGCCCGCGAGGATCATGGATGAATGGGATCGGTCGTGGGGTAGTTAGAGAGAGGAGAGGTGTAAGGTGAAGCGGCTAAAATTAGAAGGGGGACGGAGATATGCGAGGCACGGGGTTTGGTCGGAGGTTGCGGGAGGAAGAAGACGAAGCCCTGGCCGTTGGATCTTGTGATCCAACGGCTGAGAGAAGGGCGCTAAGAAGCGGTGTGGATTTAATCCCAAGCGAAGTGATCGAAGGGCTATGGATCTGCCACATGGCACGTTGAAGGCGAGGCGGCAGTAGACGTATGGGATTAGATTAGGGCTTCGATCGGGTGATTGGGATTATATCGCCAGTGGATGGTGTAGATTGAAGAGCTAAGGGCGAGATCTGATGGCGTAAGTGCCGCCACATGGCGTGAAGAGATTAAGGCGGAAGTGAATGGCGGTGATGAAGCCCTGGGAGAGATCTGATGGTTGAGAGTAATGGTGCACGTGGATGGCAGCTGGTCGTTGGATTATGAAGGCGATCCGACGGCTAAAGAACGCGGGCGGCTAAAGCAAGGAGGGCGGGCCATGTGGCTCACCCAGAACGGGCCACGTGGCCCAATCAAATTATTCAAAGATAATTTTTTATTTTTGAGGGGTTAGAAGGCTGAATTTGAGAAAACTCAAAACACAAAAGTTGTAGATCTCGATGAGATCTACAAGTTTCATGTTGACCAAAACTGGAGATGAGATCAAATAAAGACTCGAAATATTTTTTAGGGTATTTTTAAGGCTAAAAATACCACAGATTTTAGTTTTGTCATTTTTGTTATTTTTAATTTATTAAGGACTCTGATAATTACAGGACTTTAACTGGATTTTATTGACACAATCTTTAAGCAAGGGGGTTAATAATGCGAAATTAAGATGATGAAATTGGGTTTCATCACTTGCCACCTTTGCTTCTAGAGTTGTGGGGATGAGGCCTACGCCTTTTTGTACATGCGTCTTTCAATCCTTTCTTCACAACCGGCATGTACTCAAGAGCTTTCATCAAGGGCATGTTCAACACCAAATTCTGGATAATTTCCACAATATCAGGATCAGACAAAGCATTTTCAAAATTTTCATTATTTTATGCTTTTTCATTGCTTCAGGAAAAGGAATATTTACATAATCTTCAATAATATCATTCAAGACTGTGTCCATATCATTATATACAGGTAGATGGAAAAAAGGTATGGAATCATCTACAGTATGTGGACCAAAAACTGTAGGCCTGACTTCTGGTGCTAGCGTTGGACTCGCTGCAGGTGCAAGATTCTTTACGTCAGGATCTTGTTCTGAGGCATGTGCAGGCGTCTCCAATGTTGGCTGGCCTCCACCAAGGCGATTGTCATCTTTTTGTATTTTTGTATTTTCTTCATTTTTTGTGAATTTTCTGCAGATGGTGTTCCTTCAAAAATGTTGTTTGGCCCTCATGCTGGCTGGACTGATGACTCCCCGTCAAATGCAATGTGTTTTCCTTTCGCAACTGTTGATGGCTGCAGCGCTCTACCGCTCTTGAGAGTAACAGTGTTATATATAAACAAATCATTTCTACCTGAATTGGGAAGATCACTACAAATTACCTACTCCTTGCATCGGAAATTATTAGGATTGGCCTCAACCTGGGCTGGAATGACGGTTTTGGCAGCCGTCAGGTCATCTATCTTCTGGGTCATCTCAACCATAGTCTTCATGAGTTGCTCCAGACAAGCGAGGGCCAGGTTCACCGGTGCAACCTTAGAGGAATCGCCTGCTTGGGGCCTATGGTTCTGATAATGTGGGGGATGTTGTTGTTGGTAGCCCTGTGAGAATTGTTGAAGTGGAGAACGAGAGGGGTGATGTGAATACTGATGAGAGGGATGGCAATTTTGATATGATGCAGCTGACTGTTGCGGAGAAAGCCCTGATGACGGTAGCCGGTCTGCTGCTGGTATCCTTGCCTCTATGTGCTCCCATTGCGGAGGCTGCTTGTTTTGGGATTGGTAGGGCTGGAAGTTTCTCCCTCCAAGCTGCTGTTGGGGAGGTGGTCGGTTAGCCGAGTTCTGACCATGGGGATGTCCCTGAGGATGGGTCAGCTGTTGTTCGTGTTCCCATACACCGTTGATCTCTTGAATTTGCGGTGGGGTAGGAGGAAACTGCTCTGGGTAAACTGGCTGCAGCTCTGGTTGATAAACAACCATCTGGTTCTGGGACTGCGGGGGCTACTCAAGGACCTGCACGTAATATACATGCTGGACTGGTGGAGGCTGAGGGAGACTCGACTGAGGAGATTGTATCTATGGTTAGTCCTTCTTCTCAGCTGGAGTCTCGGTAGTGGCAGACACAGAGTTGCACGTGTTGGCATTCAGGGCACGGACTAGCTGCTACAGTTGTTGATAATCAAATGAAGCTTCTCCAAGCCATGGGTTCTCTTCTCAATAACATACAGTTTTTCGAGGTCCTGCGACCTCTTCTCAATGATGTCGACCTTAGACAAGTGGCTCCCAATAATGCTTAGGTTGGAGCTTTCATCCTTATCCTCGGTATGGGTAGCCATATTTACAGGTTTGCTGATGGCGGCCGACATCTTCATGTAGGCACACGATGAGGACTAATCAACATCTCTTTCAGTCATCTCCTCAAAAATGTTCCACACAACGTCCTCATCTTTGTTAAAATGCGAGCCTCCACAAGCGACGTCGACGAGTCTTTGGCTTTCTAGTGTCAGTCTGCTGAAGAAATGCTGCATAAGACTAGTCTTGGGAATCTTGTAGTGGGTACACCGTTCTTGTAATTCTTTGAATCTCTCCCATGCTTCATGGACTGTCTCGTGGGGTTGTTGGCAGAAGCTAGAGATGCGAGCATACATTTGATTCAGACGACCAAGAGGATAGAATTTATGAAGAAATGCAGATTTTAACTCCTCCCATGTCGTGACTACCTTCCCCAAGTGGTTGACCTAATACAAGGCCTTGTCTTGGAGGCTGAAGGGGAAAGCTATCATCTTGACTACCCCCAACGGAATACCGGGGTAGTGAGCTATGGCACATATACGGCCAAACTTCTTGAGGTAGATATAAGGTTCTTTGGTGGTGTTCCCATGGAATGTGGGGAGTAGGGATAGAAACTGCGGCTTTAGCTCGAAGTGGGCATGGATCTGTGGATTTGAATCCACTCAGTAATGCGGCCCGCTCCAGAGTTATATGTTTGTTTCAAGGCGGGCTTCAGCGGTGGTGGTTCTTCCTCCCTTCTCTAAAAATAGGGCCCACCAATGGAAAATTCATCTCCCGCACCTCCCTGATTTGGTTCATCCTCAAGTTCCGGTTCTCCCTCCCTTCTGCCATCTCTCTCATTGGCCCTCCTCTTCAAATCATTCAGCATATCTTGGAATGTAGTCTAGGCCAAAGCTTGGTTAGTCAGCTAATGTAGGATATCCTGGATGGAAGCAAGCAACTGACCGTTGACCTCATTTTGTGTCATATACAGTCCTTCCCCCTAATCTGTTGGTTCGGCTGGATAGGGTTGCGGACGCTTTCCTCTTCCAGTTGGAGACGTCTCATAATTAACTTGAACTTCAGGCTCGAGATCAGTGTGAGAATCTGCATGATGGAGTAAACCTTGATCAGTTTCTTTCTGAACACCAACTACTGAGATAAATCTGGAATTAAGGTCAATCCCAGAGTGCTGTGAACGTAGCAAAGGATATTGACTAAAATCGATCTCCATCCACAGGGGGTTAATTCTGGGACAAGAGTAATCCCTGTTTCTTTGTAGAGGAAGAGCAAATTTGGGTTGTGAGTCCATCCCGAATTACGGATTTATTGGAGAAAGAGAAGTGTTGAAGGAAGAGAGAATGGGGGAGTCCAAGGAGAAATTCACGAGATCCGAACTAACTTCTTGGAGATCACCCCACCTGATCGAAGATGTTGGCGACACAGAATCGATGTGAGCATCGGCGGGATCCCGACTAAACCATCCATGTGATGACATCTCGAGAGGATCAAAAGAGATAGATGATGTATGAAGAGTACGTAGGTAAACAAGGAATAAAAGGAGTGTAAAACAGTAAAAGGCTCACAATGAGCAAGGGTCAAATAGAAAGGAGCGCAAGATTGCGCAAGTGAACGTTGTTTTTGATCTTGACCTTAATAAGACTAATCAATCAAACCTCAAAACAATGGATTCACCAACTCGACTCATGAAGTCGAGAAGGTTCGGCAGTTATCTTTGTTGGTTTTAGATTTGAAGTCATGCAATTTATATTTTAACGAGTCCTTAAAAAGTTACGCCTATAGGAGAGAGTACTGTCGGAAAAGTATCTCGTACTTGTCCTCCTCCTTTGTAACCTATAGTCTGCACTTTTTAAGGTTCTTGTAACCCTTCCTGGATCCCTACTCAGCCAAAGAAATAGAGGGAGAAAGCTGATAAGCGAAACCAATACTTTGGATCTCGCTCACAACGAAATCACTTGTGAGCGTGCAAGAACCTACTCGGACGCAACATGATGAGACAGATACCCCCATGAAGGCGTGGCCTATGCTCGATACTTCAGACGAGGTCGATGCTCTATACAACAGAGAGCATCATTGCTGACCAAGCTCTACTCGTTCCCATACGATAGAAGCGCCAATACTTCGGAAATCTAGGTGATACACAAGGCAGCCACAGATTGGATTTTGGGCTCTAATCCTTATGAAGCCGCTCTTCTCACTAGGAAGGAGACCTTCCAATGCAACCTGAGAACAAATGAGGGCTTTGGTCACCCAAAGCAATGAGTCCAATTAGTCAATTTTATTTAGGTCAAGTATTTTTAGCAGTCCTTTTTTTAATTTTTTTGTGTTACCACCTATTTTGAGTAGATTTAATACAAGCGCCTAACGTTTTTGTATTTTCTTTGATTCCTAATTGATCCAAAAACAAAGGGAGAAGGTCGTAAAAGCAATGCAAGTCGACACTAAGATGGAAATCTCACCTTAGTACCTAAATGATGAATGCCTAGTTAGAAGACTTACAGTGCTTCCCAGCTCTCTCCATGCGGGATGCAAAACAGGAATTTATAAACCTATACTATATGATGATATGCACACAGAAATCGTCCTAAGCAGGCAATTGCTACACGTGAAGAATGAATCCTAAGTCTGGTCTCTGATGCTGATCGGTGCCCGCCACAACGGGTCCTGCAAGCGCTGTATACGACCTCTAGAGGCACACGGTTTCGAGACTGAGTACTTTAGCAATTAATTAGTTTCTAAGTCCAAACGTGAAGACTATAGGCACATGCAAATCAGTTAGGTGTTTGGCCTTAGATTACAGGATCAAGCAAGCCTAAAAACTAAGGGCTCATTCCACAAAACAAATAGAAAAAAGAGCGGAAAACACAAATCGCGGGAAACAAAGTAAAAAAGCGATAAAAACTCGAAAATCCGCGGTGAGCCCCAAGTGAACAAACACTTGGAAATTGGGCCCGAGTGTCCAAAGTCCAAAGTACCTCTATTATTACAAATGAATAGTCAAATAGATCTCTCTCTCACCAAAAGTATAAATCCTAAAGTATCCTCTCTCTCTCTCAAGAGCCTCCTGCTCTCTCCTAACAGCTAGGGTAGAATAGCCGACTCCACTTCCCAAGGTTACGTAGGATCACTTAGGCGATCCTCCTTGGTCCGTGGTCCCTCACAAGAAGACAAGAAAGAGATGTCAGATAGTTCAAAATAGATGTATAAGTAAAGAGAGATACTAAAAAATGGCTAAGCAAGTGAAGAGATAAAATCTACTTTACAAGTCGATGCTCCCCGGCAATGGCTCTATTTTAAAAATGAAGAGAAGGGAGTCGCTAAATAATGGCCTGATAATTCAGGCTCACTGCCGCTGAAGCGACTACTCAAAGCCTCTCGTTGTTCAACAATTAACCCACACAAGTAATTACGCAATTAAAAGCAAGAGTTTAAATTTATTATGCCCTACTAAGATTGTTTAATGGCAAGCAAGTAGGGGTCGAACACATGAAGCAAACGATTAGAGTAGGCATGATAGAAATCAAAGCACCAAATATCTCTCAAACACTTAGCCAAGTTACACTTTTTGTGTGTTTTTAATTTTATATTTTTTATCTATTTTCGATGTTATATTTTTATATTTTTATTTTTAATTAATTTTTTTAATCTTTTAATTTTCTTTTTATATTATATATATATTTTGTATTTTATTTTTAATATATATAAAGCTATATAAAGGATATATATGCAAGAGAGATTATAATATATATAAATACAAGTAAAAATAGTCAAAATTAAGAAAATAAAATAATTTGTGTTTTAGATAGTTTTTTACTATTTTTGTGATTTTTCAGAAGTTTTTGCTAATTTTTTATGTATTTTAAAGTAAAAAATTCCTCAAAATAAGGATCAATAAATTACCTAAAATTAAAATGGAGATTAAAAATAGAAAATATAACCAAAATTTCTCCAAATTAATTTTAGAATAAAGATAATAAAATGAAGAAAATTCAGAACCAGAAACTATATTTTTGGAAGTTTTTAGGATTTTTTTATATTTTTATGAAGGTTTTTAGAGTTTTTCTATTTTTTATTTTTCTTTTATATTTTTAGTGATTTTTGGTCTGAAGGTTAAAAACACAAAAATACACAACATATATATTTTGAGAATTTTTCAAAAAAAATTATAATTTTTATGTATGTTCTTTTACAAATAGGGACAAAAAGGTACGTTTTTTATTTTTTTTATAAATTATAAATAACTTCAAAATGAAAATTTAAAATATGTGCTTGAACTAGTGTTGCAATAGGAACTTTTTCTATTTTTGGGGATTTTTTTCGAATTTATAGATGCATGAAATAAATACTAGAAGCAATAAGAAACTACACTACTGGAAAGGGCATTTTTGTAAATATCAAAAAGATCAGGGGCCTGAGTGCAAATTCACCAAAATTATATAAGGATATGAAAGTTGCAAGACTTGAAATAAATCAACAAAGCTTCAAGGGCCTCATCGCAAAATAGCCAAGCTCACGTGCCTAGACACGTGAGCCTCGTTAGCAAGGGACGAACTATAATTATCAAAATCTCATGGGTGTTGAATGCAAATATACCAGAAACATTACACTTAATAAGTCAAAAATCTGACTAATCAATAAATACTAAGACCCGCAAGGGTCTGGATGGAAAAATCCTACATTTTGTCGGCTGAGCTGGATGAGGACTAACATGCAAATAACAACATCTCAGAGGGCTCACATGCAAATATTACAAACTTTAATAAAGGCAGATGAAAGTTTGAGTTTTATAGATTAAATACAAAAAATAGCAGGGTCAAAGTTGCAAAATACTTGTGCTTTGACGGAGACAAACGGCCAGATGATCTTCACTAATGGCACGTGTCATACTCCAGTGCCTCGATGACGGTTCGATACGGACGGCTCTGATTAGATCTCCGTTGCAGGATCGATGATTAAAACACGGGGAGATCCAACTGCAGTTGTACTCATCGACAAACAAGAGAAGATCCAATGGCACGGAGGCGTGGAGGAAGAATGCAGATGGGGCCCAAAGCGCCAGGGACCTGCAGGGTTAGCAGCAACAACGAAAGATGAAGGTCCCTCGTGCTTTTGGGAGTGAAATGAATGACAGGTTAAGCGAGTGGCACCCCTCCAGCGAACGGCAGAGGAGGAGGGGAGAGTATCCCGTTCTTTGCAAGAATGAGGTGGATGAGTGGTGCCTGGGGCATGAAGAAGCATCAGGGAGGAGAGATGAGGTGTCGGGTACGATGAATACGGGCGGAGTACTGAGAACAAGGTTCACAGGAGCAAGCTCTGGTGGATGTCGAAGACACAATTTACGACTAAGGAACATGATTAAAAGCTAGACTAAATGCTCCAGGTGAACTTACGATTAAAGTAACACTAAGATGCAAGAAATAAAAGACCCTTACCGACTGGAGAACCGGGAAGGGATTCTCGATGGCGATGCTCCGGTGGAGAAGGTGGACCACTCGATTCAATGCCCACGCAGATCCCTAGAAGTAGGAATCGACTCATGCTGTCACTGGTAGGACCTTTGACGACCTAGGGTTAAGCTTTGAGGGTGGAAGAGCGATCAAATCCAGAAAGGGAGAGAGAGGGGATTTTTGTACATGGTGGTTGAGCGACTCCAAAAAAACGAGATGTGCTTCTTGATGCCGTGATACACAATCCAAGACAATGCCTGGGTGTGTATCATCTACAATCGAGGAGCAAAAGTCATCAAAGAGTCGACATGAAAGAGTGAAAGGAACGGTCTCCAAAATTGCTCAAAATCGATCGAAAAATGAGTTCTAACAAGAGGCAGAGGGCAGGTCAGAGAGTTGACTGGAGGTCAACTCTCGGACCCTCCTGGTTGGTCCACGTAGACCAACCAGGAAAAAACATGTAGAAAAGATTTCAAAATTCAATTAAAAATAATAAAAGATTTTATTATTTTTAGGTTATAAAATGAAAATTATTTACTATTTTCTGAGTTATTTTATTATGATTTTTATTTATTTTTTCGAAGTTTATAATTACAAGTTACCTTTTAAGGGCTATATATACGTAATTCCCAAAAATATGAAACCACCTCCATTAAATAGCTTATTAAAAGTTATATGCAATTAAAGGTGATTTTGATATATTTTGATTTTTTATTTGAGAGATATGGGTCTGGGAATTTGGGGTTTTGGAATTTTATTCAGACCACAACTTTTTATTTTTGTATTATTTTTGTATGAAATCAATTTTGTATTTTTTTCATATTTAATTATCTACATATTTCATGTTCAAAATTTCTTTATTTTAAGTATAAAAAGTGGAACTAAAAATAAGTCCCAAAAATGAAGGAAAATGAATAAAATAAAAGGTATTTTTATTGGATTTTGGCCCTTATCTCCCCCTACTTTATTCCTTGTCGACCTAGTCATCGAGATGCCCGAGTCTCGGGTTTAGGGTCATAAAATATTTTCAATATTTTATTCTTTTTCTTTTCTTTATTCTATAATTTTGGCATTAAAAACGGTATTTTATACACCATTTATACAATATTGCATGGATGCTAAAATGCATGAATTAAGGGTATTTACACGCATTTACTAGGGTTTCTAAGGCCAAAATGATAGATTAAAGATGATGAAATGGAGATTCATCAGGGTAGTTGCATTGTTGCATGTGGATGTGAGCACATAGGAGGCGATGGGGCATGGCGGTACATGACGTTGTTGAATTTGACGTGTGGGAGGGGCATCCTACTCTTGCAGTAGGTGCGGGTCCAGGCAACAGCGCACGACCGTACGCAGTGGGAGAGGTTGCTGCATGTAAGAGGATGGGAGTATCTAACAGATTCAACATGAGAATAGCTCCGGTAGCATGTGGTAGACTGGGATTTTTTCGGTGACAGATTCTAGGAGTTAGGATAGAAGGTGGGGAGGATTGAATATGGAGACCGATGTTGTATGAAATCAATTTGGATTTGGGGGTTTGCACTGGCAATGGGAAGGTAAGGTCAAGCGAAGAATAGAAAGAGCAAAAGGAGAAAGAGATGGAGGTTTACCTGTGCTCGTCGGATTGTGGAGCAGCTATGTTGCAACTCCTGTTATTGCCTGCAAGTGGTGTCGATGGTGAAACATCACGAATGTCGACTTCTTCATCGAGTAGAGGAGCAGCTACACAAGGGGACCTTGTTGATCTCACCTTCAAGATGGGGGAGGTCATTGTTGTTCAACCTCTTCTTTTGCAACTATCACCTGCGAAAGCGAGGGGGTGGGCTCTCTCTCCAATCAGTGGATGGTGAAAGAATGGAGAGGAGAGGAGACTAAAAGAAAGAAGAATGGGAGTTTGAAAAGGAGTGGGGGTAGTTGAGAAGGATGGAAGTTGGTGTAGAGAATGGATAAATAAAAAAAACAAATAAAATAAAACTAGGCTATTTAAAATAATAAAAGAAAGGAAAAAAGAAAAAGAAAAATGTTAACATGAATAACGTATATCCAAATGAGATCTACATTTTTCTTGTAGACCTCAAATGCAAAATAAAATAGTATGTACATAAAAAAATATTTTTGGATTGCATTTTAAATAATTATAACAAAAAGTACGACTTCTATTTATAAAATAAAAATAAAAGAAAATATTATAATAAATTAAAACACGAATATACTTTTTGAGATTTTAATAAATAATAAAAAGCAAAAGAAAAAGGAGGAAAGATCAAAATTTACACTATATACAAAGTCACTTTGCATTATTTTCAACAGTAAAATAATTTATTTTGACTTTTGTAATTATTTACTTTATTATAATATATAATAAATTTAGAAGAAGAAAGGAATCAAAATGGGTTAAGTTTATGCATAAAATGTCAGTGTAAAGTTAGTGCATATATAGTATAAAAATAGGTCCCAAAGCCGACATTTTGCAAACAAGCTCCGATTTTAATCAAATCACTTCCATTAGATAGATAATTTTATAAATTGAACTTTAAAACTAAGTTTGGTGAATTTGGAGTCCATACAGAGTGGGAATTCAGCCAAGAAGTTGGACTTTACAGCTTTTTTTGTTCAAGATCTAAAAGTATGTATTCAAGGTGGGAATTATTTTGTATTTGCATATTTTTATACCATTTTTATGTACAGTTTAGAAAAAGAATTAAGTTAGAAGGAGTTAGTATGAATTTATTAAAAATCAAAGTAGTTTGGTTATTTACAGGGGATTCGTTATAAACAATATTTAACGCTTTATTATTATTTTTTTGTGATTTTTATTTTGAATTATTTTGTGGGATTATTTAAGAAATAAATATACATTATTAGTCCATTATCATTAAAAGTTGAGTTTTTTAACTTATTGAATTTCGGGACAATTATTTGATGTTTATTCAGATACTTAAGCTAAGAATAATATATTAAGATGATGAGTCACAAATTCATCACTCCCTTCAACGTAGCTCCGGTGATCTGTAGTTACAATCCTCACGATAACCTCTCCTTATAACCGTCGAATCTCTCCATAAAAGCATCTCTTGCTCCTCCATTTGACCTCGTCCACCTTTACGAGGGGCTCCGTCTTAGGTCTGTACCTCTCCCCATGATAGGGGGACGTGGAATTGAGACACGATGATGGTTGTAGCTCCCGGTGATGAGCCAAGGCCTTAGGCCATGTCATGAATACTCTCGACTGCTCGAGCTGCTCCTCATGGCTGTCGGAGTTCAGCAAAGACCTATGCTTCACATGAAGCTCAGCCTAAGCCATCCTTTCAGCAGCGACACTCTTCAATCTCCAAGTACTTTGCCTTCTGTTTTGACTTGTTTTCTTCCATTTAATTAGGCGCACATACCCACTATCACCTTCATTCGATCATCCTCATAGCTTCGCCAGACCTCCCTCATCTTTACGGGGGATCTATATCATCATCTCATGTCCTCCATCGCCTCTTCCACTCCATGCATTCTCTCCTTCAACCACAATGGAGGAGAACCCAAGTAGGGCATCACGTTATCCACCTTCTTCGCCCTCTGCTCACCTCCAGCACGTACGACAAGCTTTGTCTATTTCCCCTAATTCATTTTGTAGGTACCACATCTTCAATGGCCGTACTTCAGGCGGAGCTTCATTCTAGATTTCTGACTTTGTCGGGTGGACTTCAACAACCCGATCCAAATGCCTCCAGCCATTCCCTTTCAACCGAGCTTCGCAGCCAGCCTTCCAAGATCCTTTATAGAGCTCAAGCAATAGCTAAAGGACCACAGTCGAGCTCTGATAGCATCGTCGGAGGTCCAAATACATCGCTGCATAACAAAGGAGGAAGCGAAGCTTTGAGCTACATGTGTTGTTGGATGAAACCCCTCTGGTGTCCATCCAACGACTCAGGATCATCCACATAGTCCTCCCCGAAGTGCGGAGGCGAAGTGGGACCGAGCCTCACCCGAAGTCACCTTGGGTCACCACATGGCCCACGACATCAACAACAACCCAAGTCTACGTCCGAGCCTCCACCCACATGATCTACACATATCCGCTCTGGTTATTTACAGCTGCACCCCAGAAAATTCTTCAATTTACATACGTGTCCAATCATACGCATGCAAGGCATGCACGCTATAGATTATTTGCAACGTGACCTTGCTGACTTTCAATAATTGTAAATTGATCCCCGTACAAATGGGAAATTCATAGGGATGACCTAGCATCATTTGATAATTGCAACCATGCTCCTGGAGGGACTTATTTATGACTTTTCTCAATTTATTTTTAATGTTTTCTTTCAATTATGCCCCTAGACTCTTTTGTTTATAACTTTTGCAACTGAACTCCATTTTCAGTTATTTCAGTTTCATTGTGATGCTTGTTTTAATGATCTTTTTGATGGCATTATTTTTTTATTAATTTGACACATAGAATAACATGCTAAATTTGAGGTATATAGGGTCATATAGCTTGCTTATTAAAATACCATAAAAATAAAATTGGATACATTTTTATGCATCAAATGTTCATGAAATTGACTCCCTTTGCCTTGCTCAATTATTCAATCATTTAGGGGTTAATTTGTATATGTATTTATGATTGCATGTCATTGAATTCTGTTGCATACTGTCTCTCATTTAAGTTGCATAAAATCAAATAAAAAATAGTCATGTCTTGCATGATGTTCTGCATCATTGTATGCATTGTTTTGCGTATTTAACATAGGAAGATGAATAATCACTTAATCTAAATATTAGGATCTGATAAATTATTAAGGTAGTCGGTGTCCTTATGTTCGACCTTGGTATACTTACCAAGTTAAATATTCCACATAATCCATGTGTGGTTGCTGAAAGATCTGATTTCGCCACCTGTACTACGAGAAGTATCCATCCTTAAAAGGTAAAATTGTGGTTTATCAGATGACATCATTACCAGGGACACGTCTCATCTTCGTGATTAATTAGATCTTAATGTTTAACTGAGTTGATGATTCGACATTATAGGTCAACTTGTTTGTTGATGTTGTTTTGCATTGTTTAGTTTTGTTGTCATGCCGACTATCTATCTTGATGTATATCTAATGATCATCTTTTGTGGCAGGGCCTTTGGAGATCGAGGGCGCTTGGTAGACATGGAGGCGTGGAGTCGGGAGCTCCCATTATGCGGAACCACATAAGCATCTTCTGAAGCATCAAGAGATTTAATTAGCATTCTTGTGTTGTATATAAGTATGTAATAATTATTTTATTGCAGTCTTTATTTGAGGGATCGCGTGTGTATTCAGAGACCTGAACTGTCATGTGGTGTGTGGAACATGTTTCAGCCCTAACCTAGGTGGGGCTTCACTTGAATGTTCGAACCTAGGGTTAGGCACACGGCTCTTTGAGCTCTTGTTATTTTCGTTTCACGTATTTGAACATTGGAAGGGCACACTAATACGAATATGGGAGATTCATTTCATCTCCTCAGATTGAATGAGACGTACACAAACATCGATCTACATGGCCAAATTCAATTCACTTCTTCCCACTAATTGTATCATGTTTAGGGTACGGCTCTTTATCAACTTGCATGCATGTAATGATATATTTAAATTCAGTCTTGCATAACACATGGAGAATGTTGGATGCAGTATAAGTTTTTCTCTTAAGCACGCATCAATGTTTTATCGTATGCATCATCTTTTTCTCGATTTCTCTACATTGATTCAACACTTCGAATATAAATGGTATTGGGATTGGTCGTTAGAAGATGGATGCTTGATTTGTGCTGACATTAACATTTAATGACAGCCTAAGCTAAAACCAGGACTGATAATGCAAGTTGACCTTAATAAAATGGAGTAAAAATAACACTTGTATTATGGGAGAGCAATACCTACATTGTACATAGGATGTGCTTTGAATGTTGAGAGGTGGGGACGTATCCCTAGGATAGTGTCCAAAACCTATCATTAAACCTTGTGTAACAGACTTATATTTTGGATTATCACCAAAAAACTGACAACATAAAATGACCGATATTTGTTGATCTTCATGTGTGCATTGGTGAACTAAGGTGCTTGCCTGAATGGTTGAGCATTGATTGCATATTCTGCCCAACCGTCATGTAACTCTAGACACTCCCTTATTCCATCTTCATATATTCATTCATCTCTAAAGATTCAACCATTTTGTAGATCCATTCCACTCTAACCCTAATTGGTGTCCCTATTCCCCATCCTTAGTTCCATATTCAACATACCTAGGCTACTCTTCAACCTAAGTATAGGGAGAACCATGTCCATATCTGAGTGTTCACCTCAGGTCCCTCCATCATCATTGCATAACTCTATCCTTAGGCTCTTCTCGGCCTAAGTATAGAGGAGACCCGAGCCCCTATCATCTTCTATTCTTGACACTCATTTGATCCCTCTTTCAGTCCTCTTCTTATACTTAGGTTAGTTATAACCTAAGTATAGGGGGAAAGCCGAGTCATTTCTAGTATATCACCTTGTATTTTAGCATGAGCTTTGACTTTATATCACTTTGTGCTATGAGGACATAACACAAGCTATGTATAGGGGGTGTATCGTATATATTTCATATATATTTTAGCCATAGCTTATATTTTGAAATTTTTCAAATTTTTTGGCCTATATAATATTTTTTGAACTGATTTGTTTAAAAAAGTTTGTCAATGCTTTGAAAAAATTTCTAACCGTGTGACGTTGTCTTGAAAAATGTTTGACAAATGGGATTTTATTTGTTTTGAAAACCATTTGTTTGAAAAATTATATATTATGTGATATGGTTTGGAAATTATTTTTAAAAAAATGAGGGTGAAAATGAGACTGATTTGTGTTTGTAAATACCTATAACCTTATTCAAAAACTCATAAAAATCATAAAAATAAAAAATTATGTAGTAACAATTCTTACTACTAAACTTAAAAACAATTAGCTACTTTTCATTGAGGGAACTTCGATCTCCCTTAGCAGAGCGAGTGGTTGCAACACGCAAGGCACCATATTGAAGTAATACGGGTGGCCTTCTAACATTCTGTACATATACTCGTACTAGCTAAAAGTAGATGGAACTAGTCGTATGAGTTTAAGACAGACATCATTTCTCTAAAGAAACTAAAAGAATCATAAAATTTTGCAAAATTCTAAAATCACAAAAACATTAAATATTGAGTTGGTGTATCCCTAATATTACCACTATCACTCAATGCTTGAGAAATTGAGAACACTTGGTTTATTTAATAATCTAAGTTAACCAACCTTAGTCATTAGTTTTTGAGAGTTAATAATCCATACTTCCCTAGTTTGAATGATATGGTTGTTATATTTCACACTTCATCTCTACCTTTAAGAATATAATCAACACACCACCTACACAATTGCATGAATGATGAGATGAGTTGATGTTTCACTTGAGGGATTGGGATTTTTGTCTAGACCTAATTTCTCTAGGATGGGAAAAAGTCGATGAAAGCTTCATGAAACGTGAGTGTCAGCAACCCTAGCCACTATGAGAACAAGTTATTATGTTTTCTCTTGATATTGACCTATGTGCCAGGGTTGATGAAACATAATAATTTGTTGATCAATATGTGCCAGCTTGGTAAATGAAGTGGAGCTAGCCAAAAGAAAAAGAAAAGAAATGTTGAAAGAAAAGCTCTCATAATACAAGGTCAAATACAGAGAGCTTCCACCAAAGGAAAGCACTCTCAACCATTTCAAAGTGTCCAGTTGGACCAAAGCTATTAGGAACAGGAGTCGGGATAGCACCCAAAAGGGCTCTATATCATAAATTCTACAAGTATAGGTGTAGAAGATATATTGGATACCTAAAAAAAGGCACACCTCGGAGTACACCCTGGAAAACAAGTGCATACGCACTGGTTAACAACCAAAAATATAAAAGTGTTGAGTAATAAGGCACTTGAGAGGATCCTAATTCCAATGAGAGGGAGAGAAGAAATGACACAAACCTATACTTCCATCAACTGTTTTACCATATCCACTTTTAAGTCTAACAAGCTAAAGAGACGGTGGAGTGAGTGCAAGAACTGATTTATTCCCTAGTGTTGAGGATTAGGTCTTAATGAGAGTCGCTTATATTAGGACTTTGGGTGATATTTTGATTCAACTCTCATGAAATGCAGTACACACTAAATGTCATATCTTTATACTATATGTACATACATAGAGTCTGCTAATTAGATAAGCTGGATTCCTTTTGACTAGAGCTTTGTTAACTTAGAATTTTAGGATCGTTAAAATCAAATAATCTAAATGAAATAAGTCATGAAATTCACATGCAAATTTAGGGATTAATCCAACTCATTCATTCTTTAAATGCTCGAGGACAAGCATGGTTTAAGTAAAAGGGGTGATAAATCTCTAATTTATCATCGCATTTCTTATGTATTATCATCCTTTCTTAGACTTTTCAATAAAATCCATCACTAATTAAGCCTAATTACAAAAATAACCCTATTTCATAACTAACCCTAATTATTATATGTAATTAACACTAATTTATTTCATTTATTTCTTTTATTATCTTAAATATAAAAAATACCTAAAAATAGATAATTATTGAACATTTGTTTTGACATTATATAGAAATTAAAAATTCAAAAAATAACAAAATAAAAAGAAAACGAGCATTTTAAATACAATAAAAATGCTATAAAATAGAAGTATGTATAAATGACTTATTTTGGTTGTTTGTTCAATATGAAACTTGTAGATATCGAGATCTACAACTTTCATGTTTTGCATTTTTTTTCTAATTCAACTTGTAAATATTTCTTTTTGATTTTTTTTCTTTATTTTTCTATTTTCTAATTTTCCTATTGGACCACTTAGCACTCCCTGGCCGCCCACATGGACCGACCCTGTGTTCACACCCGTACGCTCCCTCACCGTTCTATCTTCCCTCCCAGATTCCATATGAACCGCACATGCCCGCCTCGCTCTTATCCATTGGATAAGATCATCAGATCGAATCCTTACCACCCACGCTCACCTTCATCTCCACCATTAGATCACATGATCCAGCGGTGGAGACTATATCTCCTACCTCTAGTAACGAATCTCCTTTCCACGCGCACCTCTCCACCCACCGATCTTCTCCCAATTCTCTCACTCACCTCATGCAATCTCCTCCTCGTCTAAAACTACCTCGATATTGACCTCACACCTCTCTCTCTCGCACGAGCATTCAACACCCACGCCCTTCCACGTAGCTCGAGTGATCGGCGGTTAAAATCCTTACGACCACCTCTCCATGTAACCGTCAACCCTCTCCATAAAACCATCTCATGCTCCTATGTTTGACCTCATCCACCTTTATGAGGGGCTCTGGCCTAGGTCTCCACCCCTCCCCATACCAGGGGGAGGCGAAATTGAGACAATATGATGGCTGCAACTCTTGATGATGACCCATGGCCTCAGGCCATGTCACGACCACCCTCAGTCACTCGAGTTTCTCCTCGTGGCTGCCAGAGTTCAGCCAAGAGCTAAGCTTCACATGAAGCTCAGTCGAAGCCCTCCTTTCACCGGCGACAATTTTCAATCTCCAGGTGCCTTAGGTTTTCTATTTTATCTTGTTTTTTTTCATTTAATTAGGCATGCACACCCATTATCACCTTCAATCAACCATCCTCGTAGCTTTATCAAACCTCCCTCATCTCTGCAAGGGGTCTAGAACACCAAATCATGTCCTCCATCGTCTCTCCCACTCCGGGGTTTCTCCTCTGGCCACGATAGAGGAGGTCCCAATTAGGGCATCATGTTCTCCACCTTCACCTCCTCTTATCATGTCCAACAGACACGATAAGCTTTGACTATTTCCCCAAATCCATTTTACATGTAGCACATCTTCAATGGCCAGACTTCGGGTGAAGCTCCATTCTAGAGCTCCACCTCCATCGAGTGGACTTTGGTAGCTCGATCCAGATGCCTCTAGCCATTCCTTTTAGACTAATCTCATCGCCAGCCTTCCAGGATCCTTCTTAGAGCTCCAGCAGCTACTGAGGCCCACAATAGCTCCAAATGTACCGGTGCATAATGAAGGAGGAAGCGAAGCTTAGAGATACATGTGTTGTTTAATAGCACCCCTCCAGTGTCCATCCAAAGACTGAGGATCATCCACGTTGTCTGCCCTGAAGTACAGAGGCTCGGTGGGATAGAGCCTCGCACGAGGTCACCTCAAGTCACTAGGTGGCCCGAGGCACCTCCAACGACCAAATCCTACGTCCAAGCCTCCATACACATGATCTTCACATGTCCGCTCAAGTTATTTGCAACTCTACCCTATCGAATTCTTCAATCTACAGATAGCTACAATCAAGGGCATGCAAGGCATGCACACTATGGGTTATTTGCAATATGACCCTGTCAACTTTCAATAATTGCTAACTAATCCCCAAACACATGGGAAAATAAAATAACTAATCCCCAAACATGCCATTGAATTCTGTCACATATTATCTTTCATTTAAAATGCATAAAATAAAATAAAAAATACATCATGTCTTGCATAATGTCTTGCATCGTTGTGTGCATTGTTTTGCGTAGTTGACTTAGGTAGATAAGTAATCACTTAATCTAAATATTAGGATCTGATAAATTATTAAGGTAGCTAGTGTCCATGTGTTTGACCTTGGTACACTTACCAGGTTAACTATGTCATATAATCCAATGTGTGGTTGCTGAAAGATCCGATTTCACCTCCTGTATTGCGACAAGTATCCACCCTTAAAGAGGAAAAAATGTGGTTCATTAGCCATGAGATGGAGAAGCAAGAAGCAGGACACTATGTTTGATTCAACAACAGAAGTTGAATACATTGTCGCATCGAATAATGCAAAGGAGACGGTGTGGTTACACAAGTTGTCCTGAAACTTGGCGTAGTTTCCTTTGATAATCCCATCCCGCTAATCTACGATAACACATGCCATAGCTCTGGCGAAGGAACGCGGATGGCATCGGAAGAGCAAGCACATGGAAAGGAAATACCACATCTTTCGGGTGATTCAAAAGCGTGGTGGTATCGTCATCACCAATGTAGCCTCTACTGGCAACGTTGTTTATCCCCTTACCAAAACTTTGACGCAAAAGGTTTGCAGCTAGCATGAGATGAGCATGGGTTTAAAGATTATACATGATGGTTGTGAGGGTCAGTGGGAGATTTTTAGCCATGTAAGCCCGAGGCCAAGCATTTATACAATAAATGTAATTGTAATCTTCGATATATTAATAAATGTTATTGGTTTATTTCACTCCTTTCCAAGATTAAATGAATGAATGCACTTATAAGGTCCCTTAGTATAATTAGGATTTTGTACCATGGCCATCTTAATGATCATATAGTTTTTGATTCAATAGATGAATCATAGAGGTTGGTGCTTGGAAGATATCTAAGGAGTTAGATTGAGGACTCATCAAGTACCGAAAAATGATTGTTAAGAGATGATCTCCAACCTGAGAAAGAGATGGTGATCTTTCTCTAATGGTTGAATCTGACTGACCTCTTGATGCAGGTCCTTTGCATAAGAACATAAATTCAAAGGTGTTAGATAAGTTAGATGAAAGAGTTAACTTAACGAGATCAAGATAATCAAGATGCATGTCAGATGCTATCATGATATATGCATGTATCCTCTGACCAGAGACAGATGTATTGCTATATGTCTGAGTATGTACACTAGGCAAACCATTATGTTGATGACCTCATCAAGGTTTATACACTGGCGAGCTGGTGTACATACGAGGGCATATGAGTAATACGATATCTCAAAGGGATCATAGATATTCATTACTGAACCAGAAGGCATGAGATCACTCATGAGGTATTGGGACCGGTCAAATTCCATGCACATGATCGATACCAACTCCCAATAACTGAATGAGAAACTTAATGATAAAACCCTGGAAAAGACAGTCTAAATGTGATTAAAACTTTGTGTTTATTCTTAGTCTTCCAATATGCATGATGTACGTGTATTAAGAATACTCAAGGATGATGTGATCATAAACGATTGTATAACCATGACACTTCCATTCTGAGGGAGTGATGAAACATGTTTGTATTTTAGTGACTCCTATTTGAAGATTAGTAATCTAATCTTTATCCAAATGTTGGATATTGATCTGAATGCGATTCGAATGCAATGAGAAGATATTCACAGTTTGATTTAATCAAACATCTTTGAGAGGTCCCCGAGACTTGTATTTAAGATATGATCTCAATGTAAGTCACTATACATGGAACTTACAATCGCCCAATCCTTATCTCCAAGTATCGGTGGAGAAAGAACATTATTCTTGAAAGCGTTCGAGAATAATACCGTTGTTGATGATTAAATGCGATTTAATTATCATAAATAATATGGATATGATTCATATTATTTGTACTTGAGAATAGTTATCTAAGATAATTAAATATGATTTAATTATCAAAGATATGATTAATGTGGATATCACTATCCATAACAATACCAAATATTATAAATGTGACTTATAATATGTTGGAGATATTTATTTGTAATTAGTATTTACAAATTTAAATGTTGATGTGAATTGGCTACACATTGGACAGTTAATTGTAAATACAAATTACATTTTATTTTAGATGCGTGAATATGATTCACAATTTATCAATGGAATGATTTAAATTATGACAAAATAATTTGGAATAATATTTTTGAATAATTATGCAATAAATGTTGTTGCACATGTGGAATTTTGGAGAGATATGAGATCTCATCAATTAGGAAAATGAGAGTCACCTTCCCCCTTTTGTATGGTAGACGATCAAGGAGTCCTACTCCATGTATGGCTGACAATCGTGAAAATACACTAATTAATTCGTCATTTTTATGTTGTAGTCGGGCACTTAAGAATCACCTAAAAATTAACCAAACGAATGAATTAACCAATTTTAGCAAAAATGTGGTTACATGTTTATTTAACTTGCGCAAACCCCATGATAGACTCAAGGAGGTAAAGGAACAACTTCGGCTTCATATCAGATCACCTAGTGCATGGTTTTCAGGAGAGATATTTTTTTGTACTTTTATGCAATATGAATGAAAATGCAAAAGCGAATGAATTAAGTTCTTAAGAGAAACACACAACTTACCCTAACTAAATTCTAATTGAAAATCAGATCAAATTAGGCAAGTAATATTTTTCCTATAAATCTAATTCAATGATGTATGCAGAATGTCTTTTTTTGGAATTTTTTATCTTACAATGAAATAATGAAAAAATAACGATGTTTAGGTTTTTTTAATATTTTTTCATGCAAACATCATGCAAAAATTATGATATTGGAAAAGAATGTCAAATGTGATGAAATGTACCTACTATGATATTTTAAAATTTTCTGGTGGTATTTGATTTTTATGAATTTTCTTATGAAACAAATTTAATTCGAGTATTTAATTCTTAATAAATCGATAAAAAATTCACGCAAAACCAAAACTATCTCAAATAGATAATTTAATAAGCAATGCAGGAGAGTTGAGTTTATAGAAAAAAATATGATGTGAGCATCAACTAAAAATCAATTACTAATTTCATTCAACAATTTATTTCAGAAATAAGACTCTTCCACTTTCAATGAAATTTGGATATAAGTTAAAGCATAATTAAACACACATAACCTGAATTTTTGAGAATTTTTGGAGCAATGTATGAATTACTATAATATAAATGGGCAAAACTACACTAATTCTCAGTCTCTGAATTTTAGTAAATAATCCAAAGATTGAAAAATTAAAAATAAATAAGCAAGAGATGAAGAACTAATTAAGATATACATGCAACTTTTGAAATTAAAACATGATGTCAAATGAATGTTCAAACTAGTGATTAAAGATAGGGTCTTGTATGCAATATCAATAAATAAAAGCAACACCCAAAACAATATGTTTACGGGCACTTCTTTAATTAGCATAATAGGGAGGTTGGGTTTGCAATTTACCCAAAAAAAGAATATGGCCATGCATGTTTCTTCTTCCTCCTTTTGTTACGATGGTGGTTTTGGCGAGGGTGGCGGTTGACGATGGAGGATAGGTGCAAAAGCAGGTGGCTATGCATGACGGTGGGGGTCGCGAGGGCTGGCGACTATGGTTGTGGATGGGGAAGGAGCAACGACAACTCTAGAGAAATTGCACTAGTGGGCTCTAGAGGGGCGCATTGCGGCTAGGCGTGTGGCTACAAGTGGCGAGGAGCGTGGGCTTGGTCGGAGAGGAGCGGTGGAGATGAGTAGCAATGATTGGTGTAGATCGAGGAAAAAGAAAAGGAAAGAGGAGCATGGGAAGAAGAGCAGAAGGGGAAGAATGTTATTGGGAAATGGAGGGAGCATGGGCTCTCTTCCTTTGGGTAATCGCCTCAGCCGTGGGGTGGAGCCACGACGAGTCTCAGCTTCTTGGAGCAACAACAAAAGTCGAGGACCTCCGGATCACGCTACAGTGGTCGTCAAGCTGCTGTCACTGACTCTCGTGGGATAAGGGAGGATGGCATCGATGGAGGGGTGACGTGGACTTTATAGCGGAGGAAGAGGGTAACGGCTAGGGGCGGCAGCCGTTACACGGAGGAAGGTACGACGCATAACGACTGGGGGATTGTGGGTGGTGTAGGCATTGCACGAGGAAGGGGGAGACGGGGGAGTCATGCATTGCAGGCAGAGGAAAGGGGAAGGTGGGTCACTTGCTGCGCACATGACCTGGTGAGAGAAAAGAGAGAGGAGAGAGAGGAAGGATAGAGAAAAGGGAATGAAGAGAGAGAGAGAGAAGAGAAGAGAAAAGGGAAAGAAGAACAAGTATAAGAGAGAAATTAAAAATGAAAAATAAAAATAAAACTAAAATTAAAAACAAGAAAATAAAATAAAAGTAAAAATAAAAAATAAAAATAATAAAAATAATAAAAATAATAAAAATAAACAAATAAACAAATAAAAGAAAATAATAGAAAATAAAAAAGGAATAGTAAATGAAGTCAAATCAAAATGTGATCAACATAAAAGTTGCTTGTCTCCACGAGATCTGCAATTTTGTGAACAATCCAAAATCAAAAGAGGTCAACTGTACAAAATGTATTTTTGAAGGTACTCTATAGATAATAAAATACCAAATTTTTGTTTTTTGTGATTTTTTTATTTTTAATTTGATTTTTAGTTAGTGAATTAATTTATATACAATAAATACATGATTAATATAATTTTTATAATTTTTTATAGTTTTGAAAAGTTAGAAAAAAACAACTAAGATAAAAGATGTACAAAATGTAAAATCACTGATTTTTGTATTTTCTCTTGATTTTATGATTTTTATGGATTTGAATTCTTTATGCAAGGTTAGTTAATTAATTAACGAATAAATTAGATAATTACTTAGGTTAAAATAATGATTATTTACATATAAAATAATAAGTTGAATTATGTTTAAAAACATGGGTTATTTATTTATAGATTTTAAGCCCTAATTTAAGCACAATTACTAAATATAGGTTAATTATTTTTTGGGATTTAATTAGTGAATTATTAATGAGATTTTGCTAAAACATCCATATAGAGTAGATGAATCATGGATTCATCACACCCCTATACTTAGCTCTTTGCTTGCTCCCAAGCAAATTTTAGTGATTTAGAAGGTTGAATCCCTGACTGTGCATGTACGAATTTCAAGACTTGTCTCATTAAGAATCCTGGATTTTTAATGGTCCTGAAATTCTAAGCTCAATCATGCTCTAGTCAAAGAAATCCAACTTCTCTAATTGTCAGACTCTCTTGTGTATACATATAGCATGAGAGATATGACATTTAATGTTTACTGCAATCATGAGAGTCGAGTCGAAACTTCACCCAAAGACTGATCAAAAGACCTTCCCCAAGACCTAATCCTCAACACTAGGGAATAAATCAATCCTTGCATCCATTCAGTGTCTCAATAGTTTGTCAGACTTGAAAGTGTAGATGGACATCTAGTTGATGAAGGTCTTAGGTTTATGTTATTTTCTTCTCTCCCTCACATTGGAACAAGGATCTTCTCAAACATCTTATTACTCAACACATGTATTTTTGGTTGTTGACCAGTGCATCCGTCAAAAGTTGTTGAGTTATTTGTACTTGTTTTTCTGGGAGTACACCGAGGTGTGTCTTCTTTAAATATATGACATACTTACATCCAGACTTGCATCGCTTACGATGCAGAGCCCTTTTTGAGGTACTAGCCAGACTCATTGGTCCTAATTAGATTTGGTCCAGTTGGACATTTTGAAAATGTTTAGGAGCGCTCGCCTTTGATTAAAGATCTTTGAATTTGTCTTTATTATTGAGAGCTCTTTTTCATTTCATCAATTTTTTGGTAGGCTAACTCCACTGCTTTTACCTAGATTGGCAGACACTGATCAACAATTTATTATGTTTCATCACACCCTAGCACATAGGTCAATATCAAAAGATAGTATGTGAATTTATTTGCATATTGCTAAGGTTTGATGACAATCAGGTTTCATGAAACCTTCATTGATTTTATCTGATCCTCGAGCATCATTAAATCAGGTCTAAACTCAAATCTCATGTCTCAGTCCCTCAAGTGAAATCTCAACTCAATCTCATCAATCATGCAATTATGTAAGTGATGTGCTGATCATATTCTTAAAGGTAGAGATTAAGCGTGCAATATAGCACTCATATCTTTCAAACTTCGGGAAGTATGGATTATTAAGTCTAAAATCCTAATGACTAAGGTCGATTAACTTTGAATCAAAGGACCTTAAAAACCTGAGTTTCTTTCATTCCTCAAGTCTTAAGTGATAGTGAACATGTCAGGGATAAAACCTTAAGTTAATTTTGTTTTTCCGTTTTTGTGTTGTTTTGCTTTTAGTTTTTTTATATCAGCTTTTTATACCCCCTAATTTTGTAAAAGGTTTTGAAAATATGTATTATTTACATAAAGAATTTAATATAATATACACAACTTGTACCCATTCCCAATTTTCTATAAAAATAATTAAGGTACGAGCTATGGTTAAAGTATATATAATTTATATATACACACACCTTCTTATACTTAGCTTGAACTATATCCTCATGGCACAAAGTGAAATGTAGACATAGCTCGTACCAAGCATAATTGAGTGAAAATAAAAGGAAGTCGACTCGCCCCCCTATACTTAGGCTTTTGAGGGCCTAAGCATAACAGAAGAGAAAGAAATGTGGGCGATCAGTGTGAGAAGAAAACAATAGAATTGATGTATATACAATGATGTCGGTCCCACTATACTTGGGCTCAGGTCGGCCTAAGTATGATTGGATAATTACAAGTAGGGTTACTGATGAATACCCATTCATCACTCTTTATTCTTATATTTTAGCTACAAAAACCTATGCAAATGCATGTAGATATGTGTAAATAGGAATAATTACCAAAAGCATGCATTGTGTAAAAAATCTATAATTAGCATGTTTTTGTGCAAAAATAAAAGAATAAAGATTAAAAAGAAAAAGAGGGAAATATTTAGAATAAATATTGAGCAACCTAACCCAAGGGAGGGCTCAGCATGGGCCTGACCGCATAAAAGCCAAGTAGAGGGAGATAGGGGCTCATTTGTAAATATCTATGTAAATAAATAAAATTATATTTTCCTCACCCAAAAATATGCTTGTAAATATTTGTATATATTTATTAATATAAAAACAAAATAAAAAATAAAAATCAGAAAGATTAAAAATATCCTTTCATCATGTACATAAACCACACCTATATATATATATATTTATTTGGCTTTATAAATATACAAAATTAATTTTTAAACTTTTTGTAAATAGTCTATGTTATACTTTGTAAATAAATAAAATAAAAAGAATCAAAGCAAAAATCAAAATAAAAATAGAAAAATCAAAAATACCAAAAATACATTGTATATATACCTATATATATAGATATATAATGTATATACCTTATTTTTATTTCCAAAAATTAATTAAAAATCACCAAAAAATAGAAAAAAATAAAATAAAAATATTTCATGTTTTGGGTTTTTGCTGATTCGGCCCCTAGCTATGTGTATTCGTCACTTCTTGATTCAGCCACGTGGCCTTCAGCCATTGGCCCTGGGGGATGTTGACCGCCCGGTCAACTGGCCCCCCCAGGACCACTTCCCACGGACTCGAGCACCGGACCCCTATTCTCGGATTTTTACCCGCTCGACCCGACTCCATCTCGCCTAAACCCCGGGTCCGACTCCTTCACGTTACACCCGAGACCCTCGCCGGAGCTACCGCATCGGGATCCACGCTCCTGATTTCCCTACCCGCGCACTTCTTTCCGGATCATCCCCACGTATAAAGCCGAGCTCCGCCTCCTTCATTGATCATCTTTGGCTCATTCGCTCCATCCCCCGTGACCTCCAGTGCTCGAGCGTGAGTGACAGCTCGCTCCAGGTGCTGTCGCAGCGAGGAGAGGGGCCGGATACCACTGATCCGGCGAATAGCTCCGCCGTAGCTCCGCCACTGGTGCGAGCTCCGAGCCTCGGGCCCAGACGTCCCTCGAGGCTACGACCGGGAGCTTCCCCAGCTCCAGCCCAGTCTATTCATCCATCCAGGTAGTCCCGTAGCTCCCCCATTTAGTCTAATTTCCGATTAGCCCCAAATCGCGCCGCCATCAATTTTCGCTGATTCCAACCGCCTCCCCTTCCCGTTCGACCATCGGAATCCACCATCGCCTCCGCCTTCCTTCCACGCACCTTCTACACCCCTCCGTTCAACCCAGCTCGCACAGGAGCTGGGGTTCGAACCCCTTCGCCGTCGCATCGCCGGGGTTCGCCCGCACCGACGCACCGACCACCCCCACGTCGCCTAACAGGGTCGAGGCATTTTGCCCTCGACCCGCGAAGCTTTTGAGCCATTTTGCAGGACCAGAGGAAGCCATCTGAGGCCTCCAGACATCCAGCCCAGGAGCTTCACCTCCGCCACCCTCGTCGGAGCTCATCCGAGCTCGGCTGGGACATCGGAGGACACCAGCAGCTGCGCATCTTCACGACGGAGCTCCTCCGATACTCAGGCGCAGCAGAGGAGGCCGGAGCCGCCTTCACAAGGCCGGCGAAGTTCGCCGGCCATCAGTTCATCCAGCACCCTCGAGAGCCGTCGGATTGCCCTCCTCGCTCCAGTTTTGATCAGCACCGTCCATCTCTGGAGCGCACGTGGACGTCAGATCCGAGGAGACAGATCCAGGCCGTTAGATCCACACGTGTCCTGGCCTGGACCGTTGGATCGACCAGAGCAGCAGCGTTGAGAGCCGCCCCCCTTTCATGACCGTCCGATCGCCACGTGGCGGCCATCCGTCAGCTCCGGTTAATAAAGGGTAAATTACCCTTAGGCCCTTATCTTAGTTTTATTTCATTTGAGTCCTGTAAATATTTAAGCACGTTATTTAGTTTTAGGTTTATTTGCACAATGGACCCTGCACTTTAGAGTATTTGCTTATATACCCCTGCCTGTGTGAGCCACGTGCTTCGTCACGTGTATTTTTGGGTTATTTGCATCATATGCCCTTGTAGTTCTGGATGGTTCTGAAATGAAAGAAACTTTTTGATAATTGCATTTATGCCCCTGTGCGTGGTTTATTTCCACATGTGCGTTTATTTTTGGGATATTTGCAGCTGAGGCCCTCAGACTTTTGGTACGTGTTACCAATTAGTCCCCGGACCTTATTTTTATTACATATAGGTCCCTGAGTGCCCCAGGCATGCGCCTCACGCGTGTTTTGCTGGGTATTTTGCACCGGGACCCCCAGAACTTTGGGTATTTGCATTTCAGTCCTTGTGCACAGTACCCTCTTGTCATTTTTGAATAAAATATCAAATCACATCCAAATTCGACAAAAATTTGATACATGGCTCTGCCATGGTGTAGGATTTTTGTGAATTTTTGAGGACAATTTTGATTTCGTTTGTTATTTTTAAAAATTCATAAACTATCATTTTAGTTACTGTCTAGTTTTAAAAACCCCAAAAAAATATAAAAACCCCTCTAAAAATTCTATAAAAATTAGGTACTGTTTAGTTTAGTTTTTTTTATTTTCGAGCCAATTTTGGCCATTTTTCACTGCTTCAAAACCTTAAAAACTTAAAAACACCTAAAAACTCATAAAAAATCTATTAAATAATCTAAAAACCCAAAAACAATAATTTTGGTACTTAAATTTTCCTTGTTTTATCTAGTTTACAGGAAAAATACCTCCAGGCCCTTTTGAGGCCCTTAGATATTTTATCTAGGGCTTTTGGTCCTGGCTGGACAGTACCTTGCATTTTTGCTACTGTTTGATTTTTAGAAAATAAAATATACATCAGAAAAATTCCAAAAATTCACCACAAACATAAAAAAATATAAAACACATAAAAATATTTTTGTTTGAATTTTTGCTTGATTTTTGTTGCATTAAATAAATTGTTGAAGTGTGCTTAATTGTGTTTCTTTTATTTTCTTCACATATTAAAAATCCAAAAAAAAATAAAAATAATTAAAAAACCACTAAAAATATTTTGTCTTTTATTTTATTTGTTTTTACTACTTCATAAGCCTTCGGCCAACCCGTGCTCCTTGAGTTCGACCCTGGGTGCTATACCAGGTTAAATACATAGCAGGACCGCTTTATTTTTGCTTGATTGATTTTTGATTTAGTTAGTGGTCTGATATTTTTCTTGATTAAGCTGACTTGATCGCTTGGGTCACAACGACCAATTTAGCACCTATACCCTAGCCTTCAGGCCGCTTATCAGTTACCGAGTATATTTACGGACGTACAAGGTAAAGGAGGTTTTGCGACGAACCTTCTTGCGGGAGTGTGATGGGAGATAGAATGGAAATGTAGAGGGTGGTGAAGAGGGGGAGGATGATGAGGTCTAGTCACCCTCAGAGTCATCCTCAGAAGAATAGTAGTCATACGCAGAGGATATCCAACTATTATCAATAAGAGTTAAGTGACCCTTGATAGCTGCAGCACTGATCACACTTACCTGATGTACCACTTCATGCCTAGACGAGGATTCTTCAGAAATCATCCGGTTTCTAAGGTCAAAGGTGATTTTCTTGGTCGGCTTATCTCTGTTAGAAGCATTGGGAGGAAGATGGTCAGAGTTCTTCTCACTATCACGAGTAACCAGTGTGGTATTTATGGGTTCCTTGTCAGATGAATCTCCGTAACAGTCGACCAATTCTTGTAGGGTCATAAAAGTCTTTGGACGAGGGAGCATGTTACCGGTGGCTCTGTGAGTGATGGCGGGCGACGTTGATGTCACCTTATGATATCCATGAGTTTTGGTGATATAGGAGGTTTCCTGAGTCGGCTCCTTGTTTGGTTCAAGCATTTCATGAATGATTGCCGACTCAAAGATTGGACCACTCAAATATTTGTGACAACCTTCATAAACAGGATATAATTCTTCATAAGCTCCTTAATATTGTTTCCTCCTAGGAGCAGTATCAGGGTAGGAGGTGTGGTGAGAATCGAAGCTCAATCCAATAGTTGTCTCTCAAGTTTCTCTCCTAGGGTTTGTATATGTGTTCAATCAGGAGAGGTCTGGTCATGAGGAGTTCTCTCGTCCTGATCATGACTTTTGGTTGGTGGTTGGGTTGTCTTAGAGTCGAGTGTGTCATTAAGGGCTTGTTCATTGTTGTCCGTGTTTGGGAACTTGATGTCTTGAGTCTTACAATCGATAATTGACATAGAAGAGGCTAAGAACGACTTTCCTAAAATAATAGGAGACTCAAACGATTCTTCATGTGCTCAATGTCCAGGACAATAAAGTCCACTTTGTGCTTGTCACCTCTAAAGTTTACGATGACAGAAACAATTCCTAGTGATCTTTTGGTAGATCGATCTGGCAGTCGAAGATTACCCTTGTCTTTTTGAGTTTTTCGAGCTTGAGTTGATCAAAGATGATCTTTGGGAGGATGTTTAATATCGAGTCATCGTCTAATCGAACATGAGTGAATAATGATTCCTCAGTTTCACACGTGATTCGAGTCAACTGCTTAACTTTGCAGCTTTAAGTTTTGTGATTCATCACTAAAGAATTGGCCATAGATATGACATGATGTTCAGTTCTTGATCATTTCTTGCCTGTCTTTTTAGGGTTCAATCAAATCTTCACAAATCTCTTAAGATCGGGCACATATTTTATGTCCTTGATTAATGAAAGATCTAAGATTAGACTCTTGCAAAATGCTTCCATTTAATAATTGTCAATTTTTTGAATTTTCTTGTTTTTCAATTTTTTTTGTATTTTCGATGTGATGGTCAGTAGATTAGTCAAAAGTCTGGTGGTTGTGTCTGAGTGTACGTCATATGATGGATTTATGGTTCACATGATGGCATCCTCACTTCTTCCTTGATTTTTCATTGACTGGATGAGATCATATATTCTTTTACTCAAAGTATCTCTCTTTGGTTGATATGGGTGATTTCATCCTCAAACTCCTCATGACTTGGTGCGTAATAATTGTACTCCACATGTTGTGACTCTGGCATGTAGCTCTGCGTGAAGTAGTGATTATTCAGTAGAGTTGTAGTCTGGTCATGAGTCATATTTCCTTGAGTCTGGATTTCTCGTGAACCGTCGAAGGAAAATTGATCGTATTCAGGAAGAGAGTCAAAGGTGGGATGTCCATAGTAACCGAGAATCATGTTCCTTTGTCAAAATTGGTTGCTCTATTTTCCATCCTCAAATCTGCTCGCTCTATTGTGTTTATTTGAAAGTCAGATTGTGAGAGCAGTCTAATCAAGGAAGAAGTGTGGGCATGGGTGGAGTTTATGATGTATAGGGGAGTGATGGTTGAGGGGGGGCCGATTTCAAAGAGAGGGTTCCCCTGGAATGAAGAGTATCAGGACATGGTCGTGTAGGTTGGGCCTACGGAGTCTGGGTGTAAAGACCAATGTGCTGACATCTTCTCAAGAGAAAAATGGAGAATGATTTGCGAACCACGATAAGCTTGCAATTACAAGGGCTTTGACGCACACAAGTCAAACACAAAATACAATTGTAGATTCACCCACTCGACTCTTGTGAAGGCACGCTAGAGTTTGTCCGCTTATCTTTTCAATTTTAATTTAATGACAAAACAATCATTGAGAAGATTAAGCAGAGCTTAGGTTCTATAGAGTGCCACCAAGACTGGCATGAATTCATACAGCTAGTTGCATCTACTTTCAGCCAGTATGGGTGTAAGTACGGACCATAGAATGGCTGCCCATATTACTTCAAGACGGTGCCATACACATTGTCCTTTAACCACCCAATCAGCTAAGGGATTCCGTAGTTCACTTACTGAGAAGTAGCTAGTTATTTTTAAATTCAGTAGTCAGAATGAAGTTTCCAGGTTTTGACTCTACCCTAAGTATGCGATCTTTTCCTACAAATAATGAGTGGGTTTCTCTCCACCAGACACAAGGGTTAATTTTATGTTAATTTATTTACAGTCACCATGATTAGTAGTAAACTAAGGTATTACTTAAGTCTTAGATGAGCATAGAAAATATCATGTCTAACGAGCACTCCCGGTTCCTTTAATTCCTACTTTGTAAAAATTGAGGAGTAGAAGGTTAGCAAAAGCTGATGCAAGCATTAAATCAAAGATGCGTGCTAAGAAGAAGACTTTACAATGATTCCTCACGTTCTTCATGCAGGATGCAATACAATAAAATAAAATTTGCACTAAACGATATACACAGATAAAAATGCCCTAAGCAAATAGTTTTATTTGTGAGAATAATGGATTTAAAATTTGGCTAACGTTGAACGATCTATAGTGTGTATAGTTAGTGAAAATGTGTGGCCTAAAAATTACATGCACAATAAAAAATAAATAATTATCTAGCATATGTGTACCAAATTTCTATGCCACTCAAGTCGGGTCCCAACCACACAGGGTTGAGACAGACTGATACACCACAGTGAGTATAGTCTAAATTATTAGAGAAATTAAGTTTCAGAGAGAACCTATAAATAATGCATAAAATAAAACCTAATCTAAGCTCCCTCTCATAAAAAATAAATTCTGTCTTCTTCGCAGGCCCTTGAATTTGTATCCAAAAATCGCTCCGGGTTATATCCAAACTTGTAGGGAGGTTCTTGTAATTTTTCCAGCACTCACGTGCACAACACGTGATGTTGACGTCATGTGAGGTGGGGTTTATGGTGTTAATGGGTGGATCTTTGGGGGCCTGGATGAAATATTCCCCTACCCCACCACATGCTCCTCACGTGAGGGGAGCTTTGGGCGTCGGGCTAACGGGAAGGCGGTCTGGCCGAGGGCATGACGAGGGTGTCGGGTGCATGGTGGGTGCTCCTCCGTGCACGAAGAGATAGTTGGCGGCCACTCCTCTCGAGGTGGGTGATGCATAGAGGAGCAGGCGGAAGGCATCGATGCGATGGAGGAGGTGGTTGGCGCAGGTAGTGCTCGGTGGGAACGTAGAGGTGAAGAATGTATTGACAAGCTTGTTCTCCTTTGTTGTTGCATGTGCCTCCTTCGCTCATGGTGATGGCTTTTTATGATTCAAGGACATGTGTTTTATTTCTCTTTGGGTGAAGTAGTGCTCTCAAGGATGGTGGAAGGTGCGAGGTAGAGTGCTTCAACCATAGTTGCTTCGTGGTGGTCATCGATGCTTCTATAATGGATTTTTTGTGTGAAGATGGAGATCCACAGAGAACTCTGATTCTCACCCCTAGAGGTCAGTGAAGAGATGCCTCGAAGCTTGGATGTAGTGACAGAATGACAACAGCTACAAGGTGGACGCCCTCAGATCATGCGTCGAGAAAGCTTCCTCATCATCCCTGTCGAACACAATTCCTCGCTGTCACTTGAGCTTGCGTGAAGCTGGAGGTCTCTCTCTATCGGTGGATGGCATCAAAGTAGGAGTGGCGTGGACTTTATAACGAAGGAAGAAGGTAATGGCTAGTAGCGGCAGCCCCTACACAGAGGAAGGGGCAACGCGTAACGGCGGGGGATCGTGAGTGGTGGAGGTGTTGCACGAGGAAGGGAGAGACAGAGAAGTTGTGCATTGTAGGTGGAGGGGAGGGGAAGGTGGGTGATCTGCTGGGCACGTGACCTGGTGAGAGAGAAGAGAGAGAAGAGCGAGGAAGGAGAGAGAAAAGGGAATGAAGAGAGAGAGAGAGAGAGGAGAGAAGGGAAAGAAGAGAGAGGAAAATAGAGAAATAAAAATAAAAAAAATAAAAACTAAAATAAAAACTAAAAATAAAATTAATAAAATAATATAAAAATAAATAATAAATAAATAATAATAATATAAAGAAAAAAATAAATAAGGATAAAAAATAAAAAAATAAAAATAAAAAGAAATATTAAATGAAGTGAAATCGAAAAGTGATCTACATAAAAGTTGCTCGTCTCGACAAGATCTACAACTTTCACGAATGACCAAAATCAAAAGAGGTCAACTATATAAAATATATTTTTGGAGGTACTATATAGATAATAAAATACGAAATTTTTATCTTTTGTATTTTTTTATTTTTAAGTTGATTTTAGCTAGTGATTAATTTATACACAATAAATACATAATTAATCTAATTTTTTATAGATTTTGTATAGGTTACAAAAAGGTAAAATAAAAACAACAAAGATTAAGTATGTACAAAATGTAAAATGTCAAATTTTTACATTTTTCTTGATTTTATGATTTTTATGGATTTTAATACTTTATGCAAGGTTAGTTAATTAATTAAAGAATAAATTAGAGTACGGCATAGGTAAAAATAATGATTATTTACACATAAAATAATAAGCTCAATTCAGGTTAAAAATAAGGGTTATTTATTTACAGATTTTAAGCCCTAATTTAAGCATAATTAATTTTTGTTAATTAATTGATTTCAAGGGATTTAATTAGTGAATTATTAAATGGATTTTGTTAAAACATCTATATAGAGTACATGAATCATGTATTCATCGATGGCCATCCACTCTATTAAGGGAAGGAGGCTTTCCCTCTTTCCTTTTATTTCCACATGAAATTGATTTAAATTAAATTGAATGTGTTGCAAATTATTTGCAATAAATTTATATTATTTTAAATTAATTATTTATTGTTGCAAATTTATGCAACAATTCATGGCCATTGATTGAAAGCACAAACTAATCTAAACCATTGATTTTGTGAGCACATGGACTGGGATCCATGAGCATCCAATATGTTAAAAAAGAAATGGTAACCCTAGCTCTTTACTTTACAACAAATTACAGGATCAATCTCTCTCCATCTGTTCTCTCTACACGTCCCATCTCTCTCTCTCTCTCTCATTTGTGGACATCCACATTTTAATCTAGAGAGACTCGTCGTCGTCACGCCAATGTGCTGTCAGATCACCTGCTCATGGATCTCCGTCCTCTTTGGAGCTCCTTGCTCATGCAGAATACGTTGGATTTTGTGAGATGAAATAAGGAGATTCATCTCTCGGATCTTCGACTTGGATTGCGAGAAGCACGCATCTCATCTACGTGCTCGCAAGAGTCCCCTTCATCGGCTTGGACTTGAGACAAGAGGTCTCTTATGTTGGAGAAAAGGGATCACGGTCACGCTTCAAGAGGTATTCCTTTAACTTGTTTGTGATATCAATGAAACAATTTGAGAATTGTTCTCAAATCATGTTGCTTTATCTTTTCAAAAATTTAAAGTCATGTTGTTCGGAGCTACTAGTATGACTAGTCGCTCTTGATCGCATGTGATGCTATTTTCACAATTCCGTGATGTGCTAAGGTCTAAAGCCTAGCCTTCAAAGCTTGCATGAGATTATAATCCTTGAAGAGTGGCCTAAGTAGGATAGTCTTAAGATTCATAGGTTTTTTTTAAAAAAAAATAAGAACCTTGTTATGCTATGATTATGATTGGTTTCAAAATGTTGCATGCATGATCTATGTGTATGAACTTTAGAAACTGAAGTCAAAGTATTGTGCATGGATCTAAACCAATAGCAAGAGGTAAAAATTATGTCCACCTTGAGTATTTGACTTCATTCTCCTTGTAAGTGATTAGAGCGACGTTGATTGAGGTAGGTTTGTAGTTCATAACCTTGAAATGAATGGACTGACATAAATTAAAAAAACTTGATGGCATCCAAATAAATGCATTATATGCCTAATTATGAATTAATGCATTGTATAGTAAAATGCATGAGATTTTGGTGATTTTTTAAGTTGATTAGCTAATGCTTGATGTTTGATGCACTCTTGTGAAATTAACATCATATGATTAAAGGATTAATTAAGATTGTGATTTGACGCATGTGGTGTTTATATGTTTAACAAACCAATGAAACATGGAAATGCATGTAAAGGATTAATCTGACGTTATTTATATGTTAACATTAATATAACTTAAGTATTATTATAGATGAAATTCAAATCGTTTACATAAAATGATCATATTTAAATTTACCACAAAAACAATATATATGGTTTAGGATGTGAAATAAATATTAATAACATATATCATGTTAATGATTTACTGTGAGTAAAAATACGATCAATAAGCTGATTAAAATATTTTACTTGAATCCAAAAAAGGTGTCAAATTGAACATATTAGCTACCATACATTAACATTACAAAACATTTTCCATAAAAGAAGAAGAACATATAGTCGTGACTAGAGGGTTGTCTTATCAATATCCCTAACTAATAGTGAGTTTTTCCCCTCCCCTCTTCCTCCTATGACACATGTCTCTCTCTCCCTTTCTTTCCCCCATTCTCTCCCACTCTACGCCATTCCTCTCTCTCTCCCTCTCCAATTGCATCGGGCAAGATGCTCACTCCTCTCTCCCCCCCTCAAATCACGGATTCGCTCTCTTCGTATTCTCTCTCTCCCTACTTTCTCTATCTCTTCATATTCTATCCCTCCCTCACTTCTGCTCTTTCAATTGCTCTCTCTCTTCATATTCTTTCTCCCCACTCCTTCTCTCTCTTCATATTCCATCCATCCCTTTCTCTCTCCATCGATTCATATTTTATGTAACTCAATTCCTCTTTCTAAATTTAAAAATATATTAATATTAATTAAATAAATGTAAAAGCATATATTATTTATATCTTTTATAAAAATTGAAATATTTATTAGAAAATTCTTTTTAAAACTACTATTTTCCTTTTAAATCTACTATTTTGGAAAAAATAAATGCAATTTTTTTAAACTACTCTTGACATCATTCATATGTAATAATTTTGAAGTAGTAGATTTATTTATATCAAATGAACCCTTTAGAATAAACTAATTTTGAATATTCTATCGCATGAATATTATTCTTTATAACATCTTATTAATGTGTGATTGATATATGATAATAAGTTCCAAATCATTTATAATACATAGCTAACTTATTATTATAAAAGTAAGTATTAAATATTAAAAAATTTACTAAAATAATTTAAGTTTATGTATTGTTTTGTAAATACATGAGTTAAAATAGATTTGTTCCCATCAATTCTTCTTAGTCTTTCACTATTTCTTCTTTTATGTTATATAACTTCCTTAATTCCTCAAAATTTATCGAGGTATTTTAAGCTCTATTTACTTTAAGTCCACATTTTGTTTAACTTATCATTTTGTTTTGCTATTTTTTGAAATAGAAAACGAAAATATTTTTTGAAATAAAAAATCAATAAAGAATATTAAAAATATATTAAAGTATAAAAATAATTTTCTTTCATAATTTTTGAGCATTTTGATAGCTATAATAAAAATTGTTAGACGTTACATTTATATACTTTTGAATATTAATTTTTTTTCAAAATTACAAATTAATAAACAAATATAAAATAGAAATTAAATATAACAAAAAACAAAAAAAGATGTAAGACAGATATATATATATATATATAATTTATACGTACGATTAAACTAAAACAACAAAAAAAGAATAAAACACATAGAATGAAATAAAATTCATAAAAATACTTCTCGAAAGAAATAAAAATTCATAGATTTCAAATTAATACATTTAAATAGTGTGATGTATGGATTCGTTATCTGAATATATTTGTGTGTGGGTATGTATGTATAGAACTCATTATCGTAATATATATTATAAATCTAAATATAAAATGAAAAAATGAAAATTAAAATTTTACTAATATATATGATATATAAGAGAAATTATAGAAAATACAACAAAGTTTGTTTTAAAAAATCATAAGATATTTTAAATCTTATAAATACCAACTGTAATGGGACCAACACTGATAAAAAAATAGATGTGCTTTTTTCAACTAAAATTCCTCTTCCTCCCCTTCTTAATTTGAACTTTTATTCTTTTATTTGCCGTTATTTTGATTAGATGTCTACTATTTATTATATGTATATAATTATCTTTTAAGTCAATAAAATAAAGCATGCTATTTGGAAAGAATACCTTCCACTCATTAAAATTTCTTCACAGTATGTTATACTTCACATATTATGATCCCAATATGTTCTTATACATTATCTAGAAAAAATACACACGTCGCGAAGCGTGAGTATGCACTATAGTTTCATCTAAAAGGATGTGGTCAGTCCTCTGAGATCAAAAATACAACTTTCATATCATAGGACTAACAACAACCCTCAGACAGAACATATGTATATGCAGTAAAATCTAATAGAAATACCAACGTAACACTTAAAAACAAAATTTAAAAAATATGACATACAATAAATACAGACTCGCGATCCCTCTTAATTCATAGTAACTTCTATTTTAATCTTAAAAGCTTGCAATTTGATTCCTCTAGAGTCATCCTAAATTGTCACAACAATTTACGGTTTAAAAAATTTATTCATTATATATAATTGTGATAAGAGTTATCATCACTACTTTTAACGTAAAATAACTTATTATAAATAAATTTAAATTGCATACATAAAATGGTCACATAAATTCAGCACAAAATTGTATATAACATATAGTAACGCAGGCTCAAAAAATGGAATTGAATATTACAAGCAATTATCATTTTATGATCTATTGCGAGTAAAAATATGAACACTAATAATTCGATTATAATATTTGATTTGTATTCAAATAAAGGTGTCAAACTTAACACATTATACCATACATTAACGATACGAAGCAATTTTTTTTAAAAGGAGACCATATAATCATGACTAGAAGGTTGTCTTATTTCATCCCAGAGCGTGGGGCTAGTCCCCTGAAGTAAATCTAAAATAAAAGTCCCAACATAGCTCTTATAAATTAAATTTAGAAATATGATATAATTATACCAGCTCATAACCATATTATTCCGCAGTAACTTTTATTTAATCTTTAAAATTCTGCAATTTGGTTATAGAAAGACATCCCAAATTGTCACAATATGTTAATATTATTTTTTTTCCAATAACCTTTAACATGACATAAGTTTTATTACAAACAATTTAAATCCCTTACATAAAATGCTGATATTTAAGTTCATCGTAGGAAAGTATAAAACATATAGTAACATAATATGGCTCAGAAAGTGAAATATAATCAACAAATAATCATCACATTTACGGTCTAATGTGAGTAAATTTTTTTATCAATAATCTAATTACGACATTATATTCGAAAAGAAAAAGGTGTAAATTGAATATATTAGCTACCCTACTTCAATGATATAGGGATCCGTTATAGAGAAGGAAAACATTTATGTCTAGTAAGAATCAATCAGTTTATTATTATAGGAGTGGATACCACCAACTATAAAGTATCAAGAATTGAGTTATTTTTTTTGGTTGTATTGTAGTTTAATTGGTGAAATTTGCTTTTGATCATTAATAATGATATTAACATGCGGGTACAGTTATATATTAGGATACATGGATTTACAATATAAACAAAAATTAACTGTTTAATAAAAATATCATAGGTAGTTATAATTTTTTTTAAAAAAATGCCTATACATGTTTAAAATCGGAAATTACTTTGACTTAATAAAGGTAAACAATCTACTAGAACATAACAAGAAATCAATATTTGAACTTTTATGAAGGAAACAAGGATAAGATATCTTAACAAATATTTACATGGTAATTGATATTAGAATAACCACAAATGTAGCTGCAGAGGGAAAGGAGTACTATGTGATTAGGCTTTATTATGAAACACATTCTCCCATTATAGAAAGAGGTAGATAGCATATACATATGTGACCCATAAAAGATGGGAAAGGAATCTTACCTTCTCCAATAATAGATAGAGATAAAGAGGAAGCTAGTGATGAAATGATAATAGTATAAACATGGATATCATCGACTGTAGAAAAAAGTGATATATATATATATATATATATATTTGTTGTTTTATTGTTTGTGATAGCTACTTTCGATCATTAAGAATGATATTTATGTGATATAGAAATTCTTATTGACAAGGGAAAATATAAATACATTACTTGTAATATAATAACACTAAAATTAATATAAAACTATATGAATTTTTTGAGCACATATTTTAATTTAAATGAAAAATATAACAGAAAAAGTTAAATAGGAAGTAAACAAAGTACCTATTGAACTAGCGGGGACCGTACTTTGCACAAGAAGTGTTTGTTTCTTCTTTCTAATTTCATTTTCAATTTTCATTGTTTATTTCCTCATAAATTTCTTTTTACGAAAATGTTAACTTAGAAATGTAATAAAATCATTATAAATAGGAATAAAGTCAAAAGCATTTTGTCAAATTATGTATTTATAATATGGCTCATCACGAAAAATCTAATAATGGCAAAAAATCACATAAAATAAAAGGCACCAAGAAACCTAAGTAGCAAATGTTTAGTATATCTCCGGATTATTTTGAAGTTGGTCTGCAATAACTTTATTTTTTCTTGTACTTACCTATTGTGCAATAAGTTTATTTTTCTTATAGAAACCTATATCAATATTTTTCGTGCACAGAGCTATATTAATAAACTTGTTGATAGCTTATCATTAGTCTCTAATATAAGGTACAAAATGTATATTTAAGTAATCTGAGCCATATTAGTGTACCATTTTAAAAGATCACATTAATCTTTTAATAGGAAATATTATTGTTACTATTTAACTTGTGTGGCGTAAGGTGGTCACTCGGGATTATGGTATGGTATCATCGAATCCGAACATAGTGCTACTTACAAATGACATTGCAAAAAAAAATAGTGCCCACCAACTCTCTCTAGAAGAGTGTAGTAGACAAAGTTTAAAACTAAATTATTCAAAATGCATATACGGAATACCTCAGAAAAGCTATATTAATGTAATGAAATGCTTGTAATTTCCGTAAAATTTTGCACACTTTCTGTACGTATATTACACCTCTCAAAATAATGTTTAGATCATAATTCTAATATTATACATCGGATTATTGCTCTCGAAAGTATTTCATATTACATAAGTATCCTCTAAAAGTTGACCTATTTATACATAAATCCGTATGTCATTTATTACATTTTATATGACTTATTCTCAGTCTTTTTTTTATATTGCCACGCATATAAAATACACGTAAAAAGATATTGGAATACACCAAACCATTAAAACTTTGGATAATGCATATGATATAATTTTTATTGTTTTGATTTTGAAAAGAATGTTTGGGCAGTGTGGTAGACTTAACTATAAAAATGTCTCTCTTTTTATATGTATGGATTCAAACATTAGAACTTTAGAGAACGAGAATGCAGAAACATATCAAATCTAAAAGAAATATAAACAATGGAGGGATTTTAAGATTTTATGTTGAACTATACTCTATAAGGAACGGGATGAAACCATGGAAGAACTGCCTAAAAGGACTGATTTTTTTATTAATCTCTCTCAACTGTTATAGGTGGTGTGTGGCTTCTTATATAGCTCCACCAGTAAGATCAAGTCCCACTCACGGTCGATGTGGGACGAAACTTGTGGATACGATAATAGGACTCCGGAGGGATCCAATTACCCATCTATAGACGATATACCCCAACACACCCTCTCAAGCTGGAGCATGTAGTGCTTAGTTTGTACAAAAAGAAAGAAATCGTCCACTCACTTGATACAAGACACTACATACAATATCAACTGAAACAAGAGAGCTCCGATTAGATATTCGGGCCAAGAAGAGCTTTCCATTCTAGTCTAGTCTTTCTCCGAGGCTCCTCCTTCCGCAAGAACACATTAGGCATCTACCAATAGCCAGCTCTAAATGCGAGATTGAGGATATCTAGAAAAGGTAGAAGAAGCAGAGGCAGATAGTTGATGAAAGAAATAAAACAACTGGAGAAAAAATGCGGGAAAAGACTAAAAAAGCAAAAGTAAAAGAAAAGATGAAGAGGAAAAAGTTTGATGGTGTCGATTCCCTTTGCTTCCAAGGCCTAAGGCAGCCGTACTAAGATAGAAGAGGAAGGAGGTTTTTCTTTCATGAAGGTGTTTTTAACCGACTTATTCCCAGCTCCTGCTGCATATTTTTCCTCCCCACCTCTGACACCCTAAGGTCATAGCAAATGTACCTCACACTCGTCTATCTACCTTTATCCGATAACATGAGGAGAGTCATAAGAAAAGAGCATATCGAAGAGACCACGGGATGAGATGCTAAAAAAATCAGTAGTAGGGAGATTCTTTGTAAAGAAGAAGGAATGCTATCACCCTAACCTTCCCTCAACGTAGATTGCATTCGATGCGGATGAGATTTCCTTGACTTTCTCGGAGTGACATGTTGAGGACATTGCCTCTCATGATGTGTTGTCGAGGAGGAACTAAAGGGTTGGACTATGATCATAGTCTCCTCGTAGGAGAGCACATTCTCTGTACTACACCAAACATAGTAATCAGAACTGAATGAGTCTGGTTGTCGGCGGCTCACAACTGCTTCATCTCTCTTAAGGGCCAAAGAAAGATGTCATATGAATGTATATACATAGAACTTTGATGATGGGTCCATCTCAGGAACCTTGACGTGGGTTTGCTCTCATGGAAACCTCAGAAGGATCTCGTACAAGGTTTGGAATGGTTGCCCAGGCGGCCGCATATGCATATCGGGCCCTCTAAGTCACTGAGTATTCAATATGCGCTCAAATGGCATATGCAGCTCGAGTATGCCACATATGCGACATCCTTTGTATTGGAGACCCCCCCCCCTCGATTTTATTTCAAGTAAAACCCTAAACCAACTCACAAACCCTCCGTCTGCTCGAGTTTTCTCCTCCAACTCATAAGCCCTCTCGCGATCCTCCACCTCCCCGATTTTTCTCCTCCAAACCCTATACGACACGCTCTGCTCCTCCAAATCCTCTCTCGAGTTTCTCCTCTGCCTTTCTTGGGTGACACGACTGCTCCTCCGCCTTCCTTGGGTGACACAGCTGCTCATTCACCTTCCTTGGGTGTAACACCTCGTAAATTTCGGCTTTTCCAAAGTCTTAAAACCTATTCAATATTATACTCAAAAGAAGCGTCTCGTCGCAAGCTTTCCAACGAGTCTAAAAACGTATAATTCCGAGTTCGGAAGTGGGAGATATACATGTTTTGGTGAACAAGGATCATGGATAGTGATGAGATTTAATGATTATGAGATTTGATTAATTAATTATGGGTTAGGGCTATTTTAGGGTTTCAAAAATTAGGATTTTAATCCTAAACTATATTAATACCTCCACCCTTCATCTCCCCTCATTCCCCACTCATTTCCAAACCCTAATCCATCACTTTCTTCCTCCCCAAGTCTTGCTCTTATCTCATTTTCTCTCTCCTTCTCCAAAGAACCTAAGGAGGAACGCAAGGGAAAAGCACGACGCTCATCGGATTGATGATAGGGTGATCGAGCACGCGGATCAGAGACGTGCACTATCACAGGTAACGGATCTTGACTTTCTCTCTATCTTTTTCGCGTACCTTACGATTTAGAGATCGTCATCATTGGAGATGTTAGTTCATTTTCGATCTTTCCCCGACATTGTGTTTTGCTGTTGGTCTATCATGTTCTCTACCTTTTTGAATCGTTTCTTCTCGGATTTTGGAGATTTATTATTTTCGTGGGCATCTTATGTTTAAGTGTATGATAACGGACACATATACTTTTGGGGACACGAATTCAATAACTTTATCCTGATGTTATGATCTCATATAGGATATTTTAATGGGATATGGTTCTACTTTAAGAAGTTTTATGGCTTTAATGTCTAGATGGATGACGTAAATTAACATGAGATATTAATGGTTGTTTCTACATATGTTGTAGTGTAGTCGATATTGAGATTCGAGGTAAGGTTGGAACAAGGACATTGAATGTGGTCATAATGATTATTATTCCTATGGGATAACTTGAGACATGGGATGTAATATATCGGAATTTCTGGATGGTGAAACACTGCATGGCTTAAATATCCATGGAGGAATGTTGTGCATTAGTTTTTCTTTATAAATTAGGGTATTATGTGTTGATTTATTCATGTTAAAACCTTAGGTCTTCGCATTCCTATGTGATGATCTAAATTTAGGTTTGTTAGTAGACCTAAAAACGTGTTCGCTGATTATAGGATAACAGTTACTACTTAACTGAGGGGTGCCACGAACAGCTTTGATCCATTTTTATAGAACTATTATAACGATACCCTATTAATAATAGTTAGATCTATATACGTCATGTAATTATGCACTAATTGGAAAGAATTGGAATAACATTTTGATGCTTTATTAATATTTATCTCTATGTCTTAATCTTATCTTATCTACAAACTCATGTGATACATAAACATAACTCATAGTATGGATTACTTAATGAGCACACCTCTCATCCAAAATTTTAGTATCAACTTTAAAATCTTCAAGTATATACTATTGTTTTAATTTGAAAACTCCACTCTTCTCTTGAACTCTCTGTAATTATATATATATGTATATGTATGTATATATGTATATATGTATGTATATATATATGTATGTATTTTGAGTGCTTGCTTTGTTCGTAGGAACAAATTGCTTTGTACGAAAATAATACTATGTACATTGCAAGGCAAAGCTATTGTTTTCGAGTATTCCTATTTTCAATAACATGTATACCACTTGGAACATCGAGAGATCTTGTACATACCCCAATTGGATTAGATTAGTTGCCATCCTTGTGGAATGTTTATAACATTATGTTAACTATTTAACATTTGGAGAGTTTTAGCAGTTCTTCTGAATTTCGGAATACACATAGGTTCTTGGTCATGGTGTTAAATGTTGTAGCTTTTATTAGAAACACGAGTTAAAGTGTACGGGTGGGAGATTAATGATGGTTTTCCCTTGTTATCTTATAATAACGGTCTTTAGTTTTTTTAAAAATACATGTGTTATATTAGTGGATTGGGACCTGATTTCCATAAATATCTTCGATTAATAAAATTTATATTTGAAAGATTTATCGTGCCTAATAGTAATAACCTACGAGCAAATACAATATGCATGCGGGAAAAGTAAATACTACAAGGTGGGTGCACACCCTTGTGGTCCGGTTGAGCCGATAATTAGTCATCCCCATTCGAGGGGCATCACAGAGTGGGGTGGTGGTAGGTACTCTGGTGGAATTGAGGTGGATGCACGCGTGCATCACACCATGCAGATCTATTTTGTTGCACTTGATTTGGAGCGAGCGAGACTCCTCCAGCAGACTCGATTGACAGAGTTATGACTCCTTAGGCATGCGCTCCCTGTCTCGAGTGTCAGAGTACTACCAACTAGATTAGCTGAAGGATCGCGCTTGCGCATAGGTTTTGGGTTGCACTATGAATGGAGTGTTACATGCTTCATCCTAGTGCCGACCTTCTCCTTTTACGGACGAGTCCGGGATAAGTAAATGAAAATATGGATTTAGATATGTCAAAGAATTGGTTTTGATTGCGTAAATGTTAAAGGCCTAGACTGTATCTGATTGTATATTGCTAAATGCTTTTAAAATGTTCTCTTCTATACTTGTTCATTTACTGCATTTGCATTGCCTACCTATAATCCCTTAATTTATAATTTATTTTATCCTTGCTGGGTCAGTTGACTCACAAGTTACATTCTTTGGAAATCAAACAGGAAGTGTAGAGCAGGAGATAGAGGCTCACATTTTTGATGGTGCATCTGCAGGACGTTGTTAAGGTTGAGGACTAGTTTTGTAGTATTTTCTGTTTTCCTTCCTTTCCAATTGTTTATGATGTAATAAAGAGACTCTGAGAATTTATTGTTATCCTTATGTGGACTTTTGTTATCAATGAAAGTTTAAATTTTCCATATGCCTTTTTATTTGTATTAATGGTATATCATGCATGTTGTTTATAACTGTTGTTGGGTAATCTTGTGGATGGGTGTTGAGATGTGCTACCGTCGAGGCGGAAAGTTACATTGGGTGATGTAGGACTCTCCTCTGCCTTCTCTCGAGGCACATGTGCTGCTCCTCACCTTCCATGGGCGGCGCACACGCCTACATTTCCACCTCCCTCGAGAGAGCGCTCCTCCTTCCCTCAAGTCGCAGCACCTCTATTAACCCTCGACCAAAACCTCTGCCTTGCTTAGGAAGTGCATGCTCCTCTTCCTCCACCGAATCTCTGCCTCCTACAACCACCAGGTACTCTCCGAGTCTTTGCAATAACATTCTTTCTTTGTCATTGAGTTTCAAATCTACAGCTTCCATATAAACTTGTATTATAGTTATCAAATTTATTTAAATTTTTGATGGGTTATTATAGTTATCAAATTTATTTTTAATGGGTTATACTTTTTGTTTCTTGCTAATACTTAACAAGAGATTTGATGATATACATGTTATGTTTTTTTGGAAACATAAATATCTAGTATTTGGATTTATTATTATATTTTTAGTTATTCTTTATTAAAATAATAGAAATCGCATAATCCGCATATACTTCTGCATGCATTTTTACTCGTTTCAGACTGCCTAACCGAACGAATACATCATACCGACTTTCTGAACCTTGATTGGAGTTCACGATATCTAGGAATCCAAACCGAGTCTCATCGTCGGAGAACCGTGTCTCTCTCACACTGACTCAGAGAATGGAACTTCTACTCTCCATGCCAAACCTCTAACATAGGACGTTGACATACATGAGTCACATAAAATCCTGACCCAAATCAAGAGTATATGACCTTTTAAATAAATGATCAAATATGTGAACCTCGAATTGTAGAGCCTGAAATCTGAATTATAGAACTTTATAAGTACTCCATGTTTCTCCCATGATTGTCCGGAAAAAAATATATCCACCGAGTTGAGAGAATAATAAAAGCGGGGAAAGCTCATTTTTTGAAATAATTATGACCCCGATCAGCCCTGAAATCCTGTTGCCTCTTTTTTACTTTTTTTTTTTAAATTTGCAGTAGTGGTACACTTGGGCTTATATATCAACCGGCTCTCTCCCTATTTGTTGTCACTTACGGGCCTCCCCTTTTTTATTCACGGACCCATAAGGCCCAAATATCCTTCTCCATCTCCTTTTCTTTTTAAATTATAGCAGTTGCAGTGTATAGGAACAAGTTATAAGTTATTCAAATAATGGGCCTGAAGCCCATTTAGAATTAGAATTTATGTACCTTTGATGGGTTCCCCCAAGAGGAACCCAAATATCACCGCTTGCTTATTTAGGTGTCCCTCGTGGCAACCCAATCTTCAAGAATTTAAGGCCCCCCTTGAGATTATACTGGTGGTTGGAGGTGCACCAACTTCAAGAATTTAAGGTTACATCAGAAACTCTAGCCCTTGAACTCTAGCCCTTGAACTCGATTCAGATTGAAATTTTGCATAAGTGAACAAGAATACATAGAATCGTCTTCTAGAATTTCCATAAAGAAAATAACCAGAATATAAGTCGAAACTTGAATCGCAAAATCGAATTGCGTAGAAAACAAGAACTCAAAAGCGTATCAGAGATAAAGGAATATAAATAATGAAAGAACATTAGGATTTTATGTGAAACCCTACTCCATAAGAAGCAGGATGAAACCATGAGAGAACCACCTCAAAGGGTTGATGTTTCTATTAATCTCTCTAACTGTTACATGTGATGTTTGACCTTTTATATAGCCCCACCAGTAAGATCGAGTTTCACTCACAGATGATGTGAAACTAAACCTATGGTTGTGGTAATTTAACCCTAAAGGGATCCAATTGCCCATCTACAAACACATACTCTAATAAGGACCATTTGTGTAACCTATCATACACAATACTAATTCTACAAGGACACCAAAGTAAAAATATAGATATTACATAGGGAATTATGCAACAATAATGTATAAAAGAGGGAGGATTGGATTGACATTGCTGTTGGTGTTGCTGTCTTCAACACTCAATAGAGTAGCTGTTGGTGTTGCTGTTGGATTGACATTGCTATTGAGTCAAAAGAATCGTCCCCATGTTCGTTATAGACTCATTCAACTATAATCCTTTCGACTAGAGTCATAGAGAGAGAGAAGGCTTGTTTGGTTGCTGGTGTACACCAAGGTACACCGGCATATCCATGGCTCTAACCCTCCCAACTTGGGTTGGGATTACTTGTATTGACCCTACAATTTCTTTGGTATAATATTTTTTAACTATATTCAAATAAAATTATTAACATAAAAACATATTATAATCATTAAAAAAGTTAATATAACGTATAATCAATGTCACATCACATCACAATTATCATTCCAACCCTCCAAGTACCTACTATTCACAGAGGGATACCCCAACTCACACCAGTTACCAAACATGCCCAGAGGGGGAGGGGGGGGGGGGGGGTCGTTCTTCATTTGTTGAGGAAGGAACCGGTGTATGGCTGTCAAGCGATGGCATCCCTAATCCTAATGCTTATCTTTAGCCGCCTAAATCCTATCCACAAAATTTCACGAAAATCTGCTATCATTTGCTATTATCTTAATGATCAAAGGTCCGGTTCACTTTAAGTAACTTAATCCCATTAAAAAAATCGAGCTTTTAACTATTAAGATAAAATAACAAATGACATCAGTATTTTTGCTAAATTTGGTAGATACGTAGAGGATTAACCCAAGATTCAATTTATACAGTTGTATTTTTTAGAATCAAATTCACAGAGAAGAAGCAAATCTGAGTAAATCACTCTTAGTGCCAAGCGCCAACTGTGGTTCTTTCTCTTTCATAAGCACAAGCACAAATATTGATAGAGGTCAAATAGCAATATGCAGTTATGATTCTTAATAGTAATATTTACATTCTATAAATAGAACACTACATATCCGAAAAAAGTCCCAGCACCTCCATATCAAGTGGCCTTCTTCTTAATGAACTCCATATTGTACTCGATCAATTAGAGATACCATTGGCAAGTGTTGGCAAGTCTCCTTAATGTCCCTCGGCAAGTGTTGGCTCCAGGAGACCCTCATAGTATCCTCCTCCCTGCCTTCCCCTCCGGATCCTTGGGTGGTGCTAAAACTCCCGTATTGTATTTTGGAATGTTCCGGCCACACCACATCGCCCTCCACCACGACGGCATCATCCTAGAGTCCAATGTATCCGCCGACACCCACCTCCTCAACTCCGAGGACAACGACGATATGCGTTACGGGTAACCGTTGAGATGATCTCTATACCAGCTCCCTCCCCGTGATCATCCTGATCTATTGAGAGACACAACAAGGCAACCACCTCATGTAGTCTCAACATAATTTGTAATTTTATATGACACATAAAATCCAATAACTTTACTATTATTATATAATTTTATATCTTCTTCATCCGATAAAACTGTTTTCCCTCTCTTTTTGTTAGATTACCAAGGGCGGTTCGACGTCGACTAAAGTGACGTATTGTTTCCTCGGCAACATGCCTTGCTGGCCATTGATTGCACAATCCTCAGTGCCAAAATCGTGACCCTTGTCGACGTCTCTTCACCAATTAGAGTTGAATCCCCTATTCCCTCTCACAAAAGCTTCGATTTCAAGAGACGGTTAACCGCCATATTTGCTAATTGCACGATCCTCAGCATCAAAACTCATGATCTTTTGCAGCTAAAGCAATAAATAGCATGCACTAGGGTGCATACCCGCGCTTCGCAGCGTGAGTATTTTTTTAAGATAATATATAAGAACATATTAGGATCATAATATGTGAAGTATGAACATATTGCAAAGAAGTTTTAGTGATATGGAAGGTATGCTTCCCAAATAGCATGTTTTATTTTCTTGACTTAAAAGATAATGTTATATACAATAAATAGTATACATCTAATCAAAATAAGGGCAGATAAAAGAATAAAAGTTCAAATTAAGAAGGGGAAGAGGGGGAGTTTTTGGTAGAAAAGGTGTATCTGTTTTTTATTAGTGTTGGTCACATCATAGTTGGTATTTATTAGATTTATAATATCTTATGATTAAAAAACGTTTTTTTGTATTTTATAAATTTCTCTCATATATATCATATATATTAGTAAAATTTTATTTTTTATTTTTCATTTTATATTTAGATTTATAATATATATTACGATCATGTGTTACACACACATATTCAGATAATATATTTTATATATCCCACTGTTTAAATTTAATTATTCAAAATCTATGAATTTTATTTCTTTTAAAAAGTTTTTTTATGAATTTTTATTCCATTTTATGTGTTTTTTTATTTTAGTTTAACCATGCGTATAAATTATATAAATTATACATTTTTATCCATTTTACATCTACTAATTTTTATTTTTATTATGTTTTTATTTTATTTTTATGTTTTATCTGTTTATTAATTTCTAATTTTGAAAAAGTTTTAATATTCGGAAGTAAATGAATGTAAGATCTAACAAATTTTTTATTGATATCAAAATACTAAAAAAACATGAAAGAAAATTGTTTTTATGCCTTAATATATTTTTAATAATTTTAGCATTTTTTTTTGAAAAATATTTTGATTTGTTATTTCTAAAAATAGAAAAATAAAATGATAAGTTAAACAAAATGAGACTTGAAGTAAATAGAATCTTAAAATACCAGATAAATTTTGAGGAAATAAGAAAGTTATATAACCAAAAAGAAAAAATAATGGAAGACTTAGAATAATTAGTTGGAATAAATCTGTTTTAACTCGTGTATTTACGAAATAATCCATAAATTTAAACGATTTATTAAACTTTTAAATATTTAATACTAATTTTGAATGTTATAAAAATAAGTTAGTTATGTATTATAGATGATTTGAAACTTATTATAATATATCAATCACGAGTTAATAAGATGTTGTAAAGAATAATATTTATGCAATGGAATATTCAAAATTAGTTTACTTTGAAGGATTTATTTTATATAAAAAAATCCACTACCTAAAAATTATTACATATGAATGATATCAATAGTAGTCTTAAAAAAATCGTATTTATTTTTTTCCAAAATAGTAGATTTAAAAGGAAAATAATACTTCTAAAATGATTTTTTAATATATTTTGGAATTTTTATAAAAGATGTGAATAATGTATACTTAAGCTTTTATTTAATTAATATTAATATATATTTAAATTTAAAAAGAAGAATTTTTTAGATATAAAATGTGAATTGATGGAGAGAGAAAGGGAGAGAGTGAGAGAATATGGAGAGAGAGAGAGGGAGTATAAAAAAGAGAAATAAAAAGAGGCGGGAGTGATGGGGAGAGAATATGGGGAGAGAGAGCAAGTGGGGAGAGAGAGAGAAAGCGAAAAGAGAAAGAGGAGAAGAACACGTAGATGGAGAGAGAGAGGAGAGTAATGGAAGAGAGGAGGAAAGAGAGTCGAACAGTGCATGGGAGTAGGAGAATCAGAAGGGGAAAGATAGGGTGTACCACGTGTCAGTAGAAGGCAAAGGTTTGGAAAACTCACTATTAGTAGTTGTATAGATGTGCAATGTAAACTTAAAGATACCCATTGTTTATGGCCTTACTACTAGACAAGCAATAGTAACGGCTAAAGGCATTTGATTCAAGAAGGATCCGTGAAGCAATTGTTCCCATGAACGTCTCGCATGGTTGCAATTATCTTCCGCTTCCTCTACTTTTCCCTCTTTTTGATTTGTTGATGGTACACGGTAGCATGGTATCAGTTCTTCCTTCCATATGCAGATTTGAGCAATGTAAATTTGGCCAAACAAGGATACAGAACCCATTGTCATCGGTTCTACGATTGAGTTCAAGCATAACCTTATTGAATCATCAGACTCGGTATCAATTACTTTCATGTCAATATTCTACTTTCATGAGAGAAATTTTACATTTATATGGACAATAATATTTGTCGAAGAACGATCTGAACACACACACACACATGAGTACAAATACAAAAACCCTAGGAGGTAGCAGCTCTCTTGGAATGAGACTCTCTCATAACCCATGCCTTAACCCTACAATACACACATATATATAGGGGTAATCGATAAATGGATCCTAATCCGGATCTGAAAATCCCTACCCCATTAATTGGGACGGCTAAGACCCATTTACAAAATGTTGATGGATCACAATGCTTCAGGGTATATTTCTACAAATCTCCACCTTGACTTGAACTCCAACTGGAATGTTGCACAGGAACTCTCTCTTTACCGAGCGAGGACTTTACGTCCTAAAAAGACCAACCAAGTATATGCAAGTTATAAACTTGGTTAGTGGTATTGGCTTCATGATCATGTATGTTGGATTGTCTGCAGTAGTGATCTTCTTCATTTGAATGTGGCCCTCTATGTGTACGTCTCTGTTGAATTGGTAGTGGATATCGATATGCTTTGTTCTTTCATGGTGCATCCAGTCTTTTGTCAGATGTATAACATCTGACTATGATAGTGGATGACGATTAAGCTCGTCAAATAATCCTCTCAACCAAATTGCTTCCTTGATTCCTTTGGTTGCTGCCATGTACTCAGCCTCCATAGCAGATAAGGCAATAGTGTGCTACAATGTTGCCTTCCACAAAATTGCACATCTGCCAATAATGAATACATAGCATGTCATGGATCTTCTCTTGTCACGGTCACCTGCACAGTCAACATCAATAAAGACAACTACTCCATCATTACATCTCCCAAGTTCAAGACAAAACTCAGTGGTATCTTCCCTATATTCGTGTCTCCCATTCAGAAACCACTTCAATGCAAACCATTGACCTTTCCCTATATTTGACATATATCCACTCACAACACTGACTGCTTGGACGGTGTCTGGGCACATGCATATCATGGCATGCATGATGCTCCCAACAACACTGGTGAAAGTAACTCATGACATGTACTCATGCTCATCCTCTATTTGTGGTGACAAGTTTGCGGACAACTTGAAATGAGAGCTAAGTGGTATCTTCTATGTTTGGTATCTGACATGCCAAAACGCTCCAAGAACTTCTACAAATAGCTCTTCTGGTTTAAATGTATCTTGCTTGCCTTGAGATACTTGCATGTCTCCATGCCAAGTATCTTATTGGTTGCACCAAGATCCTTCATCTCGAACTCTCCACCGAGTAGGGCCTTCAATCTGTTAACCTCGAATTTATTTCTGGATGCTATCAGCATGTCATCAACATATAACAACAGAAAAATAAAAGAGCCATCAGGTAGGTGCCTAAAGTAGACATACACATCATAATTTCTCTCGGTAAAGCCCTGTGCAATCATGAATGAGTTAAAGCTTTTGTACCACTGTCTCAGCAATTGCTTCAACCGTATAGATATTTCCGCAACAAGCACACATGATATTCCTTTCCTTGTATTGCAAATCCTTCAAGTTGATGCACGTAAATATGCTCTTCAAGGTTTCCATATAAGAATATTGTCTTCATATCTAGTTGCTCTAACTTTAGGTCATTCACAATAACAATAGCTAGTAGAACTCATATGTAGGTGTGCTTTACAAAATGTAAGAAGATATCATTGTAGTCGATAACCTCCACCTGGTTAAAACCTTTGATAACTAGTCTTGCCTTGTATGGCGCATCAACAGATCCGGAGACACCTTCTTTCTCCTTGTAAATCCACTTGCAACCAAATCACTTTCTGTCGACGTGATGGTGGAACAAGGGTCCACACCTAATTTTTATGAAGAGATTCAATCTCCTCATTCATTATTGTAGACCATTTTGCAGAGTATTGTGATGAAACAGCTTTTGAAAAGATGTTCGACTCTCTTGCAACATTGGTTTCCTCTGCAACAGATAGTGTATATGCAAAGGCAAAATCTGCATATTTAGTGGGTAGCTTGATCTAACTTCATCATTGCCTATTTGCAATGCACTCTTCTTCTTCGCTTGCCGAGTCTCCTCTTCTTTTAATTCAGATAGGTGATCATGATATGGTTGGATTTGATCAACCTCAAGATCCACCTGCTTGTCGGTACTCACATCTGTATCTACATCTAAAGAGTGAAAAATAGAACTATGCTCGGAGGATAAAATAACAAACTCATTAGATACATCATTTTTCCGAATCATCAACTTCTATGACTCCATATCAAGGCACCACAATCTATATCCCTTTACTCTAGACACATACCCAAGAAATATTTATTTTAAAAGATATAGGTTCCAGCTTTCCTTGACTAACATGTGCATATGCAAGACAACCAAAAAATTTCAAATCCGAACAATCAGAGGGATATCTAGACTATAAATCCTATGGTGTCAGGTTGTCCAAAACCGATGACTGATATTGGTTCATAAGGAAAGATGTTGTCGTAACTGATTCAACCCAAAAATCCTTCATCAATCCAGCATTCAACAACATGAACCTGGCTCTCTCTAGTAGGGTCTTATTCATGCAATCTGTCATTCCATTCCGTCGAGGAATATGTCTGACTATACGGTGTTTAGAGATGCCTCCATTCTTGCAAAAGTCATTGAATTCTGTTGAATAGAATTCTGGATCATTATATGTCTGTATCCTCTTGATGTTTTTCCCAATCTGCTTCTCTAGTAGTGCTTTCCACTGCTTGAAGTGTGTGAACACCTCGTCTTTGGATTTAAGGGTGCAAATCCAAACTTTTCCGAAGTAAACGTCAATAAATATCAGCATGCATCTTGCACCTTTGGATGGAACTTGAGATGGCCCCTATAAATCCGAGTGAATATAGTCCAGAGTGCCTGTTGTTCTATGTTTCGCAACATCAAAGCTCTTCCATGTATTTTTGACAAGAATGAAATGATCACAGAAGTTCAACTTTCACATATCATGCCTTTCAAGTAGTCCTCTTCTAACGAGGATACTCATGTCGGTCTCACGCAAGTATCCCAACTTGAGATGCCACAATCTAGGGTTGACGGTCCTGAACTGGTGGAGACAGATGAGGAACCTGTAATAGTGTCTCCCTATAATGCATATATATTTGTAGACCTCTTCGCATACCTAACAAAATGTTCATCTCTGACCACTGTCAGGATATTGCCCTTTGTATCATACTCGCACCCTTTCTCTTCTAGGGTACCAAGAGATATCATGTTATTTGTTATATTAGGAACATGTCCCATTGTGCATCTTTAACTCCACGCCTTCCATCCCAACAACCCCACACTGCGAATCATTTCCCATAAAGATAACTCCTCCATCAACAAATCTGTACGAGGAGAACCATTAGCGGTCCGGCATGACGTGGAAGGAGCAATCAGAATTGAGGAGTCAAACGTCCTTTGATTTATGGGGTTGATGACACGAAAATCGATGCGGTTAAGAGATAAATAAAATCACAAGTGTCATTGTTCTAAACCACTCGAATCGGTCAACGGAAAAATATTTATTTAAACCACTCAAAAGATAATCAATCAATCAAAGCAAATGTAAGCGGTTTTCGCTATTCTTTTTACCTGGTATAGCGACCAGGGTCGAACACAAGGAGCACGATTGAAAAAAACTCGGTAGTCAAATTTCGAAAATGAGTTTTAGTGGTTTTTGTTTTTTTTATTTTTCGAATAAGGCACAAAGGATACACACACACCACACTCTTTTTGTAATTTAAAAATAATAAAAAATGCTTAGAAAATTAAAAAGAAAATGTTTTTGTGTTTTATATATTTTAAAATATTTTTAATAATTTTTTAGAATTTTCTGATGTTTTTGTGATTTTATAAAAATCAAACAGTGCAAAACAAGAAAAACAATGGACAGTCAGGAGTATTTTGCAACTTCAAAATACTTAAGTTACCCAATAATCCTGGAAATTATTTTTAATATAACTACAAAGCAATAACTACAATCAGAAACTGAAATCACATTTTTTATTTTACTAGAATTTTCCACAATTTTTTTAAGAATTTTCGTTTTTCACATTTTTTTGGAGTTTTATAAAGAGTTAATGCACAAAAATTTGTCAGAAATTAAAACACATCAAAATACCCTTAGACTATTTTTTTGGAAATTTTAAACAATTTTTTGAATTTTTATGAATTTTCAAATTTCGGACAGAATAAAAGTTGTTGTTTTTTAATATTTAAATATATCAAATGACAATGAAAATTGATGAAAATTTCATACAAAATAGATATAAACATCAAGAGTATAACATGAATTTTTCAAGATTTACTGAGCAATAAAAAGATTCTTATTCAAACAAACTTGCAATATAAATGTCTGGAGTTAAAGGACTGAATCGCATTGTTTAATTATTTCTGCACTTAAAGATAACATGAATTAAATTCAGGGAAATAATGATAATTTACCCAATAGGATGATTCATTGCATGTGATGTTTTGGAGAGGGCTTCTTTGCAAATTTGAGGACTTCTGGGGGCTTGAAACCAATTTACCTAATTTTCTATTTTAATCAAACCCTCTTAGGGATCCCTGTCTCTCTCTCTCGATCTAGCAAGACCCAAAAGAAGGCCAAGGGGGAACCGTCGTCGCCTGCCAAAGGAGGGCCGAGGGAGATGGCGGACAGCGCGCGGATGGAGGCGCGCTGGGCTGAGGGGCTGGGCGGCTGACGCGCGGGGTCCAGGTGGCAGTAGTTCGCGCGCAGGCTTCGACGGGGGCACTACGGGATGGCACGGCTGGTCGGTCCGGGACGGAGTCACTGCTGCCCGTTGGAGGTCGGCTGTCGGCGCAGAAGGGCCCGCACGCGCCATACGCGGTGGGAGAGAGGGGGCGCGGGCTAATGGCGCGGAATGACTGACGCACAAGGGCCGCTGCGGTGTCGGAAGGGCGGCTGTGAGGGTAAGTTGGCGCTGGAGCGGCGCGACCGCCGCAGCCGCTGGACCTGTGATGCGGGCGACGAGGAGTGATGACCATGCCGCCTTCTGTGTTTTTTTGTGTTTTTTTTATTTTTTTTACTATAATCAGATAAAAAAAGGTTTTTTTTTCTTAAAACAGGAGATGTAAACAGGGAAATGAAAGGAAATTCTTTTTTTTAATTTTTTATTATTTGATTCTCCTGCAAAACAAAGGTTAGAGAAGAAAAACAAGTATATGGATTTTTTATTTTTATTTTATTTATATACATAATAGGAGGGGTGATCGATTATGGATCTTGGCGATATAGGAGAGAGATCCGTGACTTCGACCACCGTGCGTGGTCGGAGGTGATAGGTTGTGCGAGGTAGAACGTGAATATGTAGAGATCGAGAAAATGGTGTGAAAAATCGGTGTTGGACGCGAGTGTGTGTGGTGACGAATTTTTGTGAAATTTTTTAAGGATCTAAAAATCAATCAAATGGGAGCAAAAATTTAAACCACAATTTGTCTAAGCAAAAAGACTGAAAATGAAAGTGGATCTCACATCGGATTTGGACACGCTGTGATGGTCTCGACGATGACTGAATCGTTGTCATCGACCGGATCGGAGGCTGGGCATCCTTCTACGACGAGTAGCTCTCGGAGATCGGGCTCCTCTCTCCAAAGATTGATCAAAGAGTGAATGAGGAGGAGGAGCCCAATAAAAAGAGAAAGAAAATAAAAATGGAAGATATGTAGAAATGAGGAAATAATTAGTGGTTATTTAAATAAATAAAATAATAAAATTAATTAATTAAATAAATAAAAACGAAATTCGAATTTAATTAAAATAAATAAATTAAATAATTTCCAAAAATGAATTAGCCACCTTAATGGTGGCCATTAAAGGCATAAAATCAAATCTTATATACATGGTATGTTATAAAATCAATTAATTCATATAAATCCAATAAATCAAATAATTAAATATGAATTTCATAATTAAATTAAATAAATTTATTAATGAGAGATATTTTATTTTTGGTGATTTTTATAAAAGGAAGTTAGTTGTATACACATATTATGTACATATAATACAATATACATATGTACAAATAAGGAAATAATTTTTATATCTTATTATTTTTTCATTTTTTTACTTTTTTTATAAAAATAATATTTACAATTATATAGATTAAAAAATAAATATTAATAAATATGTACAACAAATATTGGTTAAACTGCACAAAACACCCCCGAAAACCGACTTTTTAACCGTAACTCCAAAAATTATGAAACCATAGCCATTTGAAAGATAATTTAATTTAGAGTATGATGGAAGTGATTTTGATTCAATTTGAGCTCGTATGGAGCCGAAATTGGTATTTCAATTATCGTTTGCGGATTTTCTGGGTTTGATTATTTGCAATATGTACATTATTTTATTTTACACTTATTTTTATTATTTAAAACACAATTTTATTTACAACTTTTGTTTAAAAAAATAATTAATTTGAAGTCAAATTATGTACAAAAAAATAATGTAAGTTTTGTACAAATATATAGGAAAAATATTTATAAAATATTTTTGGATTTTTGACAGAAGACCTTATCTCCCCCAACTTTATTCCTGGTCGATCAGGTCAAGTCTTGACCTGATCTTGGGGTTCGGGTCAGTCTATATTTATTACATAAACACATCTTTTTCTTTTTCTTTTCTTCTTTATTCTTTTATTTATGTACAAAAAGTGTTAAAAATACAATTTTAACAAATGCATGCAAAATGGTAATTTTATGCAATTAGTAGGTATTTACAGGTGTTTGACTACGGAAATGAAGCTAAAATAAAAGAATAAAGGCGATGAATCGTGGATTCATCATTCCCCTATATTTTATCTCTGCTAGTCCCTTAGCAAACACTAATTTGGAAAATAAGTGAAAACAAAAATAAAGAAAAGAAAAAGAAAAGAAGTTAGAACAACATTGACTTTAAAACTTATCTTAATAAAAATGTAGGTCGGAGCTCTGTCGGACCTTTGGATTATTAGTGTGTCGGAACCTTAATGGGAAATGGATTTAAAACCTAACAGCCTCTAAGTTCCATAAGACTCCTATTCAGGTCTCCTCAATAGCCAGATCAGAACAAGTATACATATACAAATTCTTATGACTATGAATTCTTACTTCGGTGTAAGTGAAATATAGCTCCCCATCTCAAAAGTAGCAAAGAAACGACCTCTCTCAACAAGGTAACTCTAATAACCCGGTCTGGCAACTCTTTCCTCGAGGAGCGGGGATATTCCCTTCTAAGTTCAAGTACAACCAGCTCAAGAAGAGGGGGTGGAGAAGATAATGGACGGTAACCAATGTAGTTACCTATCCTTGGATGCATGACCAGTGTAGCCATGTCACCTGCTGCAAGCTCACAAACATTAGACTTTGAAGCTCTTATTCTTTTTTTTGACAATATATACAAGGTGCAACATGTACATAAGGAGTTTATCCTCTTGAGCCAGTAGACTATCCCTTTTTTGAAGCATTATTGCAACCCCACAGCATCCTATCTTTAGACCTCAACATCGCCAAACCAGGTTGAGACGCACTTCCCTCCCTAGAGGATGATGAGAGGTTCTGCCTAGATGTACTACCCTTGTATGCTACCCCAAGCCAAAAGATTCTGCCTCCTCACTACCTCCTCCATGAAGAGCTACGTGTAGAGTGCATTGTCCAAGGTAAGCCACGGTCTGAAAGAATGATACGTGTGTTGTTAAATATTCTACTTAGACTTATCAAGATGACATGTGAACATAGTCTTATGGACTCAAAGAATTAAGTCACTAGGACATGAAAAGTCTTAACTCCAATTCTTATAAGGTTCCTCTGAAATTAAGTGGATTAAGGTCCAACTAAGCTCCATTCTTCAAATTTATTCCAGACTTAGTTTAAATGTCAATATCATCCTGAAAAATGCACATGCGAATACAAGAAATATGTACAATGCAAAGAAAACAATTTTTTTATGAAACCATTTTCAAAATTTCGAAATTTTTATGGATTTTTGAAAAATGATGCACATGCAAAAAGTTTTTTTGCAAATAGTTAGTAATATATACAGATATATACAAGAATTTTATTATTATTATTATTAAGGTTAGGGATGGGATACATATTTACACAAGAGTGATTTAATTATTTTACAAGAATCAGATGCAAGATTTTACAACTTGAGTAATAGGTATATACATACAGTTGGATTTTTTTGTGATGCATATATCCCTCAAATTTATTTGAAATTAATTTTACAAATAATTTTGAAAACTATAGTCCAAAATAATTTTCAAACAATTTTACAAACATTTACACACATTTGAAAACTATTTTGCAAATCATTTCTCAAACAGTATATATAGATTTTCAAAATAATTTTTCAACCATTTTTCCAAACATTTGCAAATAGTTTTTACAAAATCATTTTATTTCACATAAATAAATTTTTTTGCAAACCACAATATTTTTACAAAGCTTGAAAATATTTTCAAACATTTTTCAAATAGTTTTCAAAAGATTTTTCAAATAGATTTTCAAACTACTTTCAAAATATTTTTCAAAATATTTTAACCTGATTTATTAATCAGTATATACAAAAAGAATTTTGAGGAAATATCTACATCTTTTTATTAGTTAGTTTTTTTACAAATATTTATACAGTATTTTAGCCATATTAAAAATATGAAAGTACAAGTTATGGCTAAAGTATATATACAATATATACGACACCCCCTATACTTAGCTCGAACTATGTCCTCATAGTGATCAAAGAGCTGCAAAGGAAGACATAGCTCGTGCTAATTATTGGGAAGTGAAATGAATGCTATGCTACAACGACGAATAAAAGAATGAAATCAATAGGGGTCAGTTATCCCCCTATACCTAGGATCAAGTAATCCTAAGTATAAAAGACTGTACACAAGGGGAAAACGAGGAGTAGAATGTACAGAGTCTACCTCCCTATACTTAGGGTAAAATATCCCTAAGTATAGGCATCAAAACAAAGGTAAAAAGAATCAAAAGAATAATCACTAGTCTGACACCCCCTATACTTAGGGTAAAGTACACCCTAAGTATAACATAATCATAAGATGGAGATGGGGTGTTAGACAAAAGAATGTGCGATATGGACATCTGGATTTATACAACTGCGGGAGGAAGTGAAAATCAGGCATGAGATGCAAATGATGTGAGTTAAAAACCACATGTCATGCAAAATGAATAGAGGCAACATCGACAGTCAACGTATCATGATCTAGATATGGCTTCAGGCGTTGACCGTTAACTAGGAAGGTAGACTCAGATGACTTCTCAGATATATCAATGCTGCCATTGTCATGTACCTTCCGTCCCTTCCACTTACTCTACAACTTCCCTGGAAATAGTTTTAGCCTGGCATCGAATAACCATACTTTCTGATTCAGCTTAAATTGCTTATGGATGATGTGAGAATCATGCCATATCTTCACTCGTTTCTTATAATATAGGCTACTCGAAAAGGTTGTATCTCTAAGTTCCTCCAGGGCTGCCAATTCTTCCTTTCTTTGATCTCCTACACTCCCTAGATCCAAAAATATCTCAGTAACAACCCATAGTGACTTATGCTTTAGCTCAACTGGTAAGTGGCATGGCTTGCCATAAACGAGTCGGAATGGAGATGTACCCAATGGAGTTTTGAAGGATGTCCGATATGCCCACAAGATCGAGTCCAAAAGCCGTGACCAATCCTTTCAGTCTGGGCGGACTACCTTCTGCAATATAGTCTTAATCTCCCTGTTGGAAACCTCAGCAAGACCATTCGTCTGTGGGTGATAAGGAGTGGCAACTCTATGATCTATGCTGATCTTGTTAGCAAGGACCCTTACCTTGTAGTTGATAAAATGAGTCCCCCCGTCTGATATCAACACTCTAGGTACCCCAAACCGTGAAATGATATTTTTCCTCAAGAATTTGCAAACGGTATTAGCTTCTGCGGTTCGGGCAGGGATAGCCTCAACCCAGCGACTCACATAATCTACAGCAAGCAAGATATACTCAAATCCCTGACTCTTAGGAAATGGGCCCATGAAATCGATGCCCCATGCGTCAAAAACCTCATAGAAATGAATGGGCTGCATCGACATCATATCTCTCTATCCACAGGTGCCCATTTTCTGACAGTCAGTACATCTTCACAAATTCATCTGAATCCTTGAAGAGGGTAGACCACCAAAGGTCGGATTGAAGCACCTTCTGTGCTGTCCGTCTCCCAGAATGATGTCCTCCTGCCTCAAGCTTGTGGCAATATGTGAGGACACTATGTTGCTTTTCTTGAAAAATACACCGTCTCCAGATGCTATCCCTTCCTTCATGATAAAGAGTGGAATTCTCCCAATGGTATGACTTGGCCTTTGCAAGAAAGGTCTCAAGTCGCTGTCTGGGCCAATCTTGTGGAACTTTCTTCTTGACAAGATAGTTTACAATATTGGCGTACCATGGAAGTAAGGTGATTGCAAGGATCGCCTCATCTGGAAATGTCTCTGTAATAGGTGTAATCTGATCCAAATCCTCAAGGTTCTCTAGACGGGAGAGGTGATCCGCCACAACATTTTGACTCCAAGTTTATCCTTAATCTCTATATCAAACTCCTGGAGTAGAAAGATCCATCTGGTCAATCTGGCTTTGGCATCCTTCTTTGCCATCAAGTATCGGATGGCGGTGTGATCAGTATAGATAGTCACTTTAGATCCAAGAATGTAAGATCGAAACCTATCCAAGGCAAAGACTACAACTAGCATCTACTTTTCGGTGACTGTGTAATTCCGCTGAGCGGCATCCATTGTTTGGCTAGCGAAGTGAATGGAAAAAGGTGCTCCATCTCTCCTCTGTCCAAGCACAACCCCTACGTCAAAATCAGAAGCATCCGTCATGATCTCGAATGGGAGAGACCAATCAAGCGGTTGAAGGACAGGAGCCTCAATAACTAAATTCTTGAGAGTCTCAAATGACGTAAGACACTTATCATCGACAACGAACTCAGTGTCTTTTGTCAATATATCAGTGAGCGGTCAGGCAATTTTACTGAAGTCCTGTCTTAACCGTCGGTAAAAACTGACATGCCCCAGAAAAGACCGTAACTGTCGTATATTGGATGGTGGATTGAGCTTCTTGATGATATCCACTTTGGTCGGATCGACCTCCATGCCCCTGTTGGAGATGATGTGGCCAAGGAGCGTCCCCTGAGTCACCATGAAATGACTCTTCTCCCAAGATAAGATCAAGTTGACCTCAATGCAGCGCTGAAGTACTCGGTCTAGGTAATCAAGACATGTATCAAAACTGTCACCGTAGACCGAGAAGTCATCCATGAAGACCTCTAAAAATTCACCAACCATGTATGTTGACTCGATTTTTCATGATTTAAGATGATGATTTTATCATGTCGTTGTTGTTCCACGAAGAATCCAAATCAAACAAATAAAATGCAACTACGAGCACAAGGGAGACATACAAAATGCATATGGCAAGTAGAGGTTCGAAACCACAAGGACCAAGTAAATTTGCAATTTTAATTCGATATTTTAACACACAGAATGATAAGTGAAATGGATGAAATCCAACTTGGAAAGGAAATACTTCAAACAAATGCAATCTAATCAATATGGAAAATAAAGGATAAGCATGAAATACTTAGAATCAAAGATGATTCAAGAGTTTAGACACAAATGACATATAAATAAACAAGAGAGAAAGAAAGAGTGTTTCTCATTTACGCATGAAGCCGTTGCACTTTGCTGTTCCCTGCAACAAGGACGATGGCTGCTAGATGCGGAGTGGGATGGAGCGACAAACGCTCCGAGTACGGGCTAGAGGAAATCGCTGGAGTGTCGGGGAAGAAGGGGCCGCAGTCAATGGCTGCTATGCGTACGAGAAGAACACCGGTGCGCAGTGGCGGAGCTGCACTGGAGAGCACAGCTGCTGTGCGATGTTGGACTGCGAAGAAGGAGTTTGCGCGAGGTATGGAGGCTGCTGGGTGTGCGGCCTAGTTGTCCGCGGCTATACCCGCGGATGCGCGCAAAGGGGAGAATAGCCAGAGATGCACGCAGAGGTGCTGCACGCTTGGAAAGCCGCTGGGGGCTGGAGCATCGCTGGAGGTTGTGCACAGCAGGTGGGCTGCGTAGGAACGAGCTCGTACACCGCAGCTGAGGAGGCGTCGGTGGCTGAACGGAGGAGGATGGTGGCTGGGTGTGCAGTGGTTGCACTACTCCTGTGCCTGCAAGAGAAAACGAGAGGGAGAGGGGTCGAGTATATGGAACGAGAGGGAGAGGGGTGCGTCGGATCTATGTGCGTGCACGAAAAGGAATGAGAGAGGAGTGTCCAGCCAAGTGCGTGAGGGAGAAGGACCCTTTTTATACTTGCTTTGTGCGGCCATGAAATATGAATCTCCATGCAAGTAAAGACAAAAAATTAAATGAATGTGCATGGGGAAGTGTTAGTACGTGGGGCTCTATTCTTCTTGGGAAAATGTTTGGTCAATTTATATCATTCTCCATCCTCTTTTCTTTCCAATAAAAAGGTGAAGTGAAATGTGTTGGATGTTTAATGTTATAAGTATACCCAATAATTCTTCATTCCCTCTGATAACAACATATCTGAATCTTATAAATGATACTTGATCTCAATTTAGAATATGATCTTTAAATGTATATAGAGATTTGTGAGAATATTTTCTTCAGTTGGTTTGCTGATTTTATAAGGATTTTATCTTCTATGTGTGTAGGATGAAAATTGTGTGAATTTGGAGTTTACACATCAAAGATTAATATTGTATTTCACATAATTTAAGCATGTTATACCCATATATAATGTAATCATCACACCCCCATACTTAAGTTTTGCTAGTCTCGAGCAAAAATAAGATAAGTAATAATGAAGGACAAGGAGAATAGCCAAGATGGATCTGGCGAGGGTTTGCAACAGACATACCAACAAAGTCTTCGAGTTTTCAGTTCATAACCACACAAATACACGGACTTCAATAGAGTTGACCCATGGATTAATGATTTGTTCGAATAGTCAACTTGACTTGAGTTTTGTAGTTTCAATAACCTCTCAGTTCCAACAAAATCAGACATGGTTTCAGAAGGTCGATCAGGTCAACTCATCCCTAAGAAACAAGTATTCTCTTTGACTTTGAATGGATATAAACAATATTAGTGATGTTTTAGCTTTTGTGAGTCAAGAGAACGAGCTATCAACACAATTGATCGAGGTACCGAATGATTCCATATACATATAGCCTCAGTCCTCACTTAGATTCAGGCATATTCTCCTTTCACCCAAGTATGTCAGCATAAAAAATAGGTCATACTTCTTTGGAAAATGGGACTTAACTTTCGGGGTTTTCCGTAGACCGCTTTGGTCTGTTGCTCTCATTTCTTTCCTTTTGCAGAGCATAAACTTGGGCCTCTTTTAAGAATTTAGGTAGCATCATTGGGCTGCTACCATGAATTTTTGGTGGAGAAGGGTTATTTGGTGGTCTTCTTTCATTGATTTTGCTTCGTATATCTTTGCATGATTGGTGATTTTTGGCATTTGTATTGTGATATGCCTTTTTGTGGTGTTTTTTGTCTTGGGTTTTGACATCAAAAGGTAGTATCAGCTTAATATTGACTTTGGAGGCACGATACTGGCTTATTTGCTGACATACTTAGACTAGAGAGATCATGTTGCCCCTGAGTCAAGTTCCTTCATTAGCTATAGCTAAGGTTCAGGCATTGGCACAACCAAGAGGACAACTCCTCACCTCAACAAGATTGTAATTTTATCTCATAAAATAAACTCAATCAAGCTAAGTGTAATGTGCAGTTGCTTAATATCCACTGAAGAGTTTAAGAGTGCTACTAGTTGCTCAGGTGATCTAGTTAGATACAGAAGTTCATTCACTAGTAGAGTTAGTGGAACTGAGAGAATAAAGTCCATATGGACATGAAGAAAGCTTAAAAACTCATGCCTAGTGAAATTCTGATGAAGTTAAGTGGATTAGGGTCGACTCGACCTCAGTCTATGAGTTATGCAGTGAAGATCTGATTTCTCAAAATAGGATAAAACTAGGAAGGAGGTATTTTTGGTGGTTTTCTTGCTTTTTTTTGAAAATATTTTTAGGAGAATTTTTGCAAAAGAGAGATTTTTTTGAAAGAGTATGCAATTTTTGTAAAACAATGCATACACCCCCCATACTTATCAGAAACCATGTCCTCATGGGGAAGACAAGGTGTAACAGGAGGGTCAGAAGGGATGCGAAATGTATTTTTGGGGTTTTTTTGAATGTAATGTAGAGGGGTACCCCCATACTTATCTTAATGCAATGCAGTGAAAATAAACATGCCAGTTAGATGAAAAGATACCTGTGAGGAGAGGCTCACGAGAGTGCATGATTTACCGCCTCAGCTTGGCGATGTGGTGGTTCATTTTTCCTGCAGAAGGTATGTAGTGCAAACAAGCATAGGACCAGATGGTTCAACAACGGGTTTTAGTCTTTGACCATTGACTTTGAAAGTGACTTTAGTGTTTGGGTCATAAATTTCTATCGAGCCATTATCGAATACTTGAGTTACAATGTATGGTCCTTTCCATTACGATCTCAATTTTCCCGGAAATAACTTCAGTTTTGCATCAAATAGCCATACTTTTTTACTTTCTTTGAATGTTTTCCTCGAAATGTTGGCATCGTGCCACAACTTGATTCTCTTTGTATAACAGGTTGTTATCATAGGCTTGTGATCTCAATTCTTCCAGTTTAGATAAGTCCAATAGTCTTCTCTTCCGAGCATCATCATAATCCAGATGGTATTTCTTGATTGCCTAGAGTGATTTGTGGTGGACCTCTACGGGTAGATGGCACGGCTTTCCATAAACTAACCGATATGGGCTCATACCGAAGGGTGTGCGGAAAGCGGTGCGGTAGGCCCAGAGAGCAGAAGGTAAGTGTTGAGATCAATCTTTACGATCAGAGCAGACAATTTTCTGGAGGATGGTCTTAATTTCTCGATTTGATAGCTCAGCCATTCCATTGGTTTGTGGGTGATAGGCAGGTGAGACATGGTGTTCGACTCTATTTTTCTTAAGTAAGTTCTTGACTGAAGTGTTCTAAAAATGGGTTCCACCATCACTAATGACCACCTTGGGTAATCCAAATCGGGAGAAGAGATTGTTCAGGAATTTAACAACAGTGGCGCTATCAACAGTGCGAGTGGGAATGGCTTCAATCCAACGGGACACATAGTCAACAACAAATAGGATGTGCTGATAGCCTTGTGAGGTGGTGAAAGGTCCCATGAAGTCTATTCCCCAAGTATCAAAGATCTCAACTATATGTACGGGTTGGAGAGGCATCATTTGCGACGGGTCATTATTCCATTAGTTTGATAGGCAGGACAAGATTGAGCAAAATGATGGGCATCTTTAAAGAGTGTGGGCCAGTAGAAACCACATTGTAGGACCTTAGCGGCTGTGCACTTCCCTGAGTGGTGTCCTCCACACCCAGAAGTGTGGCAGTGAGTTAGGACATCGTTTACTTCAGATTCAGGGATACATCGTCTCCATATTAAATCAGTACAGTGATAGTATTGGGCTTGGGCTTTAGTTTTATCTTTCTTATGTTTTGGCCAATTATCAGGAAATGTGATGATGTAATTTACGATGTTTGCATACCAAGGGAGTTGAGAAGCAGACATAATACTTTCGTCTGGAAAGTTATTAGAAATTGGGATTGTATCTATGTTCGATGAAGGGAGTCTTGAAAGGTGATCGACCACGACATTCTTTACTCCGGCTTTATCTCGAATCTTTAAATCAAATTCTTGGAGCAGTAATACCCACCTAATGAGTCTAGGCTTAGCATCAGTCTTTGTGAAGACATATTTCAAAGCAGAGTGGTCTATGTAGATTATGATGTGGGATCCTAAGATGTAAGACCGAAATTTCTCTAAGGAAAACACCACAACCAATAGTTCTTTCTCAGTCATAGTGTAGTTCTTTTGAGCATCATCCAGAGTTTTGCTGGCATAATGAATGGCATAGGGTTTCCCTTCTTTCCTTTGACCCAATACTGCCCCCACAGCGTAATCAGATACATCACACATGATCTCAAATTCACAGTTCCAATCAGGGGGTTGTAGGATGGGTACTTCAGTGATGATTTTCTTCAGGATTTTGAAAGATTCAAATTCTTCCTCAGTAAAAGTTAAGTGTTGATCTTTTTCCAGTAATTTTGTGAGAGGGCGGGAAATTTTCGAAAAGTCCTTGATGAAGCGGCTGTAAAAGCCGACATGACCTAGGAAGGACCGAACACCTTTTATGTTCACCGGTGGACTTAAATGGGTGATTGTCTCAATTTTTGATGGATCCGCTTCCATACCTTTCTTTGACACAACATGTCCTAACATAATCCCTTATTTCACTATAAAATGTGATTTCTCCCAAGATAATATCAAGTTCACTTCAATGCATTTCTCGAGGACTCTATCCAAAAATCCCAGTGTTTCCTCAAAAGAGTCTCCAAAAATAGAGAAATCATCCATAAATACTTCCATAAAATCGCGGATCATATCAGTGAAAATTCCCATCATGCATCTTTGAAATGTTGCTGGGGCATTACATAGTCCGAAAGGCATGCAGAGGAAGGCATATGTTCCAAATGGACAAGTGCAAGTGTTTTTGGCTTGATTCTCTGGTGCTATGGCTACTTGGTTATAACCGGAATATCCATCCTGAAAGCAGAAAAATTCTTTTCTGGCTAGCTTCTCAATGATTTGGTCAATGAATGACAATGGGAAATGATCTTTTCGGGTAGCCTTATTGAGTTTCCTATAATCTACACAGACTTTCCAAGATGTGGCTACTCTGGTGGGTATGTCCTCGCCTGTCTCATTTTTGACAATTGTTAATCCAGCTTTCTTGGGGACAACTTGGAGAGGACTGACCCAGGGGCTATCAGAGATAGGGTAAATGATACCCGCACTTGCCCATTTATAGATCTCATTCTTCACAACCTCTCGCAGATTGGGATTTAACTGTCTTTGCATTTCTCGAGAGGGTTTACTATCATTTTCCAGATATATGTGATGAGTGCAGAATGTGGGGCTTATTCCTTTTAGATCTGTTATCTTCCATCCAATGGCTTGGGAATTCCTTTTCAAAACTTCCATGAGTTGGCTCTCTTGCATATGATTTAGGTTGGCATTGATAATGACTGGTAGAGTGTGCGCATCATCCAAGAAAGCATACTTCAGATCTTTGGGTAGTGGTTTTAATCAACAGTGGTTGTCAGTGGAGTCAGAGTTGTAGTGTTTCCTGAGTCTATTACATAAATAATCTCAAATGGTAGTTCCATCATGGGCATGATCATGGTTGAGGTCAATGTGAGTTCAGAGTATAATGTGTCCCATGCATTATCAAGCTCACCAATTTCTTGTCCGGTGAGAGGGCATGGTGGAGCTTCTAGTGCGAGATTCAGATTGTATATGGCAATTTCATGAGAAGTGTTTTTGTAAGTGGATCTATAGGTGTTAAGACTAACCTCTAAGGGGTCTTTGGTGAGATGGATGGGGGCAAAGTCTTTTTGAATGTTGAGAACATCACATCTTTCTATCCAACCACAGTCTTCGGTCTCAGATTCAGTGGGAGTAGGGGTGACCATATCAACAAGAATGCCTTGGCCATTGATTTTAAATTCAACTCTTCCATCCTCATAATCAAAATGAGCTTTAGCAGTGGCCAAAAATGATCGTCCCAGTATGATTGGTGTCTCACTCAATATATTTGCTTGATCCATATCCATCATAACAAAGTCGATCGGGAATTTATGACCTTGAACATCAACTATCACATCCTCAAGTAGTCCTTTTGATCTTTTCACAGATCGATCAGTCATATGCAAAATTATTAAGACAGTTTCAGTTTTCCTAGGTCAAATTGCTCTAGAATAGCAGTCGGGAGAAGATTGATGGAAGCACCATTATCTAGCAGGGTATGATCGAAGGTTAATTTGCCAATTGTGCATCTAACTAGAGGAGCTCCTGATATTTCTTTTTGGTGGGTAAGAATTGGGAGATGGCATTGGTTGTTGCTCGAGGGAGCACATGTCTTTCAATATCTTCATTGTCCTTTTTACTTTTCCTCTTGGATTTCCGTTTTGGTGTGCATTTTTCCTTCAAAAATCGGGAGAAGGCTGGAACTTGTTTGAGGGCTTTTAAGAGCGGGATTTCAATGACAATATCGGAGAATAGTTTTTCTAGCTCTGGATCGATGGTGGAAGATCGAGTCTTTCTTCAGTGAAGAGCTCCGGGAAAGGGGATATTTATGGTTGGGGAGGCAGGAAGGGGCATGGTTGTCTCAGTTAGCATCTCTTCATCATTAATCTCATCCTCAATTTCAATTTGATCCTCTAGTGGTCTGGTGAAGGCAAAAGTAGTTTTCCCATTTCTCAGAGTGACCGCATTAGCAGATTGGTTTGTTCGGGATGGAGTTTTGAAATTTACTTGATTTCTAGGTGTTTGTTGTGGGTTCCCTTGATTTGTCCTAGAAGATGTAAAAAATCCTTGATTCTGGTTTTGGAAACCATGTGGTGAGGTGAAAGATCCGACAGGTGGTGGAGTTTGAAGTACTCCAGATGAACTGGCCTTGTTGGTATTGGGATTGGGTAGAGGTTGAGGTGACGAGGCTGGGATATATGATCTGATCTCGGCAAACTGCCGGGTAGTCTCAGAGTTTGCTTTTTGTTGAGCTTCAGTGGCCTGTTGCTGTGCTATAGCCAGTTGTTGTATTTCTTGAGCCAAGGCATCGAAGTTAACCGTAGTGGTGGAGGGTTGGGCTACGGGCTGTGCTATTGGTTGTGGATTGGGTATGATTCTTAAAATGATAGTTGTTTTGTCCATTCCACCCAGAATTTGATTGTTCTCTCCATGTGTTGTGGTTATTTGCATATGCTCCTCCTTGATTTCTCTGCACCCAATTCAAAGTCTCAGGATTTATGTCTTGATTATGGGTGAATGTGGTGTGGTCAACTTCATGGCTGGTGGGATTATTCATGGCCAATTTTTCGATGGCTTGAGTCATGAGGTTTATTTGTTTTGAGAGGGTTTCCCATTTGTCAGGATTCTCATTGCTAGATCTCTCATGGTCAATGATATTGACTGTCCTCGTGTTCCCATTGTATTGTTCAATTGAGGAACTATTCACCGAATTGTCAACGATATTTTCAAACAACGTCCAAACGAAATGCTCATCACGACTGATGTAGTTTTTATCGCAGGAGCCATCAATCACTCTCTTAAATGATGTATCTATACCCTCATAAAATATCTGAACTAACTTCAATTTGGAGATGGCATGATGAGGGCATTTCCTTTGAAGTTCCTTAAACCGTTCCCAGGCTTCATGAACGGGCTCTCTGTTTTTCTGAGTGAATGACGATATGGCTTGTCTCAGGGCATTTGTCTTTCCTACTGGGAAGTATTTTTTGATGAATGCCTCTCTTAAGGCGTCCCGGGAGGTGAGTGGAGTTCCATAATTTCGAAGCCAATGGAGTGCTTTGTCTTTGAGTGAGTAGGTGAAGGCTTTCATATAGATGTATTCTTTGTCTACCACAGGGACACTCATTGTGTTACAAGCAGATCGGAAATCTTGGATGTGGAGGAAGGGATCTTCAAAGTCATTCCCATAGTACTTTGGGATTAAGGAGAGGGATGCGGGCTTTATTTCAAAGTCTCCTACTTCAGGCGGGATTTGGACCCAATGAACTAAGTCTTCTGCAGTCGGGTTGTAATGTGTGCTTATGGGTGGTGGTCGGATGAGAGGTGCTATGGTCTGGCGGATCGTCGCATTTTCATCTCTCAATAATTGCAGTTGATGTAGGATGAGATTCATAGGGTTGGGTCTTTCTTCTCCCATGTCAGGTGAATTCTCAGGTTTCTCAGTTGAAAGAGATGGGTTGGATTTTGATTTATAAAATGGGTCGTAATCTAGAGGTTGTTGTAATGGATTTTTAAGAGACATACGACCTAGCATACACAGCACAAACACCAGACAAGTTGTTGATTCACCAACTCACACAAAAATTACCACGGGAGCGGTTATCTTTTCAATTTAAGTTTAGTGATTCAACCAAAGTTTTCAGAGAAATTAGAGTCCTTAAAGATGAGGTGGGTGTGGAAGATTGTGAGAAATCGATGTCCTAATCCAGTTGGGGGATCCAGGATGCGGTACTTAGATCGAGGATCTGCTTCTTCCCACAAGAACCTGTGCCCAACGCGTCGAGGAGTTACGATTTCTCTCTGCAATCCCACGTAGCACCAGGGATTTTTGTCTCTATCCAAGGGTTCTATGTGCTCGTGATTTTTGTGTCATACACGTGCATCAAAACAAGCACTCAGAAAGTTTTCCCACTTTCTGCTCGGACCACTGCGGTGGCCTTTCAAGCTTACCTTTTTAGCGTGATAAAGCATGTTTTGGTGATTTTTTTAGGTGAGCAGAGGGAGAAGACCACAGAGGTGATGCAAAGAAGAAGTATTTTTTAATTTTTTTTCGGTTTAAATTCGAGCACAAACAAATGCAAATATTTAAAATCCTAAGATGCCTAAGAGAAAGAGGGACTCACAGTGCCTGCACTTCTAGCGCTAATCCATAATATTTTGTCCTGTTGATGGCGAGCTTTCCCGAGAAGAGGGGGAAGAAATTAAGATTACATAAATTTTCTACCTAAAACAAATTACAAGTTCGCTAAAAAAAGCATGGATCATCATTTTTTTTCTTTTTCGGAGTTCAAGTACCTGAAATAAAAAAAATGCATGGATTAGAATATCGAAAATAAGTTAGGAATGAAGAAAAAATTGCAAATGTTGCCTAGTCCTCGGCAACGGCGCCAAAATGTTGACTCGATTTTTCGCGATTTAAGATGACGATTTTATCATGTCGTTGTTGTTCTACGAAGAATCCGGATTAAACAAATAAAATGCAACTACGAGTACAATGGAGACATACAAAATGCATATGGCAAGTAGAGGTTCGAATCCACAAGGATCAAGTAAATTTGTAATTTTAATTCGGCATTTTAACACATAGAATGATAAGTGAAATGGATGAAATGCAACTTAGAAAGTAAATACTTCAAACAAATGCAATCTAATCAATATGGAAAATAAAGGATAAACATGAAATACTTAGAATCAAAGATGATTCAAGAGTTTAGATGCAAATGGCATATAAATAAACAAGAGAGAAAGAAAGAGTGTTTCTCATTTACGCATGAAGCCGTTGCACTTTGTTGTTCCCCGCGACAAGGACGATGGCTGCTAGACGCAGAGTGGGATGGAGCGACAAACGCTCCGAGTACGGGCTGGAGGTAATCGCTGGAGTGTCGGGGAAGAAGGGGCCACGGTTAGTGGCTGCTATGCACACGAGAAGAACACCGGTGCGCAGTGGCGGAGCTGCATTGGAGAGGACAGCTGATGTGCTTTGTTGGATTGCAAAGAAGGAGGTTGCGTGAGGTATGGAGGTTGCTGGGTGTGCGGCCTGGTTGTCTGCGGCTATACCCGCGGATGTGCGCAAGGGGGAGAATAGCCATAGATGCACGCAGAGGTGCTGCACGCTTGGAAAGCCGCTGGGGGCTGGAGCGTCGCTGGAGGTTGCGCACAACAGGTGGGCTGTGTAGGAACGAGCCCGTACACCGCAGCTGAGGAGGTGCCGGTGGCTGAACGAAGGAGGATGGTGGCTGGGCATGCAGTGGTTGCACTACTCCTGTGCCTGCAAGAGAAAACGAGAGAGAGAGAGAGATGGGTCGAGTATATGGAACAAGAGGGAGAGGGGTGCGTCGGGTCTATATGCGTGCATGAAAAGGAATGAGAGAGGAGTGTCCAGCCAAGTGCGTGAGGGAGAAGGACCCTTTTTATACTTGCTTTGTGCGGCCATGTAATATGAATCCCCTGCAAGTAAAGACAAAAAATTAAATGAATGTGCATGGGGAAGGGATGGGCATGGGGAAGTGTTAATAGGTGTGGCTCTATTCTTCATGGGAAAATGTTTGGTCAATTTGTATTATTCTCCCTCCTCTTTTCTTTCCAATAAAAAGGTGAAGTGAAATGTGTTGGATGTTTAATGTTATAAGTATTCCCTCTGATAACAACAAATCTGAATCTTATAAATGATACTTGATCTCAATTTAGAATATGATCTTTAAATGTACATAGAGATTTGTGAGAATATTTTCTTCAGATGGTTTGTTGATTTTATAAGGATTTTATCTGCTATGTGTGTAGGATGCAAATTGTGTGAATTTGGAGTTTACACATCAAAGATAAATATTGTATTTCACATAATTTAAGCATGTTATACCCATATATAATGTAATCATCAATGCCCGAGAAAATAGAGAGCATGCACCTTTGGAATGTAGCCGGAGCATTACATAATCCAAAGGGCATCCGTCTAAATGCATACGTTCCAAACAGACAGGTGAAAGTTGTTTTCTCTTGGTCTTCGGGTGATATGGCCACTTGATTGTATTACGAATACCCATCCAGATAGTAGTAGTAACTCTTCCCAGCTAATTTCTCAATGATCTGATCTATGAATGGTAGCAGGAAGTGGACCTTCTTGGTGGCCTGATTCAATCGTTTGTAGTCCACACAGACGCTCCAAGAAGTGGGTACTCGGGTACCTATCTCCTCTCCAGACTCGTTCACAACTGTGGTGATACCCGTCTTCTTGGGTACCACATGCTATGGACTAACCCACTTAGAGTCGGAGATGGGGTAGATATAATCGACGCTCCACCACTTAGATATTTCCTTCATGACCACTTCTCGAAGATTCGGGTTTAGCCTTCGCTGGAACTCATGCGAGGGCTTGGCATCTTCTTCGAGATAAATGTGGTGGGAGAACATGGTTGGACTTATCCCCTGGAGATCATCTACACTCCATCTTATTTCCTTGCGGTTTCTTTCAAGAACCTCCATCAAACGAGATTCTTGGTCTTCAGTCAAATCTGTTGAGATAATGACTGGGAACATATCTGGCTCACCCGTAAGGAATATATACTTCATGCTCTGCGGTAAGGTCTTCAATTCTGGGCAAATAAGAGCTGGTAAATTGGCTTTTAGAATGTCTGAGTGAATGCTACCAGATCTATGTGTGAGAACTCTCACTGCAATGGTAAATCTAACGAAGATGGCTCTGCTGGTATATCTATCAACGGACCTGGCTCACTCTCTGCCCTAGCTATTGGCTCTGTAGGCACCGGATATGGTAAATATTCATCAAACTCCTGCCAGTCAAAATCAGTGTCTATGTCTGAGGGATCTGAATCTGATGTGTATGAGACAGAATTGATTTCGCTATCCTGATCATTATAAAAAACCTCTACTGTATCCTGTGACATGAGCGTGCTCTCTGAACTCTCATCTGCCATGATATGTGAATCTACACTGTCTGAAGATGTGGCAAGAGCTTGTAATGCAGGATCCGCCCAAACTGCTTCATCATCTATAATCACAAAGTCACACTCCTGGTGGATGTCTAGCTCTGCATCTGTCATCTGCTCTGAGTCGGTCATCTGATCTGAGCACTCTGAATCTCTAGTTCTGGTTTCCTCGATCGTCTCTATTGTACACTTTCACCCTCGATGCGAAAGTATAACTTCCCACTATCATGGTAGTTCACCGCCATGGCTTTGGCCAAGAAAGGTCTTGCTAAAATGATGGGGGCATCGATCACACGTTCAGGGATCTCCATGCCCAGTACAACAAAGTCTACGGGAAATTTCAGGCCTTGAATTGTGATGACAACATCCTTAAGTAACCCTTTTGGCCTCTTAACATATCTATCAGCAAACTGAAGGATCGTCCTGCTCTGTCTAAGAGGGCCAAACTCAAATCGATCGAGTAAGGCAGCCAGGAGGAGGTTAATCAAAGAACCGCTGTCCAATAGAGTACGATCGAATTGCTTCTCATGAATGTGGCATCTGATATATGGAGCTCCTGCATCTGATCTCTTGGCTGGCAATTGGTTCTGTATAGCGAAGCAAGTGGCAAGTGTAAGCACATAGATTTCTACATTACGATTCCTCTTCTTCCTATGACAATGGTCTTCTCTCTCAAGTGCTTCTGGAAGAGAGGGATGTTCTCTAGTGCCTCCTGTAGAGTCAGCTGGATATGGAATCTATCAATCATCTGCTGGCTAAACTCTAACTGCTGTGATTTTTTTAGATTTTCTATTTTCTTCCCCTGCCCTAAGCGGAGTGCTTGAGGGAAGGGGATAGCTGGACCCTCCTCAGATAGAGGGTCAGGAAGAGATTCATGTTGTTGAGAAGGTCTGGAGCCCATACAAGAGTTATCATGCAACACATATGGACTCGGAGTAGATGAAGAAACCTTTCCTTTATTCATTTTTTTGTTATTTTTGATAATGTCCTGAGATACATAGATAGGAGGAAACACAACTGGACTAGAAAAAGGTGGCATCAGCACCACCCACAGCATCTGTCTTTGCGGCATCAGCACCGCGCTCTAGCTCATCATCACATCTAATAGTGGCATCAGTACCACCAACTGTATCTGGAGAAATGAAGGCATCAGTACCGTCGACTGGATCATCATACTTGGTGGCGTCAGTACCACCGTCATCAACATCATCAGTGGTATCAACACCGCTATCCTTCTCATCTGACGCTCTAGAATCATCATGGGGCTGTCATTCAGATGAGGCGCCACCGGTTGGCCTTCTACCGCGCCTAAGTGTCACAAAATCAACATCAAATATGGAGGAGGAAATATCATTCAAAATATCACTAGGAGTGGCGGTTTTTGTAAACTGTATCTGCTCAGATTTCCTCTTTAGATTGTTCGGATTAGGTTCAATCTGAGCAGGTATGACATCTTTTCCCTCGATTATCTCCTTCATTTCCTGCGGAAACTCATCCATCTCTTGCCAGAAGGATGCCTGTTGGTCAGTGAGTAAATGAGTGAGGTCATCAAGGGCTGGGTTCTCATAAATAGGTGCATGAGAACCAGATGGGTTTCCTCACTGGAAATGAGGAGGAGGCTGAGAATATTGTTGAGGCTGCTGCCGCTACCTTCACTACTGTCCCTGATGGTAAGGACGAGGACCCTGCTGGAATTGCTGCTGTGGCTGGGAGTAATGGGGCTGCTGCTGCTGACTGTTCTGTCCACCTTGAGCTGGAGGCTGCTACTGGGACGAGGTGCCTCCGGTAGACCACCTGAATCCGAGATGATCTTGGCGGATCCCGGGCCGCTGCCGGTCATACCAAATCCGTTGACTTCCATTAACGGCTCCTCCTCGTACAGGAAAGGGGGAAGAACTGCCAGTGGCTGATCCGACTGATACACCACCATCTGATTGTCCTGAGATGGTGGTGGCTGAGAGTAGTGCTGCTGCAACTGCTGAACCAGCTCTGCCTGAATGTGGTGATCCTGGCGGTACTGGGCAGAGTGCTGGGAAGAGCTGTTGCTGCTGGGATCAGCTTGTGACCTGGGATGAGGTTGAGAAGCCGCTTCTGCCTCCTGGAGACACAAGATGTAGGTCTTCAGGTCACTAAGAGTCTGTGCCAATTGATCTATCTGTGTCATGCCCTGGCACTACTTCTTCTCTATTATCTCTATGCGGTCCAACTTCTCACTGATAATACACATGTCAGTAGCTGAAGATTTTACCTATGTTGTTGCTTCTACTGACGAAGAAATAGGTAGACTAGCATCAACCCGTGCTATCCTCTGATAGGACACGGCCTGGGGTGAGGGTTTCCCCTGATCATAGAGCCTGGTCTGGGACATCACTGTGTAGTTTTCATCCATCTCCTCATAGATGGCCCAGACCTGATCTTCATCCTTGGCGAAGTAGGAATCCTCACAAGAAGCGTTGACAAGCCCCTGCAGCTTCAGTGTCAACCCACAAAAGAAGCTCTGGACAAGATTGGGATTGGATATGTCATGGTGTGGACACCAGTCGATGAGCTCACAAAATCGATCCCACACCTCATTAAACTGCTCATTGGGGATCATGGAGAAGTTGTTTATCAGAGCTCGTGCTGTGTTGGTCCGGCCGAGTGGATAGTACTTGTTCAAGTACTCAGTTCGGAGCTGCTCCCAAGTGGTAACATATCTCCCCAAATGCTTCAGCCAATAGGCTGCTCTGTCGGCCAAGGAGAAAGGGAATGCTATCATTTTGATAGTGTCCTCATCCATGTATCTATCGTAGATAGTGCTGCATATCATCTCAAACTCCTGTATGTAAAGATGTGGCTCCTCGGTGGCTAGCCCATGGAACTTGGGCAAAAGCTGAATGGTCTGGGGGGAAGCTTGAAATCACTCAGAATCTCAGGGAGCTGAATCTATCGAGGAGTCAGAGTTGCAGCAGGGTTGTGCAAATGCCTCATCGGTCGTGGTTGTCTAGCTGGCTCTGGCTGATCCTTTAGGTGTCCGTCTGATCCTCCTCCAAACTCTGGAATCTCTCCACCGCCTGCTCGGTGATGCTCTCCTCTGTCGGCTCGCATCTGTGCTAATTCCTAATGGACCTCTGCCATGAATGCTCCCTGATCCCGAATCTGTTGCTGTATCGTCTCTAGGGAGGCTAACAAGGTGTTGTTGATGACGCCCTGATCTAAAACATAAGTAGAACTTTGGGACTGTCCATCGGTTCGTCCATCATTGCTGGCCATCTTGTGGGTCGCTGCAAAGGCAAAAGACCCCGACTTAGGTGCCGTCGACTTAACATATATCTGTGTTGGTCTTGGCTCAGGTATCTCAGGACTGGTGGAAGAAGGGTGGTCGAGGGGGGACAGGGTGGTAGTGAACTCAGGCTCGAAGAGCAGGTATGGACTCTCTGAAACCACCCTAGATGAATGGGGAGGAGTGCTCGATAGCGGTGCTGCCAGAGGTAACCTAAGGGATCTCCTTCCCATCATCGTGATGTGGGGATGAGTCCGGATGAGATATGGTAACCAGCAAGATGAGAAGTCAAAACCCCCAATTTCACCTACTCAACACGAGCTGATGACCGTAAAGGATCGATCGTTAATATTGTCAATTTTAATTCAGATGATAAAACAATCTTGTAGCGTGATTAAGCGAGCTGTTAGGAACCCGATGCTCCCAAGAGACTAGCCCAATCCCAAAGCAAGATCTTTCCCAGCCAGTACAAGTTGCGGACCGTTTACCGTCTACCCAATCAACTCGCTCTCTTAAGGACGTCACGGTCCACTTTACCGGTTACCGGAGAGATCCTCACTGGAGAACGACTAACTTTAAGACCAGTAGTCTAACAGAAGTTCAGGCGTGGCTCTATCCTAGTGTTCGGGTCACTCTCTCGCTCAAGCAAACCAGACAATGAGGAGGTGACTCTCCCCAAAACAAATATTTTTAAATGAGGTGGGTTTTAGGGTCAAGTTTGCATTAGCAGTCCTAGATTTTATTGCTTTTACTTTTTTTTAGATTTTTTTAAAAAAACAAACAATGCCAAATGAATTTTTCGATTTCCTCTTTGATTAATTTGAGTCGAAAACAGGGGCAGGAAGTCAAAAAAGCCGATGCACGGTCAAAAACAATGATGAATGCAGAGATAGAAATGTGTACCTTACTCCAGCACTCTACATGCAATATGATCTGCGTATAAATTAAATACATGAATTAAACTACCTATATGATGCACGAAGAAAATGGCCTTAGGCGAAAGATTTCTATACGTGAAGAATGATAGCTAATAGGTCAACAAGAGAGGTCGGAGTCTGATCTCTGATGTCGATCAGTGTCCGCCACAATGGATCCGGCCAGCGCTGTATACGGTCTCTAGCGGCACGTGACCTCTCAGGTAACCTAGATTAGTTTTTTCTTTATAATTTAACTAATTAAGTCCAGTTATCGAACTATAGGTGCATGTAGATAATTAGGGATGGGACCTTAATTAATTAAGTCACAATTAAGATAAAAATCCTAAGTCTAGGGGCCAAATTCTGCGTGAATCAAAAATAAAATAAAAATACGAGAAAACAAAACCGGCAAAAAAAACAACGGTGAGGTCCCTCAAGTGTACCGACACTTGGCGAAACAAACCCCCAATAAAGTCCAAGTGTCAAAATATATAAATGTTCGAAATTATCCTAAATTATTACAGTTACTCACATAAATTCTCCAAGTAAAATAACAGTCTTCTGCTCCTCTGCTCCTCTTCCTGTGCAGGTCCCTTCAAAGAGTCCGAGTCGTATCCACGGTGGTTCCTCGTAGAAAAAGTGAAATAAGAGATGGTCAGATGACAGTTTTAATAAATAGAGAAAAAGGAAAATAAATGAAACGGAAAAATGACTACAAATCCATGCTCTGTGGCAATGATGCCATTCTGATGACATGAAAATCGATGCGGTTAAGAGATAAATAAAATCACAAGTGTCGTTGTTCTCAACCACTCAAATCGGTCAATGGAAAAATATTTATTTAAACCACTCAAAAGATAATCAATCAATCAAAGCAAATGTAAGCGATTTTCGCTATTCTTTTTACCTGATATAGCGACCAGGGTCGAACACAAGGAGCACGATTGAAAAAAAAACTCGGTAGTCAAATTTCAAAAATGATTTTTAGTGGTTTTTGATTTTTTTTATTTTTCAAATAAGGCATAAAGGATAAAAACACACACACCACACTCTTTTTGCATTTTCAAAATAATAAAAAATGCTCAGAAAATTAAAAAGAAAATGTTTTTGTGTTTTATATATTTTAAAATGTTTTTGGAATTTTTTTGAAATTTTCTAATGTTTTTGTGATTTTATAAAAATCAAACAGTGCAAAACAAGGAAAATAATGGACAGTCAGGAGTATTTTGCAATTAAAAATACTTAAGCTACCCAATAATACTGGAAATTATTTTTAATATAAACTACAAAGCAATATCTACAATCAGAAACTGAAATCACATTTTTTATTTTTTTCATTTTCTAATTTTTTAAGAATTTTCATTTTTCACAATTTTTTGGAGTTTTATAAAGAGTTAATGCATAAAAATTGGTCAGAAGTTAAAACACATCAAAATACCCTATACTAATCTTTTGGAATTTTTAAGCAATTTTTCGAATTTTTATGAATTTTCAAGTTTCAGACAGAATAAAAGTTACTATTTTTGAATTTTCTTATATATCAAATGACAATCAAAATTGATGAAAATTTCATACAAAAAAGATATAAACATAAGGAGTATAACATGAATTTTTCAAGATTTATTGAGCAATAAAAAGATTTTTTTTCAAACAAACTTGAATACAAATGTCTGGAGTTAAAAGTCTGAATCGCAATGTTTAGTTATTTCTGCACTTAAAGATATCAGGAATTAAATTCAGGGAAACAATGATAATTTACCCAATAGGATGATGCATTGCATGTGATGTTCTGGAGAGGGCTTCTTTACAAATTTGAGAATTTCTAAGGGCTTGAAACCAATTTACCACATTTTTTAATTTAATCAGACCCACTTAGGGTTTCCTGTCTCTCTCTCTCTCTCGATCTAGCAAGACCTAAAATAAGGCCAAGGGGGAACCGTCGTTGCTGCCAGAGGAGGGCCAAGGGAGCTGGCAGACGGTATGCGGATGGAGGCACGCTGGGCTGAGGCATTGGGCGGCTGACACGCGGGGGGCCAGGTGGCAGTAGTTTGCGCGCGGGCTTCGGCGGGGGCGCTGCGGGATGGCACGGCTGGTCGGTCCCAGACGGAGGGGAGTCCTGCGCGGAGTGGTTGGCTGCAAGGGGCAGCACCACCGCCTGCTGGAGGTCGGCTGTCGGCGTGGAAGGGGCCGCGCGCGCCACGCGCGATGGGCGAGAGGGGGCGTGGGCGATTGGCACGAGGCAGCTGATGCGCGGGGGCCGCTGCGGCGTCATAAGGGCGACTGTGAGGGAAAGTTGGCGCTTGAGCAGCGCGGCTGCCGTAGCCGCTGGACCAGTGATGCGGGCGGCGAGGAGTGGTGACCCTGTCGCCTACTGTGTTTTTTTGTTTGTTTTTATTATTTTACTGTAATCAGATGAAAAAAAATATTTTTTTCTTAAAACAGGAGATGTAAACATGAAGTAAAAGGAAATTCTTTTTTTTTTAATTTTTTTGTTATTTTGATTCTCCTGCAAAACAAAGGTTAGAGAAGAAAAACAATTATATGGTTTTTTTATTTTTATTTTATTTATATACACAATAGGAGGGGTGAATGATTGTGGATCATGGCGATATGGGAGAGAGATTCGTGACTCCGACCATCGTGCGTGGTCGGATGTGATAGGTTGTGCGAGGTAGAACATGAATATGTAGAAATCGAGAAAATGGTGTGAAAATCAGTGTCAGACGCGAGTGTGTGTGGTGATGAATTTTTGTGAAATTTTTTAAGGATCTAAAAACCAATCAAATTGGAGCAAAAATTTAAACTACGATTTATCAAAGCAAAAAGACAGAAAATGAAAGTGGATCTCACCTCGGATTGGACACACTGTGATGGCCTCGACGACGACCGAATCGCTGTCACCGACCAGAGGCTAGGCACCCTTCTGCGACGAGTAGCTCTTGGAGATCGGGCTCCTCTCTCCAAAGATTGATCAAAGAGTGAATGAGGAGGAGGAGCCCAATAAAAAGAGAAAGAAAATAAAAATGGAAGATATATACAAATGAGGAAACTAATTAATGGTTATTTAAATAAATAAAATAATTAAATAAATTAATTAAATAAATAAAAATGAAATTCGGATTTAATTAAAATAAATAAATGAAATAATTTCCAAAAATGAATTATCCACCTTAATGGTGACCATTAAAGGCATAAAATCAAATCTTATTTACATGGTATGTTATAAAATCATTTAATTCATATAAATCCAATAAATCAAATATTTAAATATGAATTTCGTAAATAAATTAAATAAATTAATTAATGAGAGATATTTTATTTTTTGGTGATTTTTATAAAAGGAAGTTAGTTGTATACACATATTATTTACATATAATAAAATATACATATGTCCAAATAAGGAAATAATTTTTATATCTTATTATTTTTTCATTTTTTATTTAAATTTTTTATAAAAATAATATTTACAATTATATACATTAAAAATAAATATTAGTAAATATGTACAACAAATATTGGTTAAATTGCACAAAACACCCCAGAAAACTGACTTTTTAACCGTAACTCCAAAAATTATGAAACCACTGCCATTTGAAAGATAATTTAATTTAGATATGATGGAAGTGATTTTGATTCAATTTGAGCTCGTATGGAGCTGAAATTGGTATTTCAATTATTGCTTTGCGGCTTTTTCTGAGTTTGATTATTTGCAATAAGTACATTATTTTATTTTACACTTATTTTTATTATTTACAATACATTTTAATTTACAACTTTTGTTTACAAAAATAATTAATTTGAAGTCAAATTATGCACAAATAAAATAATGTAAGTTTTGTACAAATATACAGGAAAAATATTTACAAAATATTTTTGGATTTTTGACAGAAGACCCTATCTCCCCCTACTTTATTCCTGGTCGATCAGGTCAAGTCTTGACCTTCTCTCAGGGTTGGGGTCAGTCTGTATTTATTGCATAAACATATCCTTTCCTTTTTCTGTTCTTCTTTATTCTTTTATTTATGTACAAAAAAGTGTTAAAAATGTAATTTTAACAAATACATGCAAAATGGTAATTTTATGCAATTAGTAGGTATTTACAGGTGTTTGACTACATAAATGAAGCTAAAATAAAAGAATAAAGGCGATGAATTATGGATTCATCAGGGGTGCACTGGAGAACATAGCCAACATTTCTGCATTCAACTTCCAGATAACTTGCTTCATTTGCAGAACCATCTTTTCGAGGTTGTTTATGGCCTTATATTTGTTTTGGAGTTTCCAACACTCCTCTTTCATATGCCCTTTCTTCTTGCAGTAGTGGCAAAACTTGCTATGTCCCTTTTTCTTTTCCTCATACGACATGTCAAACTTCTTTTTTTCCGTGTATTTGCCCCCCGTGTGGAGCATCTCAGCCTTCTTGTCATTTGACGAATGTCTCGTGAGCTCACGGTCCATTAACTACTTCGAGAAAAGATATGATTTCACATCATCCAATGCGATCTCATCATTCCTATAAATAAGGGTTTTACAGAAGTGCCTGTACGAGGGAGGTAACAAACATATCAGTAGTTGTGCTTGATCCTCATCTTCAATCTCTTCATCCATGTTTTTCAACTCGAAAATAATTGAACCAAAACATCTTGATGAGTTTTAATCGATGTACCTTCGGCCATGTAAAGCATGAAGAGTCGTTGCTTGAGATGTAGACAATTGACGAGAGTCTTCATCATGCAGAGACTCTCAAGTTTCAACCACAAAGCTGTTGTGGAGTATTCCTTTTTAACTTCATGAAGAATGCCGTTGGAGAGGCAGAGATGTATGCTTGCTCTAGCCTTGACATCCATGTCTTCCTTCTCATCTTGACTTAGCATCGCAAGCATCTTCTCGATGCCCTTCAATGCCTTCACGATGCCTTGTTGGTTGAGGATCGACTCCATCTTGACCTTCCATAGGCCAAACTTGACGTTGCAATCGAACTTCTCAATCTCAAACTTTGTCTTCATCGTGCGTATTGGATCAGATCGAGCGATGATCTGTTGCGGGAGGTCTCAATGTCAACGTGGAAACTGTCAACCAGAAAGATCTGGATGGGACTCTCACGTGAAGTGGAGAATCACCAAGGTGACTCTGATACCAATTTGTCAAAGAACGATCCGAACATGCAAACAATCACAATCAATCAACCATGAAGAATACACACGATTTTATGTGAAAAACCTCACCGGTGTAGTGGGAAAAAACCACGGGTAAAGACATATTTCACTATGAGAGAAAGCATGAGTTTAGATACAATAACTCTCGGAGATGGCGGCTCTCCTGGAATGAGATTCTTTGATAGCCCACACCATAACCCTACAATCTATACATATATATATATAGAAGTAATCAGTAAAAGGATCCTAGCCGGACTAATCAGGTCGATCAATATCTTTTTACAAAATACAATCTAATCGCAATCGAGTTGGTTCTTCAGGGCATATTTCTACAATAATGTTAATAATAAAGGAGGTTCGTGCATACTTTGATCTTTTCCAAAGCGTCCAACATTGTCCATTTTTTCCTTTCATTGAAAAACGAGAACGATGCAAATATATCAATTAACTAAAATATACAAACAAACAAAATTTCCATTAGTTTGAAATCATTAGTTTCAATGGTTTAGACTCTGAACATAAAAAATTGAATATTTCTTACCCTTATCAGTTTTAAAGTAATCGCTTTCTTTTCTTATGAAAACTACAACTTCCAAAATCCTTTTAAAAATGGATTCTAAACATGAAAATAAGACGACATATTATCTGTAAATATCATAAGATATAACATAAAATATAAAATATAGTTATAGAGACTAAAAACTTAAGCTTTCATTGTTATATTTTCTATTAAAAAATCTAGGAGATAATCATCGTTGTGTGTAACATTGACAACTATTATGACATTTGCCATGAACGTCCATGATCAAAGATAAAACCTGTCTTATTATTGTGATCATATTTCCATTTTATAAAGGAAAGTATATGTAACAATCTTACTATATTTTACTATATGTAATGAGCCGTGGATATGCTCTAATTCATGATACTGTAGCATATCCATGACGTGTATTATTGGACTGAGAGGATCGTCTGTTGTGATACAACATGTGATTTCTACAGTGGATCATCCGATGGGAATCAGACGACCTTCATAGAGGGCCCACTATCCCAAGTGACATGGCGTCCTCAAGCATGCAAGAAAGCTTGCCCATAGTGTATCATTATGCATATCTATAATACTACTAATAGTGTGTTTTTCCCACTCCAATGACACGTGTCTCCTCTTTCTCTGTCCCACCTCTCCCCTCCCATACCCCATTCGTCTCTCTCCAATTTCATTGGTCGATTCGCCCGCCCCTCCCTCTTTCCCTCCCTCAAATCACGTGTCCCACTTCTCTCTCTCTCTCTCTCTCTCTCCAATTCAATGCCCGCCCCTCCTTCTCTACCGTTTTTATCTCCCTTTGACCTCCACGTTATCTCACCAGTACTCTCTCTCTCTCTCTCTTCATGATCTCTCCCATCCTCCCCTCTCTCTCTCTTTCTATAAATAGACCCCATCCCAATCTCTTTATTACGGCTCATAACTTTTTATTATGGAGTTTTTGTGATAATACCCTTATCCTTCGTTGATATTACACAAACTCACTTATAGTTTATGCTTATTTACAATTATACTCATATTCATTGTACAAATAAAATGACTATAATTCTATAATAAATAAACACGTTAATAAAAAATAAAAAAAAAACACATACAAATACATATTATTCACCTTATACTATATTGAAATAGTTATGAAAATTAAGCTCATTTTCTTTTTCAGAAAATAAAAAAAAATGAAAGTTATATATTAACATTTACAATCCATAAAAATTCAAATAAATCCATTAAAAAATTATATAAATAACAAATCTTTATTTAGTAATTCTTAAATATATATGCATATATTGTCCTCTTACTTTATTGTTGGTTACATATTACGATATTGTTGGTTACATATTACGATATATGTATATTGCTTAATGATAGAATCATTAATTAATAGTTGTTTTATGTAAAGTTATTACTTTTGGGTTTGATTCATTTATTCCAAAGATGTTTTATTCACTTATCATTTTTGCTTAAAAGTCTTAGTTTATTATTTTAATCTTTTTGTGATTGATTATTTATGAAAAAGTATTGTTAAGGTCAACTTTATTTTATTTATTTGATATTTTAATTCATATTTTACTCACTAATTAATTATTTAGATTTTTTAAAGCCTGCTTAGTGATTTTGTACTGCTGCACCAATATCTGAAAAATGTATATACTACAACTACGATATTTAGAAATATAAAATCTAAATATTGAAAAACAACTTTTCCCACCCTTCATTTACAATGTAAATTAATAGTTAATTTTTTTAAATATCAACTTTATTGTAATAATTTGATATTTTAATTCATATTTTAGTCACTATTAATTATTTAGATTTTTTTAAAAGTATGTTTAGTGATTTTGTACTGATGTACCAATATTTGAAAATGTATATTAGATTTTCTTTCTGCAACTACTATCTTTGGAAGTATAAAATGTAAATATTCAAAAACAACTCTTCCCACCCTTCATCTATAATGTAAATTAATAATTTTTTAATAAGTACTTCATAAATTCTATATAAATAAAAAATCTTTATTTAGTAATTCTTATATATATATTGTCTTCTTAATTTATTGGTGGTTCCTTATTCTGATATATGTAAATTGTTTAATGATAGAATCATCAATTAATAGTTGTTTTATGTAAAGTTCCTACTTTTTGATCTTGATTAATTTATTCTAAAGATGTTTTATTCACTTATCATTTTGTTTAAAATCCTTGGTTCATTGTTTTAATCTTTTGGTGATTTATTATTTACAAAAAAGTATTGTTACGATTTTTAAAAATATGAACTTTATACTATTTATTTGATATTTTAATTTATGTTTTACTCACTAAACAATTATTTAGAATTTTTTTAAAGTTTGTTTAGTGATTTTGTACTGATGTACCGATATTTGAAAAATGTATATTAGATTTTTTTTCTACAATTACTATCTTTGGAAATGTAAATATTCAAAAACAACTCTTCCTACTCTTCATCTATAATATAATAATGCATTTTATTGATAAGTACTTTATAAATTCTATATAAATAACAAATCTTTATTTAGTAATTCTTATATATATATATTGTTTTCTTAATTTATTGGTGGTTGCATATTAATATATATGTAAATTGCTTAATGATAGGATCATCAACTAATAGTTGTTTTATGAAAAGTTGCTACTTTTGGATCTTGATTAATTTATTCCAAAGATGTTTTATCCAATTATCATTTTTTAACAATCTTAGTTTATTATTTTAATCTTTTGGTGATTTATTATTTACGAAAAAAGTATTGTTAAGATTTCAAAAAATATCAATTTTATATTATTCATTTGATATTTTAATTCATATTTTACTCACTAATTATTTATTTATAATTTTCTAAAGTATGTTTAGTGTTTTTGTACTAATGTACCATTATTTGAAAAATGTATATTTGATTTATTCTTTCTACAACTACTATCTTTAGAAACACAAAATGTAACTATTCAAAAACAACTCTTCCCACCATTCATCTATAATGTAAATTAATGTATTTTTTAATAAGTACTTTGTAGATATGTTGTAACAACTATAATAGTCCAATGATAAGGTTGAATAATATGTTATGAAAATAATATTTGATATTTAATCAATCCATATTTTTTAACATTTGAAGTATACATGCTATAATATTTCATAAAAATTGAACTCAAATCATTATCACTACATATATGTATGTATGCATGTATGTATCTTCATGTTTATGTTCGAAATATTACAATTAAAGCTGATAAGTTGAGGAAGTGAGATCACGAGCCTACGAGATGAGCTCCCAATGGCCACCCACCATTTAGGGAGAGTAATATTTAGAAATTCCACCACCTTATGATCACTAATCACTAATAACGTGCAATATTCATGCAGATTCTAATAAACATGAGTTCACATGAGTTTTGATGGATCAAATTTTGGCTTAATTGTGCCCTATTCAATTTTAAGAAAATTTATGTTCTTTAATTAAATCTATTAAACATTTGCATTGATGCCCCTTAAAATAACATATTTACATGTTCACAGTGTTTGACATTCAGATTATAGTTTGATTATTAGGTTAGATTTGAAGAAAGGAATATCTGTTAAAAGAATGTTGAGTTCTTTTATATAATAATCCTAAATTCATCATTCTTTTCCTTCCTAATTAATGTGTTGTTGAATATTTAAACAATAATAAAAACAACATGAGGAAAGGGATTGTGGATGAAATATATACAACAGAATAAGAAAAAGTATTATCAATTTTAGTATTTCATCTCTTTTACATTTTTAAAAATGTAATCTATGGTATTATATACGTATATATTAAACGACATATGGGATTTTAAGAAAATTATGCGTATGTGTAATGTATAGATGCCCATATATACTTTTGACAATGGTTCGATTCAATTCATTATTTTACATATTTAATTTTTTTCTAATTCAACATAATTTGTTAGAATGACAAATCAAACCATTCTAATATTTCATGATAAATTCCTATATAAGATTTTTATTAGTCAATGACCATTGAAAAACTGCATCTTCGTTCTTTTGATGTCGGACTTTTTTTTAAAAACTATTTGTTAGATAACTTTCAATTAAATAAATGACAGAAAGTTTCATTTATTTTTCAAAAAATATGTATAATTTAGCACATATCAGTATCTTTGGGATGGTTCCTCTATATTACATTTGCAAATTTCACCGATTACTTTTACATTTTATTTCATTTTATCCTAAACCCATTAATTTTAGATTTTGTTTTCGAGGTTAAAATTTAGTAATTATATATATGTATTTGAATATTTATTTTTTAGTTTTATTTTGAACCTTTAGGTGCACATATGTCAATGTGTGCCATATAATATGGAAGAGTGCATATAGAAAATACATTTTGAAAAATCACTACATATTTCATTTAATTCATAATAAAAGAATTGCATTGTTGATCAAATATACATGGAGATCAATATCTACAGAATCCATCGCTTTATAAAAATGCGCACTCTTCCTCATATTATAAAACTGTATTTTCTTGATGGAAATTATATATGAATAAAATTTAACTAATTTCATATATTATATTTATTCCCTTTACTCTTTTTCATTTTAATCATTTTAATATAAAATTTAAATATTAAAAATTAATAGTTAAATTTACATTATATAACCAATTTGCATTCCGCTGCGAAGCGCGGGATACATCTTAGTGATCTCCGTTGTTGAGTTGGTTTCAGGTATCTCCGGTGAGAGTTGCTTCAAACTATTTTAGTCCATATGCTTAAAAAAATCTACCATCTAAGTAAATTCACATCTTCTACTTTTTTTTATCATGTGATAGAAGTTGGCATTTTGGTTTCCTTTTGTGTCCTTTCACAGCACCGTTGCCTCTTGTTATGGTTTTGAACGAAGCTTTTTGAGGTCTTCAGATGTAGCGGCATAATACGTTTCATTGTTGGCTTATCTATTTATTCTTTTTTCAAACAAATGCACATGGTGTGTGTGGATTCACAATCCTTTGACACACGCTTTTGATGTTTTCATGGCCATCTACTTCGCATCTTCAATACCATTTGCACATAGCATATGAACTTTGAAATTGTTGGAGCTGAGTCATCAATTTGTATCTTCTTTATCCATGTTTACTCCTATATAATTCCATTGTCTTATGTGTGTTGTTAATAGGATCAATAGATCATGCGATAAACATTAATTTTTCATATGAAAATGAACCATTAATAATGTACACTACAACAAAATTGAGCTAGAGTGACATTTTTTTCAAAATCCGTCGCTAAATTAGCCTTTCTTAAATATATAATGACGATATTATTCATTGTTAAATGAGTTTTAATACCCAAAATTATCAACGAATATCATATCTGTCATTATATGATTAGCAACTGTCCATATAATGACGTTTATTCATTGCTATTTTTCAAAATATCAACTAATTGTCGCTATTCTTTTAGTTCAAAATTTAGCGACGATTAGCTAGAAGTTTGAAAAATAGCAATGGATAAGTGTCGCTATGTGGACCATTTCTAATGATATAATGACATATATGACATTCGTCGCTAATTTTGAGTACGAAAAATCATTTCGCAACGAATAATATCATCGTTATATATATATAGGGAAAAATGTGTATGCCCCCAGGGGGAGCTAACTTAGATCCCCCGCCCCATTTTCACATGTTTTTTTATTTTTCTTGAAATCTATAATTGTGTAAATTCATTATTAAATCCCTGTATTATGCTATTAAAATTTCATGCGAAACAGAGACTCCTACGACCTCCATCCAGACGGGGTCAATTTAAAAAATCATGTGACCGTTAAAAAATGACTGTCTGGATGGAGGACGTAGGAGTCTTTGTTTCGCATGAAATTTTAATAGCGTAATATAGGGATATAGTGATGAATATTCACAATATAGGGATGTTTGTCTCGATGAGTTCTACAACTTTTTTGAAGGAACCAGAATAAAATAAAATAATTTGTACACAATGTGTTTTTAGTGGTCCTCTACTACATAGAATACCCCATTTTTAGGTTTTGCATTTTTTTTATGATTTTTAAATAAGATAAAATTCAAAATAAAATTAAATAAAATATAAGATAAATGTTTATGTATTAATTTATTTTTGATCTTTTTATAATTAAGAGAATAAAGAAATAATAGAGGAGGGACTTATATACAAACTATATTTCCTCACGATGACTCATTTTCTTTGATTTTTAACTTAATTTAGTTTTTTACTTTTAATTATTTTATTAAAATATAAATCAAAGAAAATAAAATGAAAAAGAAACAAATTAAAAAAAGAGTTATTTTTTTACATAAAATTATGAGTCGAAATCAGTCAAAATATATTATATACAATGAGGATCCAAAACCCAAGTTTCACATATGAACTCTGGTTATTTTGAATTTAATCTTGTTTTGTAGATAATTGAATGCACATTAATTCAAAAGTGAGTAGAGGTTCATAGGATACTACATGTGAGAGATATTTGACTTTGCTGGTTTTTATCTCAAAACTAGAGTTTGTTTCATTTGTCAAATATACATCTTAGTATTTTTATAGTATTTTTTATTTATTAAGGTTAGTAATATGTATACAATGAAGTTAGTTTTATTGCATTTGGAGCAAGTGAAAAATATCTTAAAATAGGGGAAGTTAGTTAACATACATGTGATAATATACACACAAATTCTAGCTTCTTATTGATGCAATTATGAATGCTAATAATGAAATTCAAATAATTAAATGCAATTAATTACTTGGGAACAAAGATCTCTTTTGAACTTTTAGAGTGATGAATCACATATTCATTTCAACATCTTCTAAAACTATGGAGTGGAAGCAAAAACTCATGTGCTTGTTCAGAAATCGACTTCCCTTCGATAATAGAAAACACTAAGAACTTAACGACAGAGTATTTCTCTATACCGAGATCCTTGGTGTTATTCCTATCTAGTTCTTCTTATAACCCCTTCTTAGTCTGCCTGAACGAACAATACACGTTAAACAATGTGTTGGACCAAGCCAACAAGATGCTAGCATGACAAATATGATTAGATTCCTTCCATGCAGATTACACCTTCTGGCTATCGGGTGAGGGGCTCACCTTTTCCACTGTAGGGCATTCATTTTTAAGAATCGAAATTAACAATATGGTGGTTAATCAGATTTTCACGCGTTGTTGCTACGGGTTAAAATTATGGCCACCAAATTTTTCAGGCATCCCGGTAAAATTCACACTCAATTTAAAGAAGGTATTCAACATAGTTGTAAACTCACTTCCGGATATCCTCTCTACGATTATTGTTAATATGATCAACATGGTATGCGATAAACAATAACTTTTTAGATGAAAATCAATAATTAATAATGCATCATAGAGTAACAGGAATATAGTCATGCATTTCAAATTCATATCACAATCACAATATGCAGACATGAAGTGATTTATTATACAGAACCACATATTAGGGCAAGATACATGAAAGTTAAAGAAATAAACATATTGCAAAAACATGAGGTTAGAGATCACATAAGCGTCCATGTAATGGGTTGTCCTTAGAGAGGATACCGTCCCCATAATACCAGTGCTTATGGTACTGACGATATGCTCCCAGGATATGATGGCACACGATCATCGTTCACACACACTGACAAGATCATCCTCGAAAGCATCTTAGAGAATCACAAGCAAAAGAGGAAGAAACATGTCGTAGTCGCTTTGGAAGAACATAGAGCGAGATGGAGAAAGTTTTCTTTCAAGTGAAGTAAACGAGTGTTAGAGGATATGTATAAGAAGATCTAGTGCACATCTTTTCATCTTCCAAAAATGCCCCTCGACGGACACCTTTTCGGATTATGAAATGATAACTAAGTTAGAGATGTTGGGTCAAGTCAAATTCTCGTAGCGATCAAATCTCAATTAATTCGTAGGATTAATTTATTCAATTCGTAAAATGAAACCTGTAGTAAAAGTAACGAGATCTGAGATCCGAATTGACTCTCCCAAATTGGAGTTGGAGCTGGAGATGGAGCGGAGGGTGCGTATGTGGTCCTTCATTCATCGTCTCTACTATTACTATAAGATCTTGGGTGTGAACTCACATATAAGTCCACCAAAAAATTAGAACCACCAGATGTGCTACCAAATTCCACCTAAGACTTCCCTTGTTTCAAATTTGGGAGTTCCTAACGTCCCTCAAACATCATTTGATTTCCCGATTTAAACCAAATTGATAATCTGATAGCGAGGATCAAGGAGAGGTTCTTAATGCTTGGTCTATGAGGGCACGCAGTGTCCGACTAGTTGGATCCAATAATCGATGTATTGTCCGCTCTCGCGATACTCGGAACGTAGACTATCACTCAAATAACCAATCAACCCACAATGTATGATAAATCAATGGAAATTGTGCAAGGTGAAATTTAGTATACCTTGCAAATAAATGTGTATAACAAGCAAGTGTAGGGGTCGAACCACTGAGAGAAAGCTGCAGATAGGTGAACTATTATCTATTAATAAAAATATATAACAATTGTTTTTGTACTTTTATGCTTTTTTTATTTTTATGGGGTTTTATTTTATTTTTAATGAATTTTTAAAGTTTTATATTTTTTTTCAAATTATAAATTTCATTTCTTTAAGATTTTTTTGATTTTTAATTTCTTTTTCTTTTTTAGATATAATAACTGTATATATCTATATATATAGTATGATGTATATTATAAATACTATATATGATATATATATATTCGAAAAATACAAATAATAACAATCCTTTTTATTTTTTAAAGGTTTCAATATATTTATAGATATTTATAAATAATAGTCTAATAATACGTATATAAGTATACATAGTATAAATAGTCTATATAGGGTATTATATTTACAAAATTAACTATACATACTCAAAATTTACAAAATAAAATTATTTTGTATTTTAATAATTTTCTTTGTTTTTATGATTTTCTTACAAATTTTGTTAATTTTTAGGTATTTTTAATTGATTAAATATAACAAAATAGTTGCTTATAATAATAGCCCAGATTATTTTGGGTTTAGAAATAGTTAAATATTTCAAAAAAAGCTAAAAATAATTTTAATGTATAGTATATATTGTAGATAAAAAAATATATAGCAGGAAACTATTTTTTTGAATTTTATAGGATTTTTGCTAATTTTTCTAGTGTTAGGAGGATTTTTCAATTTTTAGTGTTTTCTTTTTATTTTTTAGTGATTTCTTAGTCTAGAGTTATAATTTATAGTAATATACATTTATAATTTTTGAGATTTTTCCTAACAAATCCTATAAACTTTGTAAATTATCTTCTCAACCTTTGAAATAACATAATTCCCCTGACCACGTAAACTAGATAGCTCTTACCCCATGAATCTTGTGGTTATCCTATTTTAAGCTCGAGGGGGTTCTTGGGGTAATATACGTGGTCAATGGGGGTAATTATATTGTGCAAAATGTCGTAGAGGCAATATAACACGTTTCTAAGGTTCGTGGGTGTGAAAATCCCATATTTTATGTAATTTTTAGATAACGTTTTTTTGTATTTTTAAGCAAGACATGGTATAAGTAGCTCCTAAATGAAATGCTTTTTAATAAATGAAAAATGCTCATAAATGCTAAATAATAATCATGGCATGAAACATCAATGTATCATGCATTTACTTTGATTTTTCCAAGAATTTATATACATAAGATCTATTTTAGTAAAAATAAAAAGACAGATAAATAACTATATGCCTAAGAAAGGTATTTATGTAATAAAAATATAGTCTGAGGGTTGCATGCAAATAACCCACAATTTTAACACATAATTATAAATTTTTAATACTAAATATAAATTACAAAAGCCATGAGGGTCTATGATGAATATTCATTTCATCACCTTTATTCTTTCATTTTGGTCTTAAATCCCAAGCTAAATGCTTTTATATATCATTAAGGTGTGAAAAATAACAATCAATAATTAATATAAAATACTATGCAAAATAATATATAAAATATTGTATTTAATTTCAAAATAAAATAATAAATGAAAGAAAAGAAAAAAATAATGAAGTGTCAAAGACACTGAGTTACCCTAGACCCAGTCATCATGATGACTTGGTCAAGAAGAAATAAAGTAGGGGGAGATAGGGCAGAGAAACTGTACAGAAAACCACACAAAAACCCTAATATTTTTTCTTAATAATTTTATTTTGAGACCTTTTTTATTTTCTTATTTTTATACCTCAAATTAGTAAACCCTCAACAAGAATATCAAAAAATATAAAATTTATTTCATTGAAAAATAATGCACAATGTGTCTGGGACACACAAAATAATAAGCCGCAAGGAAAACTTTGTAGACATGTATCTTCTCCATATAGATTCAAAATTGACCAAACTCTCTTTTATTGTTCATAAAATTAAATTATCTATTTAATGAAGGTGGTTTCATTCAATTTGGAGTTAAGATGTAAAAGTTAGGTTTTGGGCCCTCATTGTACAATATAGTGATGAATCTCCATTTCATCATCTTTATTCTATCATTTTGGACTTAAAAACCCTAGCTAATACATGTAAATAGAATTAATTTATACATAATAGCATTCATTATTTATTGTATAATTCGTATATAAACTTAGGTTTTTAATGCCAAAATAATAGGATAAAGAGAAGAAAAAAAGGAATAAAATATTAAAAATATTTTATGACCCTGAACCCCGAGACCAAGTCAAGAATTGAGTTGGTCCACAAGGAATAAAGTAGGGGGAGATAAGGGTCAGAAATAGAATAAAAACCCAATTCTTTTATCCATTATTTATGCTTATTTGGCACCTATTTTATTCTTTATTATTCATTCATCAAATGAAGGAACTTTGTACATGAAGTTGTAGATAATAATGTGAATAAAAACACAAAATTGAGTTTGTACAAAAATAATATACTATGTTCACTTTATATATAAAATAAAAAGTCAAAATCCCAATTTCACAGACCCATATTTTTCAAATGGAAACTCAAAACACATCAAAATCACCTCTAATTGTATATAACTTTTAACAATATTTAATGGTGGTGGTTTTATATTTTTTGGAGTTACCGTGTGAAAGTTAGGTTTTTGACCGGTATTGTACATTATACCGATTAAAATATTCGATTTATTCATGCTATATTATTTTTACAAACTTGTATTTTTATAATTTTGTAAGTATTATTTATACCACATGTACATATTAAAACTAAAATAAAACCAAAAAGAAAATGAAAAATAAAATAAGTCTATATAAAGATATAGACATCATACCTATAATTATACATGTATATAAATAAGAGTGGATCATATTCTTTTATTCTTTCTTCGTTTATATTTTTAGAATATTGTAAGTATTATATAGAATATATTAAAAATACAAGACCAAAATAAAACTTATTGAAATACATTAAATAACAAGATGTATATAAAACATAGATAATATACCTATAAATATACCTATAAAATATACATATCTATTTATTTAAGTGTGCAAATAACATCATAAAAATAAAATAAAAGTATATTTATACTCACAAAAATAAGTTATAAATATACAAAATAAAAGTATAAAATAATAAAATAAATTGTACAAAATAAAAATGTACCGAATATAGGTAAATATACTTATAAATAGACTATTAAAAATTAACTATTAATAAATAAAGCCAAAAAATAAAAAGAATCATAATAAAATATTACATTAAATAATAAACATATTTTATTTTATGAAAAAAATTAATAAAATCATTTATTATTTTTAATAATTTATTCTTTAATAAGATTGCACTTTTGTCTCGTAGCGGTCCCAGCTGGACCAATCACAGTGTTTTGACAGTTGACCTCTGGTCAACTGTCAGATCCAAGCAACCTAGCGCATCAGAACTGTCAAACTCCCCATTTTCTTACCAATTTCACGCATGATCCATCGATCATCTATCCTCGATCTCGTCATGAAAAATGATCATCATTCATCCGTGATCCACACGCAGCTTGTAGATCCGTTGTATATACGATAGATTTGTTGATTTAGCCTGGCTAATAAGGGTGCAGATCATTATTTATAAATAATGGACCTCCAACCTCCATGCCATGTTGGTCACTCTTCGAGTCTTTGAGCCCCTGGAACTCAGCCTAGCGTGCATCCTCGTGAGGGAGGTCCCCTGAGCTTCCACGTTAGCTGGAGGAGGAGGAGGTGCACCCAAGCGGCGCTTCAGCTACCGTCCTGCTCCCTGGATCAAACCCAAGTCAGAGCTGCACTTTTTAATTAATTTAGTTAGATTTTCATTCAAGCATTTTATTTCTGTCGTTAGATTAATTGTTGGGTTAGTGGGTTCGCGTAGATTAGCCGACCCGTAGTTTGCCGGAGCTCCGCTCCAGCGAACATTCCACTGTGACTCCGCCATTTTCGGACCCTGCTTTCACCTCCATTTCCTTCTCCTTCCATTCCCTATGACCCATACGCCTCCTTTAACCTAGATCCATCGTGGATCTGGAGATCCACTCCTCCATCTCCGCCACATGCCAGAAGAGCTCCGCCCGACTCCACCTTCCACCCTTTTCACCCAATAACACCCCCAGCACCCTTGGTTTTCATCATGTGTTTTTCCTGCAGGGTCTGGAGGCCAAAAGACTCCCAAAGGAGTCGAATTTTGCTGAGGAAGACGTACTTGGAGATCTCTCTCTTCATCGACCTCGCCTGACCACATCGGAGCTCAAGTACCTTGTCGAGACCGTCACCAGATGTGAGGGACTCCCAAGAATGAAAAGAGACTCTCGGTGGCAACGGAGAAGGCCGAAGGAGCCTGCAATACCCGATCAAAGCTCGCCCCTGGAGAGCTTCTTTCCCGTACTTCTAGACCTACCAAAAACCATTGGATGAAGAAGGAGCCTCCAGATCGTAGCAGAACCGTCGGATCACGCCGAGCCATCACTGTCCGATCAACCCCGCTGATCTAATCTCAGACGTTGATCCAGGAACCGGTACAGGCCGCTAGGATCGTGCCATGTGGATAAGTGGAATCAATCGCATCGTCCATCCGAGCTTTTTATGGGTAAATTTCACTTTTTACCCTCACAGTTTTGTATTTAATTATTTAAGAGTGTAAATAAAATATTGCGTGTAAAATAAATGTATTTTTTGCAAATAGGACCCTGAACTTCTTGTAATTACAATTAGGTCCAGTCCAGCTCGGCTCGTGTCATCCCACGTGAGCTGGGCATTTTACATGTATACCCCTAGCGGGTTTTGTAATTGTAAATCAGTTCATAAAAATTAAATAAAGTTTGTTTTATGTTGGCAAAATTACATGGAGCCCCCTAGACTTTATTTTTATTGCATTTATGCCCCTCCTAGGATACTTAATTTTGTGCATTTTCCCTAATTTTTATATATAGCTAATGTGCTCCTAAAAATCCATAAAAATAGGATTAGATGCTTCATGTTTTGTACTTTCATGCCATTATTTTTAATTGGCATTTTTTGTAGTTAATCTATTTATTAAAAATTAAAAGGAGCCTATTTATTCCCTGTTTGTTTTATAAAATACCAAAATATTATAAAAATATCTCTAAAAATCCCAAATATATATAGTACATTTTGAATTATTTTATTTACACACCAAAAATCACTAAAAATGGGAAAACAAAAACCCTAAAAATCGAAAAACCCCAAAATCTTTTATAAAAATCTAAAAGATCTTTTAAAAATCCAAAAATATCTTTTTCTATTTTATAATTTTTGTTTATATAAATATTTGTATATTAAAATTGATTTGGCTAATTTGGGGATTTATTTACTATTTTTAATATCCAAAACATTTTGTGGTATTTATTTAATCCCTTATTTAGGGATATTTTTATTTTAAAAATACATAAACATAATCAAAATTTTTAGAAAAATTACTGAAAAATTAGAAAAATATTAAAAACCTAAAACAAGTTATTTTCTGAATTTTAGCTATATTGAATATTATTCATACATATAGTACTATACATTGTATATATTAAGCCTTATAAAAGCTATATTGAGTATATAAAAGAAAAATAATATAAAAAATATAAAAAAATAAAAAAATTTGAAAATACAAAAAATAAAATATAAAAATATAAAACAAAAATAAAAAATATATAATTAAAAACTCACAAAAATAATAAATTGGACAAGAGATGAAAGGCAAAGTTTTGTGCATCCTTTTACCTCGTTCTACCGTTTTGCCCCTATGTTCGATACTCTACACATACTTGACATATACACATGATCATCTGTTATGGGTTAATTGTTATTTTAATCCGGATTTCATATGGCCGATTCGACGACTGTGTTTCTGCCTTGTGTGGAACATAAGACCGCTCGATTTTTGGGTTAAACATATACCTGCATATAATATTCAATATACTCAATCTTTATATTTTTCACTTTCTTATATTTTTAAAAAAAATGTAAATATTATTTAAAACACATTTACATAGTTAAAATAAAATAAAAAAATCAAAAATAAAATAAAATAAATAAATCTATATGATATATAGCTAAGGAATACCTATAATATACCTATATAATATATGTATATAATTAATTATGTCTATAAACAAACTCCTAAAAATAAATTTAAAATATCCAAATATGTTATAAATAAGTTGTAATCATACAAAATACATGTATATAATGATAACATATAAAATAGAAATTAAACATAAAATATTCAAAATACAAGTATATTTACCTATATATACACGTAAATTATAATCTATAATAAATCAACTCAGAATAAAATACTAAATAAAATAATAAATAATTTTTATGTTTTAACTTTAATTTAATAAAATTGATCTCTATTTTTTATTAACTTTACAAGGAATTTAATTCAGTCCTTTTGCTGGTTAGTCCACGCAGACCAATAGCCTTTGTGAGTTATCCTCAGTCAACTGCACGATCTCCCTCAAACAATCTGTCAGAACTCACATGAACCCCCAACCTTCTCCATTTTCTCACAGTTCCCCCTCACCTCCATCTCCGTCGAGCTCACCACCCTTCTGCAGCCCATACTCCCTTCTCCCTTGATGAACCCATGCCTCTCACCTACCCCATCTCCATTGCACGCCACCCCTCCTCGAAGTTAGCCATTCCACTTCGCCTATAAAAAATCCCCCCTTCACTATTTTTTACTGTTGATACCTCTTCCAAGCTTCTTATCCCCTCAGATCTTGCATGTAGAACATGATTGGCGATAGGAAGCACCTTTTGCTGATATGCAGCAAGGAGGAGGCACAAAGGAGCCAGACCAGCCCATCGTCGGAGTGTCCCTATGTCGATTTTGCCTCCTTGGTCTTCTGACCAAGTCGAGGCCTTTTTCTTCTTTCCAAGGTAATATTTAATCGTATCTTTCATTTTCGTCTTTTAGTTTTAGTTTTTAGCTTTTAAATTAGGTAAAATAAAAAAACCCTTTTGGCCTAGAGCTCGAGATCCATGCCTAATTCACCTTGTTCCAAACCGTATCTCGCCTTGATTCCACCTCCATTCGCTTCCTCGACGCCTTCTCCGTAAATCCTTGATGAAAAGTATATTAGTAGAGCCAACAATTACTTGTTGTAGTATGGCCGATTTACAATCATAGGGAACTGCATTTGAAAATAGAAAATGTGTCTTAAATTTATACTGCCATCTGATGAAACATATATCAGCAGAGTTGATAATTACTTGTTGTAGTATGACCGGTTTACAATCATATAGAACCACATTTGAAAATATGAAATATTACTTAAATTTATACCTGTCGAACACAGGGACATGAGCCATAATATAATTAATAAAGCTTAAATATCTATGTTAAGTGATTAATAAATCATCTAGGTCAAAGAGACAAAATACCATACATCACAAGATAACACAACACATGTGAATGGATGAATATGCATTTAAAATATTCTATGCAAGTTAAATACTTAACAAAATGAACAAAATGATACAAGTCTAGCACATGCAAATAAACCCATAAATATTCCCTAGAGTGAATCTTTTAACTTTAGAAATAATAAAAACAAGAGTCTAGATTTGATTCAAAACTAAGTTCCATTTTAGATGAATAAATGTATCTAACTCATCTCTAATTAATGAATAAAAAATTAAGCATCAAATCAGAGAACTAACGAATCCATGAGGAAGAGGATTAAATGAGCTTCCTAATGAAATCGATATAACATCAATTGGACATATTATGCCCAAGTTATTCAACTTTGAAAGTAGGGGCAAAACTGTAATTAAACATAAATAAAAACCTTACACATTGTCCCTATAGGGACTCAAATATAAGTACTAAAATCTGGCTACTCAATTTATTGAAAACCCCCTGACAAAGGTATTTTTGCAAATCAGATAAGTCAGATGGGGTTGATTGCAAATAACCCCGAGCTGCACGCATTATGCACGTGCGGTCTAGGCTCGGATGGGGCATTGGCTCGTGTGCAAGTTCGGAGTCACGTGGCGATGGCTCCTTTCTCTGATGACACTTTGATTCCACCGAGGCTCTAGCCCATGCATCAAGGCTGAGGGTGATACTTGTCCGTCGGATCAAAGATGATCCAACGACATCTAGTTACTGGCCTGAATCCCCTTCTTCCTCTCTGCGATAACGAGAACATATCTCCGACATCCTCAACTTTCCTCCTATGTCCTTGTCTGTCTTGGCTGAGCATCCATAGTCCTTTGTAAGCCCTTACGAAGATGTCAGCAACATGTTGAAACTCTGTAACCGTCGGAGGAGTTGGAGCTATGTTCATATGCCGATGACAATCTCTATAACGGAGGTGTCACATGAGCTCCGACCATTGAAGATATAATACCTGCATATGTTAGATAAACAACAAAGACGTGTGTGCATGAAGTTTGTGAGTGGAATGAAGAGCAAACCAAGTGGTGAAATGGGTTTCTCCGCCTTGCAGACGGAGGACATGGAGTGAGATGGAAGGGATGATGGAGGATGGATGCGAGGAATGGAACTCTCAACGAAGATCCTTGATGTTCAGTGAAGGTCAATCACTGGTTGGATTGATAAGGGGCATGTGTACAAGGTAGGATGATTCAAAGAAATCAAATAAAAACAAAACCTAAATACTTGATTGATTGAAAAAAACAAGAAAATGGATGAATCAGATTCAGCTGAAGATCTTAGAGATCCTCTGATCATCGCTTCACTCGCCCAGCCACCGCGAGAAGCTTAAACAACATAAAATCCACCCGTGACATGGCTACTCCAACCATGGGCCACATCGGGAGGGGTGATCCATGATCACTCTTCAATTCCTCCTCTATTCTATCACAATAGGGAGTTTAATGCTAGGAGGTAATCCACGTAAAGATGGACAAACATTAACAGAGGTGGAGATGACCTATTTAAAGGTGGGGTGTGAGGCAGTTCAGGTGGTTTTCGTGGTGGTTTCAACCACCGTTAATGATTAGAATAGTGGCTTCTTGAAGTTGTGGGGGTTAGCGCGAAGGATGGGGAAGTTCGAGGAAGGTTAAGGAGGTGGAAGTTGGTCAGGAGGTGGTGTGACGAGGATGGGAAAATAAGGGGAAGTTGGGTGGTTGATGGTGTTTTCTAGGCGCAAGGGAAACGACTGGACAAAGAGGACACATGTTAACCGTTAGATCAAATGATCCAATGGCTCAGGGATGAGCACCAAAGAGCGGACCTGATGAGATCAGAAGATCTCATCCAGTGGATAAGAATGGAGCTGTGAGGATAAACCCAGGGCATCTAATCAAATGATTAGACGGCCTGCAGGATGTGGGTGGCAAGCCAAGATCGGGCCACGTGGGCAGCCCGGAGGGTGCCACATGGCCCAATCAGAATTAAGGAATTTAAGAAAGACAATGTAATATAAAGAATAAATAGTTAGATTCAAAATAAAAAAAAAGTGAACAAGAAAGTTGTAGATATCAATGAGATCTACAACTTTCATGTAGAACTCAAAGAGAAATAAAGTCATTTGTACATAGTAATTTTTTTGCACAAAATTTAAAGAATTAAATTACTTAATATTATTATTTTTATTTTATGGTTTTTTGAATTATATTGTATGTTGGATTTATTATGTAAAATTTTATCCAGTTTATGTTGGTATTTTTACGCCACGAACCCTATAAACTTTATAAATTACCTTCTCGACCTTTGAAACAACATAAATCCCCCCTTGACCCCATAAACTTGCTAAATCTTCCCCCATGAACCCTACAGTTAATATGTTTGATACGTTTGGGGGTTCTTGGGGTAATTTATGGGGTCGATGGGGATAATTACGTTATGCAAAAGGTCATAGAAGAAAATATAACTAGTTCTAAGGTTCTTTGTCGAATTTCTACATGAAATGTCGTAGCACAATAATAGGTTAAACAATGTTGCATAATTAGGATTAATTATTTATAACAAAGAAATTAATAATTAAGGTTAATTGTTATTGAATCTTATTAAATTTCTTAAGCAAAAGAGATAATATTATTATACGGATACATCTAGGATTTATCACCCCCTATACTTAAGCTAAGCTCATCCTCGTGCTAGTAAATAAAGAATTAGATAGAGAGTTATCTCAGTCAGTGAATTCCCTAAATTGTGCTTGTGAGAAGACAAGGCTTGATTGATCAAGAAACCTTGGTTTTCTAAGTCCTAAGACTCTAAGCTAAACCATGTCTTAATCAAAAGGAATTCAACTCCTCTAATTATCAGACTCTCAATATATACATAAATATAAGAAGTATCACTTAAAGTGTTAACTGCATTCACAAGAGTATAGTCTAGATATCACTCAAAGTTCCAATACAAGAGATTCCCCTAAGGACCCAACCCTCAACACTAGGGATAAATCTAGTCCTGCTTCAATCCACATCTCTTTAGTTTGTCAAACTTCAAAGTTTAGATGACAAGCAGGTGAGGAGGTAACATATTGTGTCAAAATTTTCTCTTCCTCTCATGGGATCAAGGTTTCTATCAAGTGCCAATACTCAACACATTCATATATTTTAATGTCAATCAATGTGTCCGTCAAAAGAGACTGACTCGTTTGTACTTGTTTTCCTAGGAGTACACTAGGGTGCGTCTTTTTAAGTGTATAATATACTTGCACCCAAACTTGTAGCGCTAACGATACATGACCCTTTTTGAGGTACTAGACCGACTCATAAAAGCCTAATGATTTGGTCTAATGGACACTTAAAGGTTGGGAATGCTCACCATATTTGTAAGCTCACATGATGTAACTTTAAAATGCTTTGAGCTTGTATTTTCATCAACAATTTTTTTCTGTTGGCTAGCTCCACTGCTTTTACCAAGGATTGGAACACACTAATCAACAAATTAATTAGATGTCATCACACCCTGGTACTTTGGTTTTGATCAAGATATTAGTATCAAAATCATGTCCCATACTGGCTAAGACGCTGACACTCAGGTTTCATGAAGCCTTCCTTAATCTTACCCCATCTTCAAGAATCATAAAATTAGGTCCAAACTTGAATATCAAATCCCAGATCCTCAAGTGAAACCTCAACTCATCTTAATCATGAGTGCAGTCGTGCATGTGAATGATGGTCATATTCTTTTAAGACAAGATTAAGCATGCAATATAGTACACAAATCTTTCAAATTAGGGTAGTGTGAATTATTAAATCTAATGCCTTAATGATTAAGATAGGTTAACTTTCAGTCTCTGGACCTCATAAACTAAGCGTTAAAGAACATCTCAAGCCCTGAGTGCAAGGTGAAAGTGTCAGAGAAGAACACCAAAATAATAATTTAATATTTTTTGTGAATTTTATTTTTTCTCCTACTTTTAGTTTCTTTAGAAGAATAATGACTGGCCTAAACTCATATGATTAGTTTCATCTACTTTCAGCCAGTATGGGTAAGTATGGACCATCAGATGGCTACCCGTATTACTTAAAGACGATGCCATACACCCTGTCTTTTAACCACCCACTCTGTTAAGGGAGACCGTAGTTCTCTCACTGAAAAGTAGCTAATCATTTTTATGTTTAGTAGTCAGAATCAATACTAAAGAAATTTTAATTTTTCCTCTGATTTTTATTTGGTTTTGAATAAATTAGAAAGTTAGTTTTAATTACAAAATAATTTGTTAATCTCAATTTACACCCTTAAAATTGAAAATAATTTGAAAAACTTTTTACAAATCTTGTCACATTATTATAGTTTTTCCAAACATTTTACAAATATTTTAAAAAAACAACTAAAACCCCATTTTTCAAACCGAAGTAAAACATTTTTCAAGACAATGTCACATAAATATAGATTTTCCGAAATATTTTACAAATGATTTCCCAAAACATGTAAAACCGTATTTTTACAAGCCATGTAAAACATTTTTTGAAAAATATTGTCAAAATAGATCTATAAAAATTTTCAAATTATTTTCAAATCATTTTTCTTACAAAAATCATTTCTGAAATAAGTATGATACCCTTAGCTCAAAATGCATGAAAAGTTTTTTAAAAAATGAGCTATGGCTAAAGTATGTATGCAATATATATGGTATATCCCATTATACTTAGCTGTTGCTATGTCCTCATAGCACAAAGTGATATGAAGCCATAGCTCATACTAAATATGAGGATATATACAAGAAATAAATCAAAATAAAAAGAGTGATTGATAAAAAAGAATATGTTAGAAGAAAAATATGGACTTAGGCCCCCCATACTTAAGTTGAGAAATAACTTAAGTAAAGAGATTAAATATAAAGAACGTGACCTAACGTGAACAATCAGAGACACATGGTTCTGATGAATCTACGATTCATCATCTTTATTCATTTATTTTGACTTAAAATCCCTTATAAAACACCTGCATATAACACTAACTCCATATTCTTACTAACTTGCATCTATGTGTAAATATTGTACACTTCTTACTAATTTTAACCTAAAATAAATAAATAAAGAAAGAAAGGAAAAATAAAGAAAAGAAAATAAAAAAAAGAATACTGTATACATGCTGACCCAAACCTCGAGAGAAGGTCAAGATTTTACCTGATCGAGCAGGAATAAAGTAGGGGGGGATAGGGTCCTTAAGCAGAAAATTGAAAAAAATATGTGTGTTGTTGTAAATATTTCTCACTTATTTTGTATATATCTGTATAAAACTGACACTAATTTATTTGTGCATTAATTGACCTCAAATAATGTAACTTTCAAAATCAAAGTTGTAAATAAAAATGTGTTCTAATTAATAAAAAATAATTGCACAATTAAATCATGTACATAATAAAAGTAACCACTCTTGGAAAAAACCACTAAGCACTAATTGAAAGACCAATTCTGGCTCCATGTGAACTCAAATTGAACCAATCTCACTTCCATTGGATTCTAAATTAAATTATCTTTAAAATGGCTGTGATTTTATTATTTTGGGAGTTACGAGTAAAAAGTTGATTTTCCAGGTTGGTTTGTGTAATTTTCCCATGCATTTTGTAAATATTGTATTTGTATATATTTGTAAATTATTCTTACTAATTATTTAAAATAAAAATAAAAATCAAAAAAATATTTTTCTCAAAAAGAGAGCTAATTTCCTCATTTACCCTTGTATATAATGTCATATATGTATATAGTATATGTATATAGTTGCTATTTTTTATTTAACCACCATAAAAAATAAAAAAAATAATTGTTTTAATTCAAATAAATAAAGTGATGACAATTCAAAAAAAAATAGATAATTTTGTAAATAATTTTATCTCTTATACTTTATCTCATTTCAAATTTCATCTCTTATCTCTTCCACCAAAAAATTCAAAAATTCAAATTTCATCTCTATCTTTTCTATTTATATGGCTCCTCCCTCATTCCAACTTGATCAATCTTTAGAGAGAGGAGCCCGATCTCAGAGAGAAAATTTCATCGAGAAAGTTGCCTAGTCTCCAAGCCGTCTGGTGACAACGAGTCGACTTTGTCGAGGCGATCACGGTCCATTTCCGCTCCTAAGATGAGATCCACATTTTTCTTATTTAATATGTTAGGTTAATTGTAGTTTATTTCGTCACATTTTAATTCCATCGTCATTTTTAATCTAGATCTTAAAAAAAAATCATCACGATTTTGATCCGCTTCGACTCGATTTTTCATTTCACGTTCTTGATTTCCCTACATTCTATTTCTATCGTCCACGATAACTCAACTCCGGCTGCGTATAGTGGTCGGAGATCGGATTCGAATCTTTCATTTTCGTCGGATCCCATTCATTTTCCGATTTGTAAATAAATAAAAAAATAAAAAAAATATTTGTTTCTTTTTCTCTTACGTTTGTTTTGCAAGATCATAAAAAAATTAAAAATACTATTTTTTATCTATTTCGAAGTTAAAAAAATAAAAAAAGTTTTTTTATTACATTATGCTTTACAAAATTAAAAAAAAACAAAAAAACGGGGGGAGCCGCTCCACCAGCCTGCACCGCACGCCTCTCTCGTCCGCCAGCCGTCCCCGTCCACCGTGGAGCCGCTCGCCTCCGCCATCGTCCACAACCGCAACCACCTACGGCTAGGTCCTCATCCCCAACTCCATCAATATCCTCCACCGCCTGGAGCCCTGCAATCCACCGGCTCCCCAGCAGCCCATCGCCCACCTGCGCATCCTTCACGCGGTGCCTCGCCGCCGATCTCTGCCGTCGCCCTCTCCACCAGCAGGCCTCCGCTTGACCACCACGACCATCCGCGACCCCTCCTCCAGGCAGCCACGCTGCCCCAGGCCGCACCGCCATGCGCTCCATCTCCAGCACGTCTGTGAGCAGCTCTCTAGGCCACCGGCCCCCGCTTTCGCCATCCGCCCTTGACGCCACGCAAGGTGCCTCCTTGTGCCAACCTCCATCGCTAGTAGTCCATCCTCCGCCAATCCTCCCTCACCGCGCCACCGACCGCTGCGCCGCCGCTCGTTTGAGAAGAAAGGAGGGAGGCAACGTTCCCCTTTCCTTTTGATTGAAGAAACGAAGAGAACAGGAACCCTTTCTAGGGTTTTAATAAAAAATGGAAAAATTTGTAGTAAGCACCTTGGAAGTTTCACAATTGCAAAAGCACCCCTGCTCTCCAGCCTGTCACGTCCATAGCACGCATACTGTAGGTAATTTGCACATTTCTCCCTTCTTTCATTTCATGTTATTTCTTTCTGCATGAACAACAACTATTTACATTTCAGTCCTATCTTACAGACTGTAAATTTGCATGTTCTCTTAAATGAAATAAATATTTTTGTTGGTCAATAAATCTCCCAAAAAATCATGCTATGCTCCTGATGTGATTATCTTGCTAGAATAAATTTTTCATTGCATTTTCTTATTATTTATTATTAATAAAAAAGAAAAAACATGCCATTTTTATCTCTCTGAAATTCAAAAATTCATAAAAAATCGAAAATAACTCCAAAAATTCTAAAAAATTAACGTAGGTTTCTTTCATTATCATTTAAGTTTTGTACAAATTTCGTGCATTAATTATTTATAAAACCCAAAAAAATAAAAAATACAAAAAATCTTATAAAAACAAAATTCTACAAAAAATCAAAAAGTTTGATTTCAGTCCCTGTTTGTAGATATTTGCATGTAGTTTGTCATAAAAATAATTGTCAGGAGTTTTGGGCATTAAAATATTTTTAAGTTGCAAATTACTCCATGCTGTGCACATTTTCACATTTTCTCACTGTTTGATTTTTAAAGAAAAATACAAAAATATCTGAAAATTCCACAAAAATTCCCAAAAATATTTAAAAACTTTTAAAACCCAAAAATATCTTCTCTGGATTTTTTCTAAGCTTTTTTGATAAATTGAGAAATTACAAAAAAAAGATTGGTGCATGTATTTCATAATTCGTGCATTTTTCTCATTTATTTTTGAAAATAAAAAAATTTCAAAACCAAAAATAACTAAAAATTTAAAAATCAGAAAATATAAAAAAATATAAATAAAAAAAATTAAAAAGATAAAAAATCACAAAAACTAAGGATAGTTATTCTTTGAGATTCCTGTTTTTCTCTTAATTGATTTCTGATTAATTGAATAACCCTCTGGATTTCTAGCCTCCGAGTGTTTGACCCTGTCCGCTATACAGATTAACAAGAAGCAAAAAAATATTTATTTGTTTGCCACGGGTTTTTAAGGGATAGCAACGACATATATATATCATTAATTTATCCGATCCAACAATTTCTCGCATCAACAGGTTCCCCCGTATACTTAGGCTGAAACTAAGCCTAAGTACAAAAAAAAATCTAAGGAGGGAGGGACCAGGGTTAGCTGAATTTCTATGAATGAATCTGAGAAGATGAAATGGAGCCTATGGTTTTGAGAAGTTGAAGCAAAGTCATACAAGATCAAAACAAACTCGATAATTTCACCGACACACACAATAAAGACCAAAAGTATGGTATACTTATCTTTTCTCTTTTATTGGTGATAATTCAAAATCATATATATTACGAGCATGTTTAAATAGTATTTGGTTCTATCCTATGGATACGTCCTTACCTCTCAATCATTTATAATGTACATGCGAATAAAAAAGGGGTTTACTATCCCAAAACAAGGTTAGTTTTTATCTCCATTTTAATTAGGTCAACTTGCATTAACAATCTCAAATTTAGAGATTAGGTTATCACCTATTTAAATAATTTGAGCACATCAAATCATCGTCTATCATCCATTCCCATTTATCATGTAAAAATTCCTAAGTTGTAAAACATAAGGTGAGGAAATAGTAAAAGCCATGTTGATGTAAAAAAACATGATGTTGTTAGCAATGTGAGCCCGAAGCGAACCATTCCTACAATAAATATTGTTGTAATGTTTGATGTATTGGTTTATTTCACTCCCTGTTTGAGATTAAATGAATGAACGCACTATAATGTCCCTTAGTACAATTAGGGTTATGTACCATGGCCATCTTGATGATCATACAGTTGTTGATTCAATTATTGAATCATAGAGGCTAGTGTTTGGATGAATATATAAAGAGTTAGATTGAGGACTCATCAAACACTGTCAAATGATTATTAAGAGATGATCTCCATCCTGAGTAGGAGATCACAATCATGTATCTTTTGGCTGATATCTTACCGACCTCTTGATGCAGGTCCTTTGCATATGAATAGAGATTCAAAGGTGTCAGATTAGTTAGGTCAAAGAGTTGACTTAATGTGATCAAGATAACCAAGTCCTATGTCGTATATTGTCATGATATAAGCATGCATCCATTGATCAGAGACAGATGTATTGTTATATGTCTAAGTATGCACATTTGGCAGACTGATAGGTTGATGACCTAATCAAGGTTTATACATCGGTGAGCTAGTGCGCATGTAAGGGCATATGAGTAATACCATCTCTCAAAGGGATCATACAGATTCACTTGTTAATCAGAAGATATGAGCTCACTCATGAGGTATTGTGACCAATCAAATTCCATGCATGGTCATCTTGCTTTGGAAGCATGATAAGAATTAGTAGGTATGATATATGCTTTTGGAAAGCATATGATCGATACCAAATCCCAATGACCGAATGAGAAACTTATTGAAAAACCCTGAAGATAACAGCGCAAATTGATCTATATCTTTGGGTTTACTATAGGTCTTCCAGTTTGCAAGATGTACATGTGTTAGGAATACTTAATGGTGATGTGATCATAAACGATTGTATAACCATGACACTTCAATTCTGAGGAGTGATGAAACATGTATGGATTTTAGTGACTCCTCTTATCAGAGAAATGATCTGATATTGGTCCAAATGATGGACATTGATCTGAATGAGATTCAGATGTAACGAGAATACGCGATCTATGGTCTTGATTTAATCAAGCATATGTGAGAGGTCTCCGAGATCTGGATTTGAGATGTGATCTCAATATCCAAGTCACTATAAGTGGAACGTACAATCACCCTGCCCTTATCTCCATGTATCTGCAGGGAAAGCACATTATTCTTGAAAGAGTTCAAGAATAATTCCATTGTTAAATTATACCCAAGCATTGATATACTGATAATTAAATGTGATTTAATTCACATTATTTAAGTACATGAGAATGATGATCCAAGATAATTAAATGTGATTTAATTATCAAGGATATGAATAATGTGGATAGTGCTATCCATATTATTTGTATTATAAATGTGACTTATAACATATTAGAGAGATTATTGTAAATAGTATCTTCAAATTAGTTGTTAATGTAAATTAGATTCACATTGGAAATTAATTGGAAATACAATTTATATTTTATTTTGGGTTGTGAATATATTTCACATTTACTTAATGGCATGATTGCAATATTTACAAAATTAATTTGGAATTATTTTTTTGAATTAATTTACAACAGAAGTTGATGTTAATAATTAAAGGATTATGTGAGATTAAATAATTTCACATAATTGGAAGCGCAACCACCTTCCATATGCGGATGGTAGACGACCACCTTGACTTGGTTAAGTGGTCGTCCCCGCCATATGTAGAAGGGAGGTTCCACCTTCCTTACCCCTTGATTATTTATTGATTTAATCAAATTAAACTATATTGGTATTATCTCTATATTTAATTTGATTTAAATTAATTATTTGTTGTTGTGTTTTTACAATAACATAATGGCCATTGAATGGAAACACAAATCAATCTCAACCATTGATTTTGTGTTTCACATGGATTGTGATCCTTAGACTCCCAAATAGTATAAAAGAAAAGGCAACCCTAGATCTTCTTTAATAACAATTTTAAAGTCTCCCTCTAATTCTCATTATACACACCAATGTCTCTCTACTTCTCCAGTGTGGCCGTCCATACTCTGTGCTAGAGAGAGAGTCGTAGTCATCACGACGCCATTGTGTTGTTGGATTGACTACTCACGCATCTCCATCTTCTTCGTTACTTCTTATTCGTGAAGAAGAAATTTTATTTCGTGCAATGAAATCAGGAGTTCCAGTGCTTGTATCTTCACCTTGAATTGCGAGAAGTCCGCATCTCATCAACACGCTTGCAAGTGTCTCCTCCGCCGGGTTGGACTTGAGACAGGAAGTCTCTTCGCTTAGATACTACGATCGTAACCACGTTTCGAGAGGTAAACCTACATCTTGCTTGTGGTTGGAAGAAATGATCCGAGAAATGATCTAGGATCATGTGGTTTCATCATTTTATTTTTTTTAAATTCCGCTGCATCGAGCAACTAGTGCGAATAGTTGCTCTGATCACATACGATGCGATCATCACGCTTCCGTGATGCACTTGAGGATATTTCCATATACTTCAAGTGGTATCACATCCTTGGTCGAGGTCTTAGATATGATATAAAAACCCTAGGCAATCATGGTTCATGTTTTGGATGCGGGGGAATATTTATTTTTGCATTAGATGCGAGATTCCAATTGATTTTTAATGAAATAAAAACCTACTATTTGTGTACTATTTGGGCATGTCTTTTTCGTTAATAAAATGTATTTAGAATGTCTAAATATGTCCCAAAAATAATAACATTTAATTGTACCAAAAGTGCATGAAAATGATTTGAATGGTTCTCGCTATGGAAATATGTTTTGCATGTATTCACGGATCTGTAATAAATAATTTTGCTTACTATTTTCCCATCGTGAAAAATGTAATAAACACTTAAATTAAGTATAGAATCAAACCAATAAATTCCTCGAATTGTTTCGCGCGATTCTGACTCCGTTTGCCCTAGATATTGCATATTTAGTGGAGATGGGTCAGAAGATGATTAGATCTTCAAACCCCCTTACTTAATGTGTTAATAAATCAATGGAAATAATGGAAATTGGTAATTTGCCTTGATTAAATATGATGCCTAAGAATTACGAAAATAATTGATTAATCATCATAGGCCAATGGATGTTTCATGAAAACCCTAGTTTGTCCTACATTAGTTGTAGGACAATCTCTACATGCAAAACTTTGTTGCTTGAATAGGATTGGGGATTTGTTTAAAAAATCTCCTTATAATATTAATCAAAAAAGTTTTGATAAATATTATATGGTATATCTTCGATTGAAAGACTGACTATCATCTCAAATACAAAATGATCAAATCGTATTATCTTGACCTGAGGTGGATATAGTGTCTAGTCGGGGATCGATGGAGTAGCAGGTTGCTCTGTAAGTGGTCTGTCCCACATCCTGTGCGTACTTGCCATGACAATAGGTAAGGAAAGGATAATGTTTGAGGAGATCATGATTTATTTTTCTAATTATTAAAATTTGAATAATACTTATTTTGAGATTATACCATCCTTTCAAGTAACAATAAAAAAATTATATGTTGACTGATTAAACTGGCTTGATAATTGATTTAATATGAATAATTAATTATATCCAATTAAAAATATTATATTATGAATAAAGTTGTATTTCCCTTGTAAGATTAATTATGTGAATATGATTCATAATAATTATTTAAAATTTGAATATGAGGTGGAGGATCACATAAGTGACATCTATGGTCTCCCGTCAAGACCAAGGGTTCCGTCGCCAGGGATTGTACGTAGGAGATACCTATCCAAAGTGACAACTCCTGCATACAAGCACATATGGATCGGGCTCTTTGCTTCTCGAAAGATAAGGATGTATGTGTAGTGACCCCAATATCATGTCCTCATATCATTGGGGCAATATTGGATTGCACATAATGAGTTCTAATCATATTGACGGTCGGTTCAATTAACGACGGGTCAACATCACCTTAGGGGTGGTGGGTCCGGGTGTTAAAGATCGAATTGGAAAATGCAAGTTAGACTTGCAAGGTGGAATGTGTTCCTGCTTCTTTTTATCCAAGTTACAAGTTCTCATGTTATTGGAATGTAACAAAGGTAAAAAGGAGATCATGTTTCTTGTTAGAGATATAGCGGTAAGTATATCTCTTGCTTTGAAAGTAATTAATGGAATGAACTTTCAAAGTTGAAAAGGCAAGATTAATTTGATTAAAAATTTGTAATTAAATATTTAAGATTAAATATATAATTATTTATATGTTCTAATATAGTGCATTCTTAATCTCAGACAATGAAGTCCATGAACCCACTCATTAGGTTTCTGGAGGTCAACCAATTGACCGAGCCAAATTACCCAGATTGGATCCGTAATTTAGATCTCGTCCTATCTACTGAGTGCATATCTTATGTGTTATCTAAGGACAAGCATGAAAACCTTAATACACCAGAAGATATCAAATACAATGAAAAATCTGATGAAGATCATACATTGGTCAGGTGTTATATTCTGGGATCTCTCTCCAATGTTCTTTAGAAGCAACATGTGGAGATGGAGACCTACCGGGATATAATGTCGAATCTCAAGGAGATTTTTAGTAATGTCAACCGAATATAATGCTATGAAAGAGCTTATTCATTGCAAGATGCAAGAAGGGACTTTAGTTCGTGAGCCTGTACTCAAAATGTTTGGGTACCTCTTAGAATTGGAAACTTTAGAGGCTAACATGGATGCGGATATGCAACTCGACTTCATTCTGTTATCGCTCCCTAAGTCTTTAGAACAAGGTGAAGTGGTCTAATGCTGAGTTATTGGCTTCATTAAAGTCTGTAGAAGACATAATGAAGAAAGATAATCCCTCTAGCATTGCAATGGTTGCACAGGTCAAAGAGAAGCACGGTCAGAAGAAATGTTCTCGGAAGGTCCCGACCCATAAGATAAAGAAGACGACTCAAATTGCTGGCTTATCTTCTACTACTTCCGCACTAGTGACATTAAATAAGACCAATTTGTCATCACTGCAAGATGGGACACTGGAAGCGTAACTGCCCAGATTACCTAGAGTCTGCGGATAAAGGTAAATCCTCAACATGTATGAATTCTACTTTCATTATTGAAACTTATCTTATCGTAGTACGAGAAGTTCGTTGGGTCATTGATTCTGGCGCTTCTGTTCATATATGCAATTTGTTGCATTTATTTCAGGAAAGTAAGAGTCTTGATGAAGGGGAGATAGTCATCTAGATGGGATCTGATGCAATGTTGCACCAGTCGTCGTCGGGACCTGTAGACTACTATTATCTAGTGGAAGGGTCCTGGTACTTAAAGAATGCCTTTATGTTCCAGATGTCAGAAGGAACTTAATATAAGTTTCTAAATTAGTTAGAAGTGGATATTCATTTCTATTATGTAATAAACTTGTCATAAGTTGCTATGATAAATATATTGTGATGGTGTTCTGACTTCTGGTGGACTCTATGAATTGTGCATTAATGAGAATGTCATGAATGTTACTACAACTAATAAAAAACCTAAAAGATCCAGGGAGGACGAAAATCATAAGAATATGATTTGGCATCAAAGGCTTGGTCATTTATCTGTTGATTGGATTAATATATTGATAAAGGATAGATCATTAGATTTTCTACAGGTCCAATCTTTACCTACCTGTGAACATTGTATTCGAGGTAAAATGACTATGACTCCATTGCATAACAAGGTCACTCGATGCGAGTGTATTCTTGACCTAATACATACCGATGTATGTGGTCCCTTCTGTACCACGAATTCAAATGGATATCGATATTATTTGACGTTCACTGATGACCATTCGCAATACGAGTTTATATTCCTACTACATCATAAATATGAAACCTTTGAAAAGTTCAAAGAGTTCAAGGTCTTTGTTTGAGAACAAAACCGATAGGAAGACTAAATAGATTCAATCTGACTGAGGTGGAGAGTACCTCTTAGATGAATTTAAGGAATACCTTAAAGATAATGAAATTGTCTCCAATATCACTCCTCCTTGAACCCTTAAACTTAATGGTGTTGCTGAAAGACGCAACAGGACCATTATGGACAAGGTTCATTCAATGATGAGTAAAGCACATTTACCACTTAGCTTTTGGGGATATGCAATAGAGACCACAATATATTTCTTGAATAAGATTCCCAACAAGTTCGTACCTAAGACTCCTCATGAGCTTTGGTATGGAACCAAATCTAGTTTTAACCACTAATGGATTTGGGGTTGCTTGGTCCATGCGAAGAACATGGATGCAAGTAAGCTAGAATCTTGCACTCGTGAGTGCTACTTCATTGGGTACGTTAAGGATGGTATTAGATACCAACTTTATGACCCTGAGACTCAAAAGTTTTTTTCTCCCAAGAGATTTGAGATTTTAGGAGGATGACTTCCTTGAGAATCAAGACAAAGATGAAGTAGGGGAACTCATTGAGTCCCCTGAGTGTAACGAACTTCTTGAATCAGAAACTGAAGAAGTAAATGAAGATGTAAAACATGTACGTCTTTGAAGGAGTTCGAGGGTGGTCATACCACCTGAAAGGTATTGATTCCATGCATCAGGTGAAAATGACAATGATCCAACTTCATTTGATGAAGCACTCGTGGATCATGACATGGATAGATGGATGTTAGCAATGAAGTCAGAAATTGACTCAATGCATAAGAATGGTGTATGGACCATACATGATTAACCTAGAGGGGTAAAACCCATTGGGAGTAAATGGATCTTCAAGAGAAAAAGGGAACTTGATGGGAAAGTAGAGACTTTCAAGGCACCTTGTAGCCAAGGGCTACACACAGAGAGAAAGCATCGATTATGATGAGACATTCTCTCATGTGGCTATGCTTAAGTCCATCAAGGCACTACTAGCTATAGCTGCATATCTTGACTATGACATCTGTCAGATGGATGTTAAGACAACTTTCCTCAATAGATACATCGAGGAGGATATCTATATGGAGCAGCCACAGGGCTTCATAACCGAGGAAGGCAAAGTATGCAAGTTGAAGAAATCCATCTATGGGCTCAAACAAGCTTCTCGTATCTAGAACATAAGATTTTACGAAACCATAAAGATTTATGATTTTGTGCAGAATCCTGATGAACCATGTGTGTACAAGAAGCTTAGTGGGAGAACCATTGTGTTTATCATGCTTTATGTAGATGGCATCCTTATCATTGTGAATGAAACATGGATGATGACCGATGTTAAGAATTGTCTATCCCATACTTTTGAGATGAAAGATCTTGGAGGAGCCTCTTACATCTTGGGTCTGAAGCAATTCAAAAATCGAGAAAAAAGGATCTTGGGATTGTCACAACATGGGTACATTAAGAAAATCTTAGAGAGTTTACATATGGAGAACTCCAAAAAAAGATTCCTTCCCTTAATGCATGGTATCCTCCTGTCTAAAGGGATGACTACTCAAAGTGTTGAGGAAAAGAAATCCATGGTTGGATGCCCCTACACATCAGCTATAGGAAGTTTAATGTATGCCATGATGTGCACAATGCCATATATCTGCCATGTAGTGGGAATAATAAGCTGTTACCAATCCCATTGTGGAGAGCAACACTGGAATGCAGTGAAGAACATCTTCAAGTATCTAAGACATACGCAAGATTGCATCTTGGTATATGGAGATGGTGATCTCTAAGTCTTGGGATACACAGATTCTGACTTCCGGTCTGATATTGATGATCGAAAGTCGACATCAGGGTTTGTGTTCTAGTTGAACAGTGGTGCTGTGAGCTGGAGAAGCAAGACACTATGGCCGATTCAACAACAGAAGATGAATACATTACCGCGTCAGATGCTGCAAAGGAGGCGGTGTGGTTGCACAAGTTCATCATGGAGCTTGACATACTTTCCTATGATACTCCCATCCTGCTACTCTACGATAACACGGGAGCCATAGCTCAGGAGAAGGAACCCAGATGGCATTAAAAGAGAAAGCACGTGGAAAGGAAATTCCACATCATTCGGGAGATTCAAAAGCATGGTGACATTGTCATCACCAATGTGGCCTCTGCTAACAACGTTGCTGATCCGCTTACCAAACCTTTTAGACAAAAGGTTTTCAACCAGCATGTCATGAGGATGGGTTTAAGGATTGTAACTGAATGATTCTAAGGGCTAGTGGGAGATTGTTAGTAATGTGAGCCCTAGGCGAACCATTCCTACAATAAATGATATTATAATGTTTTATATATCAATAAAAGCTATTAGTTTATTTCACTCCCTATCTGAGATTAAATGAATGAATGCACTATACGATCCCTTAATACAATTAAGGTTATGTACCATGGCCATCTTGATGATCATACCGTTGTTGATTCAATTATTGAATCATAGAGGCTGGTGCTTGGATGAATATCTAAATTTTAGATTGAGGAGTCATCAAGCACTGTCAAATGATTATTAAGAGATGATCTCCATCCTCTGTTGGAGATGGCAATCCTTTCTCTTTTGGCCGATATCTGATCGACCTCTTGATGCAGGTCCTCTTCTTAGGAGTAGAGCTTCAAAGGTGTTGGATTAGTTAGGTCAAAGAGTTGACTTAAGGAGATTGAAATAACGAAGTCCTATGTCGTATACTATCATGTATAGTCATGCATCCTCTGACCAGAGACATATGTATTACTATATGTCTAAGTACGTACATTTGGCAAATCGATAGGTTGATGATCTAATCAAGGTCTATACACCGGTGAGCTGATGTGCAAATAAGGCATATGAGTAATATGATCTCTTAAAGGGATCATAAAGTTTTACTTTTGAATCGAAATACATGAGCTCACTCATGAGGGACCGATCAAATTCCATGCATGATCTTCTTGCTTTGGAAGCAAGACAAGAATTTGTAGTTAAGATATATGCTTTCGGAAAGCATATGATCGATATCAACTCCCAATGACTAAATGAGAAAATTAATGTTAAAACCCAAAAGATGGTAGTGTTTGGTTTATTATATATCTTCTAGTATGCAGGATCTACATGTGTTAGGAATACCTGAGGGTGATGTAATGATAAACGAGTGTATAACCATGACGCTTCCATTCCGAGGGAGTGATGAAACATGTCTGGATTTTAGTGACTCCTCTTATCAGAGAAATGATCTGATCTTGGTTAAATGTTGGACATTGCTGAATGAGATTCAAATGCAACGAGAAGATTAGATCTACAGTCTTGCTTTAACCAAGCATCTGTGAGAGGTCCCCAAGATCTGGATTTGAGATGTGATCTCAATATCCAAGTGATTATATGTGGAACGTACAATCGCCCTGTCCTTATCTCCAAGTATCCGTAGAGAAAGTGCATTATTCTTTAAATAGTTCAAGAATAATTCCATTATTAAATTATATCCAAGCATTGAGTTATTGATAATTAAATGTGATTTAATTATCACGAATAATGCGAACATGATTCAATTATTTAAATAAATGAGAATGATGATCCAAGATAGTTAAATGTGATTTAATTATCAATGATATGAATAATGTAGATAACACTATCAATATATTTGTATTATAAATATGATTTATAATATATTAGAGAGATCATGATGTAAATAGTATCTTCAAATTAATTATTGATGTGAATTGGATTCACATTGTAAATTAATTGGAAATACAATTTACGTTTTTTTGTTGTGAATATAACATTTACTTAATGACATGATTGCAATATTCACAAAATTAATTTGGAATTATTTATGTGAATTAATTTATAACAAATGATGTTTTAAATAATTAAGGGATTATGTAAGATTAATTAATCTCACATTATTGGAGGGGCAACCATCCTCCATATGTGGATGGTGGGCGGCCACCTTGACTTGGTCAAGTGGCCATCCCCACCATATGTGAAAGGCAGGTTACCACCTTCCTTATCCCTTGATTAATTATTGATTTAATCAATTTAAATTATATTGATATTATCTCTATATTTAATTTTCTTTAAACTAATTTTTTGTTGTGTTTTTTCAACAACATCATGTCCATTGAATAGAAACATAAATCAATCTCAACCATTGATTTTGTGTTTCACATGGATTATGATCCATGGACTTCCAAAATACTACAAAAGAAGTGGTAACCCTAGCTCTTCTTTAACAATAATTTGAAAGTCTCTCTTTCTATAATTCTCATTGTACATGCCCCATGTCTCTCTCCCTCTCTAGTGTGGCCATCCATACTCTATGCTAGAGAGAGTCATAGTCATCGTGATGCCGTTGTGCTACCGGATTGACTACTTGTGGATCTCCATCTTCTTCGGTGCTTCTTGTTCATGAAGAAGACGTTTGATTTCGTGCGATGAAATCAAGAGTTCCAGTGCTTGGATCTTCATCGTGGATTGCGAGAAGTCCACGTCTCATCAACGTGCTCGCAAGCATCTCGTATGTCGGGTCAAACTTGAGACAGGAGGTCTCTTTGCTTAGCGACTAAAATTGCAACCACTCTTTGAGAGGTAAACCTACATATTGCTTGTGGTTTGATGAAACGATCCGAGTAATGCTATTGGATCATGTGTTTTTATCATTTTATTTTTTTTAAATTCCATTGCATCGAGCAACTAGTGCGACTAGTTGCTCTGATCGGATACGATGCGATCATCATGCTTCTGTGATGTGCTTAAGGATCTTTCCATATCCTTTAGATGTATGCTCAAGAACTTATAGTGACTCAAGCTCTCTCCATGCATGTGCAAGCTTGAATATCAAAATTATCTAAATGCATGCAAGCCAATGGAAAGTAGTACCTAATCATGAGTTCTATTAGCGGGATAAGAACCAATATATTTTGAGTTAGGTTGAAGTATATTAAGTGCGTCTAATGAATATGTAGAGATGATGAATCTCATGAGATGAGTTAGTGTGTCCTACATTACAGATCAAGCACAAAGAATCAAATCTAAGGAAGCTCCAGGAGTTGTGTGCCTAAATCCTAACGTCGGGTACTCAAGTTGAGTCCCACCCAACATGGTGAAACAAACTCAACACACAAATAAATGTCCAAGTCCATAAAAATTTGCAAAAAATATACAACAAAACCACATAATAGATAAAACAAGTTCATAATCTCCATGCTCTAGAAAGAGTCTCCTATGTCTCCTCTCAGCTAGAATTTCAACCTTGAGCACCAACCTCCGTAAGTCTCTAAGCGCCCTTGATTCCACGGGCCCTGACATAGAAGAGAAATTGTTAAAAACACATAAAAGAATTATCAAGTTAACAAACATCACAATAAATTAAAAATAATGCATCAAAACAACACATACACATATGACCTAAATAATAAACAATCAACTTAACAAGAATATTAAATCAAATTTAATTATATTAAAGAAGTCGTGTCCCCGGCAATGGAGCATCTGATGAAGCATATATCGACAGAGTTAATTATTACTTATTGTAGTATGACCAATTTATAATCATACAGAACCACATTTGAAAATAGAAAATGTGGCTTAAATTTATACATGGGCAAGTCCATGGTCGAACACAGGGACACGTGCCATAATATAATTAATCATGCTTAAATATCTATTTCAAGTGATTAATAAATCATCTAGGTAAAAGAGACAAAATACACTACATCAGAAGATAACACTACACATATGAATGGATGAATATGCATTTAAAATATTTTATGTAAGTTAAATACTTAACAAAATGAATAGAATGATATAAGTCTAGAACATGTAAATAAGCAGATAAATATGCCCTAGAAAGAATATTTCAACTTAAGAAATGACAAAAAATAAGAGTCTAGATTCAATTGAGTAATTGATCCAAAGACAAGTTCCATTTTAGATGAATAAATGTATATGAGATCATAAGATCTCATCATGTGGACCCCTATTCTTATTCATTTAGGATGAATAAATGTACTCCATTCTTAGCCACATGATGAGATCTTATGATCATTCTTGGAGCTTCCCCTCGAATCGGAGGACTTTTTTGTCTAGGGCCAAAGCCTTGAGGACCCCCTAGAGTCGAATAAAAGCTCTTGGAGCTGCTCCAAGTCATACGAAGAGAACAAAGCCCCATGTACCATTCGAGGGGATCAGGACCTCATTGAGCATCGCCTACAGACGTGAAGCGACATTAGTAACCTGGAGCTGTTGTCGGAGTGAGGAGAGGATGCAAGAGTGGAATGCACGAGCCGATCATTGGAACCCCAGGACTTGTTCTTAGGAGTTCCTCCAGAGATCTCCATGACTGTGGGATGAAGAACACAACCCAGATCTAATCTGAGCTGTTGAAGACGAAACGAAATGACGCCTCCCGCAACCGTCCGATTCGCTTAAGTGTGTAGACGTGGCGCATCCTCCATCATCGACCAACGTCGGCGTTCAGGGTAAACTATAAAGATGCCCTTCCACCTTTTGTAATAGTTAAAAACCCTGTAAATATTCAATTAAGGCTTAAACTTATGGGAAAAATTACACTGAAAACCTTATTTGAATTGGATATTACACCTAGGTCCATTGCGAGGTCAATTCACATGGTCCCCCACGTAAATGGCCAAATTGCAACTGTACCCCTCTATGTTTCAATATTTCTGTTTAATATATAAAAGTTGACTTTTAGTTAAAAACTTTGGGTCTTTTTGCATGTAACCCTCTCCTTTTATTTATATTTTATAAATGCCCCTACCAGCTTGTATACTTTTATTTATACTTTCCTATTTTTTTATAATAATTCGTATGCTCCAAAAATCATGAAAAAATAGAGGAAGGGCTTTATTTCATGCTCATTTATGCCATGCATTTTATTTAGCATATTATTTGCATTTTCTATTTATTAAAAATTATAAAGAGCCTTTTTATTTCCTATTTAGATAAAATAAAAAATATAAAACCTTCTTTAGAAATACTAAAAAATAGGTATTATATATTACTATATTTTATCACTCGAGACAAAAAATCACATAAAAATATCAAAAGAAAACCCTAAAAATTGAAAAAGCCTCCTAACCCTTAAAAATTAGAAAAATCCCAAAAAATCCAAATAAATTCTTTTCCTTTCCTTTATTTTTATATATACATATTACTACATATTAGAAATAGTTTTGAGATATCGAGGACTTGTTTTCTATTTTAAATCTCAGAACAATTCGACCTATTTAGTTATTCCATGATTTGGACTATCTTGGACTTAAAAATACATACAAATTAGCCAAAATCACCAAAACAATTCACAAAAATAGAATAAATTAGAAAATAATACAACAACATTTTATTTTATATATTTTGTCTATATATAGCTATATTTATAAATATAATACCCTATATAGTATTTATATACATTATATAGTTATATATACTTAATGATATTAGTGTTATTATAATATATATAAATATATTTAATACCTTTAAAAAAATAAATAGGACTGTTTTTATTTGTATTTACCGAATTTGTTATTATTTTTACATATATTACATATATTGCTTGTATATATCTATTATTACATTAAATAGATTTATTTTATATTCTAAAAAAGGAATTAAAAGAAATTAAAAATCAAAAAATTTAAAATAAAAAACTATAAAATTAATATATATATATATATATATATATATAAATAAATCCATTAAAATTAAATAATTTAAAACCCACAAAACAAAGTAAATAGTGGAGACTTATATACATACTTATATTAATTAGAAACAATTAATGCAGCTACACCCGTTTGTTCCCTATGTTTGACACAATATGCATACTTGACCACTATACACTTATTTGTAGGGTTATATAAAGTTTTGACTCTACATTCACATTGCATTGCTTTACTTAGATTTGTGGGTTACTTGTTGAAATTTTATTCGAGCTTCGCATTCGATCATTTCAGCGACTGTTGGTCTCACCTTATGAGACCACATGACCGCTCCACGTGCTTTCGGGTAGAATTTCAAATGGCATTGTTACTGGGGAGAAACATATAGTGTAGCATAGTTTGTATATATTTATCTGCACATTATTTGTCTTGTATTTCTCTTTTATACATAATTATTTTATCTACCTTTGACCATTCTTCTTTGTTGAATTTCTTGCGAGGGATCGTGTGGCAGCGATGACTTCTTAGGAGGTTGGTGCACCCGAGCCTCGAGGAGATTGGTTCATTCTCCTATTGAGCTGATTGGAGAGTGATGAATCTCGTATTCATCACTCTAAATCTCATTTATTAAGCTCAAATCTCTAAAAATCAACAGCATTCTGGCATCTATTTTGCATAATTAGCATTCATGCATGTTTTCATAAGAATTGCATTTTAGCACAAAAATTTGCACAAAATAAGAAGCCAAAAATCCAAGCCAAAATGACCTGTAAATAAGCCTAACTTCCCGGATTTTTAACACATTCATGCTAACTCCGAATAACTCAAAACCACTTCCACTATGTACATATCATTAACAAGAATAAAAGAAAAATACAAAAAAATAACTAACCCAAATAAGTGGACCAAAAACCCAAACCCTAATTTCAGGATTTTCGGACTAAAAGCCACATATCTTCTCCATCCAGTGTCCGATTTAATCCTACTCACTTTTGAACTAATGTGCATTCAATTACCTTCAAAACAAGACCAAGTTCAAGTGAATCGGAGCTCATATGTGAAAGTTGGGTTTTGGGCCTCTTTTGTACATTGTATGTTTCGCGGTTTTCTGACCTTTATTTTATGTATATATTTTCTTAATTAATAAAAATCCAAAAAAAAAAAATTAGATTAAGGTGTCTTTATTTATCTTTGATTTTTCCATTTTTTTTCCGGATTTTTATCTGATCAAAAAAATGACATAAAAATTATAAAACCCAAAAATCAAGGTATTCTATGTACATAGGATACCCCAAAAATTCACTTTTTACATTTGACCGATTTTGGTTTTGATGTCTTCATGAAAGTTGTAGATTCTCGTCGAGACGAGCATTTTTCGTGAAGGAAGTTTTTCGATCCGAGGTCATTTACTATTTATTTTCGATTTTACAAGATAATTATTTTGTAAATTTTCTGGTGCTGACACGTGGCAGCACCTGGTGCCGCCACGTGTCAGCCATTTTTAGCCTTTTTATAAATCGTTTTTAATAATAAAAAAAATTTAAAAAAAAAATAAAAAAATAAAAAAAGGGGACGCACGTGCGTCGCACGTGCCTCCCCAGGCACGTGCTCCGCACGTGCCCCCACCGGGGCCCCCTCTCTTAACCACGTGGCGCAACAGGCGCCATCCGATCACGCGAGATCGGACGGTGCCTGTTCATCGTCCCCAATCAGCCCCCCTTCCGGGAATCACGCGCCGCGGATCTCGCGAGCTCCGCCCAATCTCGCCGGCCATCAAATCCACCGCGAATCCCTCTACGATTCCCCCGTCCTCCGATCTCGTCGCCGCCGTATCTCATCCTCCGCTGATCTCGCGATAGCCCCAAATCACCCCGATCTCCCAATCGCGCCTCCATCGCCGAGCAGCCCCCGTCTCCTATTTAAACACCGCCACCGTCCCTTCATTCGCCATCCGCCGTTTAAAGCCCTAAGGACCCCCCCTCTCCGGTAGTGACAGGACCGGCGAGCCTCATCCATCGGCGTGATCCGAGGTCACTGCTCCTCGTCGTAGCACCGCCCCGAGCGCCGCTGCTCGCTCCGGCCGACGCCGTCGAGCTTCTTCCAGGTATACTCTCTCTCTCTCTCTCTCCCCCTCTCTCTCTATCTCTCTCTTCCGCTCTCCGCCCCACGCCGTCGACACCACCGCCTCCCTCCGTTCCGCCACCACGCCTACGACCACCGACATCGACTCTCTCCTCCGCCCGGCTCGCCTCCGCCCCGCCATCGCCATCGCCGCGAGCTTCATCTCCTTCAACCAACGCCTCGACGCCTTCACCGACCTTCTCCGCCAGCCACGTCTCCAGCGACCACCGCTCCACCGTTCTGCCTCCGGAGCTCCAGACACCACGCCACTGCAGAGGAGCACCTCCGCCACCAGCCACCCCGCTTCGGCCGAGCTTTGGCTGGAGCCCCCCCTTCATCGCCTCCGCCTGGAGCTCCTCCGCCAATGCTCCATCAGGCGTCGCCCACGACCTCCTGCTCCGACAACGGCTACAGGAGCCGCTCCGCTCTCCCTCTGCCTGGAGCGGCCCCTACGCCGCCTCGCCCTACGCCGCCAGCGCCAGCTCCCCCGCCTGAGGCATCGCCGAGAGGCTACACCACCATCCCCTGCCTCACCGCCGGGCTCGAGGCTCGAGACCCCCACACGTGAGGCGCACGTGCGTGGGGGGACGACGTCAGCCACCCGTCAGCCCCCGGGTCACGTGCCCCGCACGTGACCGCGGGGTTATTTGCGCACAAGCCCCCGGGTTCCGCCATATTCGCAGATCAGCCCCCGCCCCCAGAGGGCACGTGCCACGCACGTGCCCCTCTGGGAATTTTGCAGAATCTCACCGGAGTTATTGGTAATTACAATAAAGTCCCCCCAGTGCATTTTATATTTTATTTATTTGCATCAGTACCCCTGTGTTTCCCCTCAGTATTGAACCTTTTCTCTACATTATTTTATTATCAAAAAAAATAGCATGATGTTGATTAATTAATTCTCTACGCTTTGACATGTTGTTGGCATTTTTGTGATTGACGGTTAATTAATAAATATTTATTTTGTGAAAATTGGCATATTTTACCCATTTTCTTCTCTGAAATTCATAATTGGTTAACCGTTGCTCTAAAAATTCCAGAAAAATCACACATTGTAGAGTTAATTATTTTTAACATTGTGCCCAAAAAAGATTTGCATTTGCATGCATATTTTATCCTGTAAAAATCATTTTCCACATTTTAGTATTTAATTTTTAATAGACATTAAACCCCACATTTTCGAGGTTTAGGATTTTTGTGAGATCCGTCACCTAGTGAGAGATCTCAGATAATTTTGATTCTCGAAAATAAGTAGGTTTGATATTTATTAAAATTAAATATTAAACATCATTTTGTTTGCATTTAAAAATCCATAAAAAATTCATATTGCATCCAAAAATTCCAAAAAAATTACAGCGCATCCATTTCATTGTAATTTACATTGTGGCCAAGTTTCGTATTTTTCGGACATCATTTGAACGTTTATTCATATTTTAGTCCCTAAAATAAGGCTAAATTTGCATGTGCACCCCCTAATTCATTGAAAAATTCCAAAAAAAAAACGCTTCGAAAACCGAACACGAACTTTGATAGACTTAATTCTAGGTTGTTCCTTTGCCTCCTTGTGATCGACCTTGGGACTTGCCCAAGTAAAATAAACAAAAACCACGATATTAAAAATTGAATAAAGCATTTGTGGTATTTTCTTGACCGTTTCCGATTGCCGCCTACAACGCACAAGACGATAAAAACAACTTATTAAAAGCGACATTTCCGGATTCGTCAGATGGCGCCGTTGCCGGGGAGGCAAACGGCTTAGATTTTTGTCTAAAAATTTTTGTTCGGTTTTTCACATTCGGGTAGTCTGACCCCCGAATTTCTCATTGTAAATTTCATTTCCATTTTCTTGCAATTTATTTTTAGCATTTATTTTTCATATTATTTTTAAGTCACTCTCTTACATTTTCTCTCTTATTTTTTTGCGAGGTACCTTGTACGTGGAGCGGTTTTCAATAACCGACGCAACTTCACCAAAAACCGCAATTAATTTAAGATCGAGTTGAGTCGTGAGAGAGAGTAGAGTCTAGGATTTTAATTTCTGCACTTTTAATTTCTGCAATTTTACAGCGGTGTCCATTTTGGACTCTCGCGTGTGTAAAAGACCTCTAAACTTTATTCTGTGGTGTGTCGTGGCCTGTTTCACTCTCCGGCGAGGGTGGGGCCCGACTTGAGTGGCATTAGGATAGACCTGCACTTACGGTTCTCAGAGCATTTATATTTTTGCTTGTGCTCGTAGGATCTTAAGCCACACTGCACTTTAAATTGAGACGCACATAGATCGTTCAAACTTAGCCAAAATTAAATCAATTCTTCCCTCTAATAGAACTTTCTGCTTAGGTGCGGTTTTTCCATCGGCTTGCATTTCATTTAGAATAATTTTTAAATTCTGTCTAGCATCCCACATGGAGATTGCGAGGATTCACTATAAGTCTTCTCACTGAGCATTCATCATAGTTTTCCGCGTGCATCGGCTTTTCTCGAATTCCTCCCTCTTGTTTTATAACATAACTTTAAAGGAAATTGGGACTGGACGGTAGACGTGTATTTGTGCTCATCTAATTTCTCAGTGATCACCTCATTAAAATCGGGACTGCTAAATATATCTGATCTCAAATAAACTATAAAATCAAGAATTTTTGCGGGAGAGCAACCCCGACATTGTTTGATTTATCTTGCAGCGAGGAGAGAAACGCACACTAGGATAGAGCCCAGCTTCAAACCTAAACAACTCGTCTAAACGGTTTGCAAGATTGAATTTATCATCAACTAAAATTGAAAAGATAATAGCCGAACTTTTACGGCTTCATTGTGTGAGTTGGTGAAACAACCTTTGTATTGTGTTTGATTTGATCAACATCTCTCAATGGAAAATTGTGGAAATTTCTGTCCGGACTCTGCGATCCCCTTTCTGACTACCACAAATTTTCCAAATGATCTGAACCTCTCTTACTCAGAACCACCTTGGGTTCAGGGACACCTTCCCCTGGACTTTTCATCAAATAATTCTCTTCAAACTATTGACACCTATTTTTCACAATCTGAAGGTGAAAAGAAGAACATTCAAATGGCTCCAAGGAGGAACAATCCCGAAGATGACCAAAATGAAGATCCGATGCAACTGATTCTTGCAAGGCTGGCTGCATCTGAGCAGCAGCAAAATCTGATGAGGGAACAATTGGAAAGAATGAATGCAGAAGGAGAACCACCAATGGAAGCTGCATATAATCCCGGGCAGTATCGGGTCATAAATTACTTGCAGCCACCTCAACCTGAGGTTCACCATGAACTGAAGCCACACTTCATAAATCAATTACCACAATTTCATGGAAATTCGGATGAAGAACCTTATGAATTCCTGCGTGATTTGGAGCTAATCTGTTCTAATCAGAGGCACCCACAAGTCAGCCAAGACTATATCCGTCTCACTGCATTACCCTTCGCCTTGAAGGGTAAGGCGGATTACTGGGTGAAAAATTTGGGAGTGACAGTGACCACCTATGATAGGTTCAAGAATCTCTTCTTGAAGAAATTTTACCCTCTGAGTCGAACCAATCAAATGAGGACTCGCATCACTAGCTTCTCTCAGATGCCAAATGAACCACTTTGTGATGCATGGGATAGATTCAAAGATCTGCTGCAGAAATGTCCCTGCCATGACCTAGATAACAACATCCTGGTCCAATCTCTCTATTCTGGCCTTAACCACGGGACTCAGGGTTTAGTCAGTGCCGCTTGTGGAGGAAATTACACATCCCGAGGAGCTGATACCGTCTGGAAAATTCTGGAGCAAATGGCGGAGACTAGCCGTTCACAAATTGCCAGTAGATCTTACACTGATTCACTGAACAACTATCAAGTCAAAGGAGGAAAACAAACTATTGCAGAAATAGCAGAGGACTTGCTGCCCAACATGAACCTCATCACAGACAAATTAACAATTGTCGATAAAAGAGTGAACGACATCGACAACCGACTCTCCCAATTTCCAAAACAAATAGAGGAGCTCACTGAGAAGGTGTCCAAGCTTGGGATGCCTACTGCTCCTACGGTCCCAATTTATCATGTGCATCATGTCCAAGAGCAGCCAGGCTCTGGACAACCGCAACCCTGGACTCAGGACCAATCCTACGTCCAACCGTCCCAGCAGTCACCTCCTCCCGCTGAGACAGTCATAGAAGCCCCGCCTCAGACTTTCGAGATAAACGGCATCTGGTACACTCAGGATAATACCCGACAGGGTAATCTGGGGGACCGTCAGCAATATCAGCGTCCACCCAACTCCTACAATGCCGCCCCACAATACAATCAGCCCTCAAGGCAGCAGCAGCCACACGACCGTCAGACCCAGCCTCAACAACATCGTCAGCAATATCAAGCTCCAAATCAAGCATCTCGATCATCCAAACCTCCAGAAGACTCGATTGATATCCAAAGACAAATGCTGGAGGAAATTCGCAGCTTCCGGAATGAACTGTACGACCTACGGGTAGATGTTAATCGTCTATCCCGTTGGAAGGAAGAACAGACTGCACCTGTCACAGCCATTCCCGCTCAAGTTCAAGCTAACCCCAATAGCTTGAACAAAACACAATCATCTCAACACAACAATCAGGTATATTACTCAGACTTTTCCACATCTGACTACGAGACCCTTTCGTTTAACAATATCAACGCCATGTCCCTCAGGAGCGGAAGGACCGTGGTCGTACCTGACCGGACGAAGGAAGCTGACCAACATGACTCAGAAGATCAACCGGAGGATACTTCTGAAGATGAAGACGAAGGACACCCGAGGATTTCTGCCCAAAGGAAGGGAAAAGCATCTATGGAGAATAAAGAGGACCTTGAACCTCTAGTTGCTGCGAAAACACCTTTGTCATTATTTCAGCAACATGATGATAATCCAGAACATTATGATTGTAATAAGAACTCCAAATTCAATAAAGATGCTCTTATTTATAATTTTGGATATCTCTCTCCTGTCTCAAATGCTTCCATTCCTTTTCCCCATGCGCTTAAGAAGGGAAGACAAAAGAAAACTATCCAGAGTGACCCAGTGATGGAAAAATTTTGTCAACAAAACATCACCGTGAAAGTGCCCTTTGATCAATATGTGGCCAGTAACCCTGCATTCCAGAAATACCTGAAAATGAAATGTACTCCTACCCGGACCCGCACAAAGAAAACAAACCAATTTGTGGAGACTCATGTTCTGACAGTGGCCACTACCAAATGCGTGAGAAACCAGCATTTAGCAAGGAAGAAAAGAGATCTGGGTGCTCATTATGTGGAGAGCCGCATTGGCGGTATCGCATTCGCACGCACACTTCTTGACAATGGTTCTTCCATCAATCTTCTCCCCTTGACCTTATATTACCGATTGGAGTTAGGACCTCTTCAGAAATCGCTATCTATACTCCAATTCGCTGACAAATCTACTAAAAGACCTAAGGGAGAAGTGAAAAATGTTATCATTATGGTTGAGGGTACGGAATACAAAGTGGACTTCACTGTCCTTGACATGGAGACCCCGAACCATTGGAAAGAGTCGCAAATCATTTTGGGAAGACCATTCTTACGAACCGCCAAGGCTGTATTCGATTACGACACTGGAATGATGAAATTTCGCTCCCTAGATGGAGAAGTGGATTTGGAAATGAGACAAACAAAATGGCAAAGACCCGATTCCGAATCCACCACTGAAGAGGCTGAAACATCTGAGTGTAATCTGATTAGAACTACCGGACCTTGGGACCAACTGCCAGATCTTCACATAGATACCCTCGCATCAGAAGAAGCAACAATGCGCGATACAATGTGTGATCTTTTACCGGACAAATCTGAACACCTGTACAATCTTGATGACACAGAACGCCTTTCGGATTGGTCCATCCCACCCTCTTCGGAAAAATTCAATGACGAGTCAGACGCAGCTCTGGCTGAATTACCGCACTACATTTGCGATCCGACTCACTTTCCTGCAAGACTAGTGGCTAGCATCTCACAGAATGATCACCCACCAACAATCACCGAGCCAGACTTAAAAGACCTTCAGCCAGATTTGATTGATGATTCAGATTTACCAGAACTGAAACCTCTCCCTCCCACCCTGAAGTATGCATTTCTCAATGGACCCAAAGATAAATTCCCTGTGATCATCAGCTCATCTTTAACCATGGATCAAGAATCTAAGCTTCTAGAAGTCCTTGAGCGAAATCGAAAAGCCATCGGTTGGACTGTGTCGGATCTCGTCGGAATCAACCCTGCTCTCTGCTCGCACCAAATTTATGTTGAGGATAATGCAAGGCCTTCCCGTGAATTTCAAAGAAGACTAAACCCCAATCTTCGGGAAGTGGTTAAGAAAGAGATAGAGAAATGGTGCAAAGCAGGTTTCATATACCCCATCTCTGACTCCAAGTGGGTGGCCCCCCTTCATGTCGTCCCGAAGAAGTCGGGAATCCAGATGGTCACCAACGAGGAAGGGGTTGAGATCGCGACACGAGTACCCACGTCGTGGCGTGTCTGTGTCGATTACAGGCGCCTGAATGCTGCGACCAAGAAAGACTACTTTCCACTGCCATTTATTGATCAAATCTTGGAGAGACTTGCAGGGAAAGCATTCTTCTGTTTTCTTGATGGGTACTCTGGCTACAATCAGGTAGCTATTGCTCCCGAGGATCAGGAAAAAACCACATTTACATGTCCCTTCGGTACCTACGCTTTCAAGCGCATGCCATTTGGGCTTTGTAATGCCCCAGGCACATTTCAGCGGTGCATGATTGCCGTATTTGCCGAAATGGTGGGTGATTTCCTGGAAGTCTTCATGGATGACTTCTCGGTCCATGGTGATTCATTTGATATATGTTTAGCGCACCTGGACCGAGTCCTCAAAAGATGCAGGGAGGTTAATTTGGTACTCTCTTGGGAGAAAAGTCACTTTATGGTGACTGAGGGTATCGTGTTGGGGCATGTCATCTCCAGAAAGGGAATGGAGGTCGACCCTGCCAAGGTGGATGTGATCAAGAAACTTGAGCCACCAACCAACGTCAAGTCAGTGCGGTCTTTTCTAGGGCATGTTGGATTTTATCGAAGGTTTATCCCTGATTTTTCAAAGATCGCCCGCCCACTGACTGAGCTCTTAGGAAAAGACACCGAGTTTATTGTAAATCACAAGTGTCTTGAGGCCTTCGAGCTCCTGAAAAAGAAAATCTGTGAATCGCCGATATTACAAGCTCCTGACTGGTCTCTTCCCTTTGAGATCATGACTGATGCATCAGATTTTGCGGTCGGAGCTGTGCTTGGACAAAGACGGGACGGAATCCCTTATGCGATTCACTACGCGAGCAAAGTATTGGATCCTGCACAGAAAAATTATACAGTGAATGAAAAGGAAATGCTCGCGGTTGTTTGGGCCCTTGAAAAATTCAGATCATATATATTGGGCTCCAAGGTGACAATTTTCACGGATCATACTGCAATTAGATACCTCATGGATAAGAAAGATGCCAAGGCACGACTTTTAAGATGGATTTTGTTAATCCAGGAATTTAATTTGGAGATCAAAGATAAACCTGGAATAAAGAATGTTGTTGCTGATCACCTTTCCCGAATTGAGAAAAATGATTATCCTGATACTGGACCTATTAAAGAGACTTTTCCAGACGAATCTGTTTGCACTATTGATTCAACCCCATGGTATTCCAACATCGTGAACTATCTTGTCTCCAAGAAGGTTCCCTCGGGTTGGACAAAGAAAATGATTGAAAAACTAAAGTCGGATTCAAGAAAATACCATTGGGACGATCCTTTCCTTTTCTATGAAGGAGCGGATTGTGTCTGGAGAAGATGTATTCCTCAGGAAGAATACCAGAGTGTCCTCACACATTGTCACACTCTCGAGGCTGGAGGGCACCATTCGGGAAAGAGAACCGCACACAAGGTACTTCAATGTGGATTTTACTGGCAGACCTTATTTCGTGATGCTAATGATTTTGTACGGTCTTGCCCGATTTGTCAAAGGATGGGAGGGACCGTTGGATATAGAGACGAAATGCCCATGCAACCAATGATTTTCTGTGATGTTTTTGATGCATGGGGGATTGATTTTATGGGTCCCTTTCCCAATAGCAATGGATTTGAGTACATCTTGTTAGCGGTTGATTATTTGTCTAGATGGGTAGAGGCTATCCCGACCCGAACCGCAGACAGCAAAACCATATGTAAGTTTATCAAGGATAATATCATTGCAAGGTTCGGGATACCAAAAGTTTTGATCTCTGATGGAGGTAGCCACTTTGTGAACAGGGAAATGAGATCTTTGGCTAAGGAGTACAAATTTGATCATAGAATAGCCAACCCTTATCATCCTCAATCTAATGGCATGGCAGAAGTTTCTAATCGAGAAGTGAAGAGCATACTTCAAAAGTTGGTTCGTCCTGATAGGAAGGATTGGTCAAAACTGTTGGATCAAGTTCTTTGGGCTTATAGGACAGCTTATAAAACACCACTCGGCACTTCACCTTTTAGGATGATCTATGGCAAACCTTGCCATCTTCCTGCTGAACTGATTCATAAATCTGAATGGGCAATCAAAAAGTTGAACTGGAGTTGTCACCTTGGGAAATTATGTCGAGACCTAAATTTGAATGAGTTAATTGAAATCCGAAACCGAGCATATGACAACAGTGTGATTTATAAAGACAAGGTCAAGAAATGGCATGATAGACATATTCGAGATAAAACCTTTGTCCCTGGGCAGAAAGTTTGGTTGTTTAATGCTCGCTTAAAGATCTTTCATGGGAAACTGAAATCGAAATGGACGGGTCCCTATGTTGTCATCGACGTGCATACCAATGGAAGTGTGGACATTGCAGAACTCAAAGATGATGCACAACCTTTCTCAGTGAATGGACAATTACTGAAGCCATACATAGAATCATCCAAAGAACATACAGTGCAAGTTGAGGTCATCTATTTCACACAGAGCAAGGACATTGACGAAATATCAGATCAGACCCAACCTCCCTCCCAACCACATCGGTCTCCTTGTACAGCTTCTTCCTCTACTTAGGCCAAGGCCTAAGTATAGGGGGGGACCGATGCCATCTGTATATACCATTTTCCTCATCACATTCTGATATCTCGCTCACTCCATATCCATCCTTCTTCTATACTTAGGCTGCCAAAGCCTAAGTATAGGGGGAACCGCCACCCACCTGTATATACCCTCCTCATTTACCCTGGCCACTTCTTTTTGTTTTCTTTTACGCTCTTCTTCTATACTTAGACTAGTTACGGTCTAAGTATAGGGGGGCGATTTTTGTAAATCCTTTTCTTTTTCTTTTTCACTCTCTTACGCTTAGCCCGGGCTATGTCTTCTTTACGCTTCTTGTGCTCTGAGGACACATCACTCGCTAAGTATAGGGGGGTCTGTATATACTATGTATATATTTTAGCCATACCTCGTACTTTCGCGTAAGTCTATATGTATTTACGGGGTGGGTTTTTCTTAAAAAACAAAAAAAAAATGTTTTTTTTCACTAACACCGACCTTGCCCAAAATTTTTGAAAAATGGCTTCTTATTCATTTTTGCATAAAAAAAAACAACAACAAAAATCCTTTGCATAAAAAATCACAAATAAAAAAAATGTGTGTCTGCATTTCACGCACCTGCACTCCATCCAACATCACATGCATTTGCATCTGTGAAAAGTCTTTGGGTTCTGAACCGAGTTATGAGCCGAAACTGAGAGTGGTCTGGACTTGACCTTAATCCACCTAATTTTCAGAGGAACTTCACCGAGAAATAGGATTTTAGAGTCTTCAGGTCTTTGACTTAATTCTTTGAGTTCCACATGACAATGTACAGCGTTTGACTCTTAGTGTCTAACCTGGTCTCTTCATTCTGGGTACAACTCTGGAATAAGGAATTAATTTGTACTCTCGCACTATGCACTTAGCTCAACTCAAACATATGTTGGAAGACTGTGTGAGTTTCTTTTCTGGTAGCGTGGAAATCTAAAGACCGGAGTACGGGTTGAAATAAAGCTTCGGAAAAGGGATGGACGGCTGGGCACAATTTTTTCTAAGACCCCAAAAAATGTACGGAAACAAAAGATTCTATATCCGTAGGGGCACAACAAGATCCAAGCAGAACCACCAAAAATTCCAAATACAAAGAAGCAACTACCAAATAAAATCTGACCAAAAAGGTCCAAGCTTCCAGAAACCTGCAGATCTTGGTGGAGACTCGGCTACACTGGCCATCTTCACAAGGAGAGGTGACTACACTGGCCACCCTCCAGTTCTTTTCTCATTCTTCTATCTTCTCCCCCCAATTCGATTGTGAACACATCGCGACAGACCTTAGAAGGAAATACCTGACTCCCCGAGGACGAGTTATTGGAGAGGAGGCTTGCGTGGTAGTCCGGCATTCTGGGTGGGAAGAGCTAAAATATTTCACACACAAGAGTCGGATATTCAATGTTCAAAGAGTATACTTTGGGAAGATGATTGATCTAAGATGACTTCTGAGCCGAAACTGTAGCAATGATGTGTAGAACTTGAGGGCTGTTGATTTTAAAATTCTAAGTCTCACAGAAGTTCCGACACACAAATAATCCAAAGGTTGAGTTTAGGTTCACTTTCACCTTCAGCTCATGGTCTTGGTATGGAACCCAATCTCATTTCACCTCATGGCATTTCTTTTTGATGCTCAGGGACGAGCATGGTTTAAGTATAGGGGGATGATGAATCTCGTATTCATCACTCTAAATCTCATTTATTAAGCTCAAATCTCTAAAAATCAACAGCATTCTGGCATCTATTTTGCATAATTAGCATTCATGCATGTTTTCATAAGAATTGCATTTTAGCACAAAAATCTGCACAAAATAAGAAGCCAAAAATCCAAGCCAAAATGACCTGTAAATAAGCCTAACTTCCCGGATTTTTAACACATTCATGCTAACTCCGAATAACTCAAAACCACTTCCACTATGTACATATCATTAACAAGAATAAAAGAAAAATACAAAAAAATAACTAACCCAAATAAGTGGACCAAAAACCCAAACCCTAATTTCAGGATTTTCGGACTAAAAGCCACATATCTTCTCCATCCAGTGTCCGATTTAATCCTACTCACTTTTGAACTAATGTGCATTCAATTACCTTCAAAACAAGACCAAGTTCAAGTGAATCGGAGCTCATATGTGAAAGTTGGGTTTTGGGCCTCTTTTGTACATTGTATGTTTCGCGGTTTTCTGACCTTTATTTTATGTATATATTTTCTTAATTAATAAAAATCCAAAAAAAAAATTAGATTAAGGTGTCTTTATTTATCTTTGATTTTTCCATTTTTTTTCCGGATTTTTATCTGATCAAAAAAATGACATAAAAATTATAAAACCCAAAAATCAAGGTATTCTATGTACATAGGATACCCCAAAAATTCACTTTTTACATTTGACCGATTTTGGTTTTGATGTCTTCATGAAAGTTGTAGATCTCGTCGAGACGAGCATTTTTCGTGAAGGAAGTTTTTCGATCCGAGGTCATTTACTATTTATTTTCGATTTTACAAGATAATTATTTTGTAAATTTTCTGGTGCTGACACGTGGCAGCACCTGGTGCCGCCACGTGTCAGCCATTTTTAGCCTTTTTATAAATCGTTTTTAATAATAAAAAAAATTTAAAAAAAAAAAATAAAAAAATAAAAAAAGGGGACGCACGTGCGTCGCACGTGCCTCCCCAGGCACGTGCTCCGCACGTGCCCCCACCGGGGCCCCCTCTCTTCACCACGTGGCGCAACAGGCTCCATCCGATCACGCGAGATCGGACGGTGCCTGTTCATCGTCTCCAATCAGCCCCCCTTCCGGGAATCACGCGCCGCGGATCTCGCGAGCTCCGCCCAATCTCGCCGGCCATCAAATCCACCGCGAATCCCTCTACGATTCCCCCGTCCTCCGATCTCGTCGCCGCCGTATCTCATCCTCCGCTGATCTCGCGATAGCCCCAAATCACCCCGATCTCCCAATCGCGCCTCCATCGCCGAGCAGCCCCCGTCTCCTATTTAAACACCGCCACCGTCCCTTCATTCGCCATCCGCCGTTTAAAGCCCTAAGGACCCCCCCTCTCCGGTAGTGACAGGACCGGCGAGCCTCATCCATCGGCGTGATCCGAGGTCACTGCTCCTCGTCGCAGCACCGCCCCGAGCGCCGCTGCTCGCTCCGGCCGACGCCGTCGAGCTTCTTCCAGGTATACTCTCTCTCTCTCTCTCTCTCTCCCTCTCTCTCTATCTCTCTCTTCCGCTCTCCGCCCCACGCCGTCGACACCACCGCCTCCCTCCGTTCCGCCACCACGCCTACGACCACCGACATCGACTCTCTCCTCCGCCTGGCTCGCCTCCGCCCCGCCATCGCCATCGCCGCGAGCTTCATCTCCTTCAACCAACGCCTCGACGCCTTCACCGACCTTCTCCGCCAGCCACGTCTCCAACGACCACCGCTCCACCGTTCTGCCTCCGGAGCTCCAGACACCACGCCACTGCAGAGGAGCACCTCCGCCACCAGCCACCCCGCTTCGGCCGAGCTTTGGCTGGAGCCCCCCCCTTCATCGCCTCCGCCTGGAGCTCCTCCGCCAACGCTCCATCAGGCGTCGCCCACGACCTCCTGCTCCGACAACGGCTACAGGAGCCGCTCCGCTCTCCCTCTGCCTGGAGCGGCCCCTACGCCGCCTCGCCCTACGCCGCCAGCGCCAGCTCCCCCGCCTGAGGCATCGTCGAGAGGCTACGCCACCATCCCCCGCCTCACCGCCGGGCTCGAGGCTCGAGACCCCCACACGTGAGGCGCACGTGCGTGGGGGGACGACGTCAGCCACCCGTCAGCCCCCGGGTCACGTGCCCCGCACGTGACCGCGGGGTTATTTGCGCACAAGCCCCCGGGTTCCGCCTTATTCGCAGATCAGCCCCCGCCCCCAGAGGGCACGTGCCACGCACGTGCCCCTCTGGGAATTTTGCAGAATCTCACCGGAGTTATTGGTAATTACAATAAAGTCCCCCCAGTGCATTTTATATTTTATTTATTTGCATCAGCACCCCTGTGTTTCCCCTCAGTATTGAACCTTTTCTCTACATTATTTTATTATCAAAAAAAATAGCATGATGTTGATTAATTAATTCTCTACGCTTTGACATGTTGTTGGCATTTTTGTGATTGACGGTTAATTAATAAATATTTATTTTGTGAAAATTGGCATATTTTACCCATTTTCTTCTCTGAAATTCATAATTGGTTAACCGTTGCTCTAAAAATTCCAGAAAAATCACACATTGTAGAGTTAATTATTTTTAACATTGTGCCCAAAAAAGATTTGCATTTGCATGCATATTTTATCCTGTAAAAATCATTTTCCACATTTTAGTATTTAATTTTTAATAGACATTAAACCCCACATTTTCGAGGTTTAGGATTTTTGTGAGATCCGTCACCTAGTGAGAGATCTCAGATAATTTTGATTCTCGAAAATAAGTAGGTTTGATATTTATTAAAATTAAATATTAAACATCATTTTGTTTGCATTTAAAAATCCATAAAAAATTCATATTGCATCCAAAAATTCCAAAAAAATTACAGCGCATCCATTTCATTGTAATTTACATTGTGGCCAAGTTTCGTATTTTTCGGACATCATTTGAACGTTATTCATATTTTAGTCCCTAAAATAAGGCTAAATTTGCATGTGCACCCCCTAATTCATTGAAAAATTCCAAAAAAAAAACGCTTCGAAAACCGAACACGAACTTTGATAGACTTAATTCTAGGTTGTTCCTTTGCCTCCTTGTGATCGACCTTGGGACTTGCCCAAGTAAAATAAACAAAAACCACGATATTAAAAATTGAATAAAGCATTTATGGTATTTTCTTGACCGTTTCCGATTGCCGCCTACAACGCACAAGACGATAAAAACAACTTATTAAAAGCGACATTTCCGGATTCGTCAGAGAGAGCAGGAAAGAGAGACAAATAGAGAAGAAGAAGAAAATATTAGTGTAGCATTTTATTATCTTTGTGTGAGAGAGAGTTTTATTTTTATTTTGTATATTAATTTATAATAACATAAGTACTTTGACTTTTGGACATTCACAATTCATGAGATACATTGCCCGGGTGATTATTCACCTAGGGGCATCGTCAGATTTTTCGTTGTTTTCTTTGCCTTTCTTTTATTTTGTTTCTCACCTTTTGAGTTTTCCGCTTTATTTTTATTTATTTTCTATAATTGAGACTATAGAGTTAGGATTGCTTTACACGGTAACTAAGTCCAAAGCCTAATTAGGAGCATGCATCTATAGTTCTCTACTCTTGGACTTCAACACTAGTAGGATCCGTTGTGGCAGACACCGAAGAATCGACAAGATCAGGTATTTGGGTTTCTTTTCTAGGTATTCAACATTTGGTTCTTCACAACTAATATCAATTCTTGTCTATCGCGATTTAACTCATTTTTCATATCGTGCATATAATGTAAATATTTCAATTCTGTCGTACATCCCGCTTGAAGAGAGCTGGGAAGCACTTTGAGTCTTCTTACGTTGTATGCATCATTTGATATGAGGATGAGATTTCCACTCTAGTATCCACTTGCACGACTTTTCCGCTATCTCCCTTTGTTTTTGCTAACCTAGGATTAAAAAGAAAATACAAAAAAATCATTAGGCAATTATTATTGAAAAATACTCAAAGAAAGTGGAAATATGAAAACTAAAACAAGGGGACTGCTAATAATACTTTCACCTTAGTTAAAATCCTTAATGGAGATCATTGTTTTGGTTTCATAAAGGTCTTATTATTTTCAGGTACATTTCAGAGAGAGTGAGGCGTGACCCTTAAGGAATACAACCCAAATCCCGATCCGTGTCTACCTTGATTATCAGTTGGGATGACAGAGTATTAGTGCTTCTATCGTATGTAGACAAGTAGGGCCTTGTCAACGACATTGTTCTCACCTTGTGTAGAACACCCAACTTGCTCTGAAGTATTGAGCATAAGCCACACCCTCACGGGTGTGTTTGCCTCATGTCTTGTTGTAACTCACTTGTGAGGGAAGTATTGGTTTCACCTATTGGCTTCCTCTCTTATTCTGTGGCTAAGTAGCCCCCCAGGTACGAGATCAATGACCTTAACGAGTATAGATCACATGTTACAAAGTAAGTGGAAAGTACGATATTTTTTTCTACCAGTACTCACTCTCCTATAGTATTAGCCCTCTAAGGACTTGATAAAATATTTGCCTTAATAACAAAAATAAAATTGAAAGGATAAAAATAACCGATCCTTTGTGGCTTTACTTGTGTTGAGTTTGTGAACCCACAATTGTTTGATGTTTGTTTGGATATAGATTAGGTTCAAAGATCCATCCTGCATACTTGTTCCATTTTTCATTTCATTTGTTTTATTCTCTTTTGATCCTTGCTCACTTTGAGCCTTCTATTATTTTCCACTCCTTTTATTCAATGTTCATCATTGTATCATCCATCCTTTCTCGATCTTCCTTTTGACCTCCAAGATGTAGACTCATGGATGTCTTGGTCAGGACCCCGCCGACACCCACATCGATTCCATGCAGCCAACATCTCTTCAGGGAAATTCCCGAGAACTCGATTTAGACTTTGCAGACCGATCTCTAGACTCTCCGCCTTCTTCTAGGATCAATTTTGTCCCGAGCTTTGTCTCTTTTGGATGGAGATATACATCACTCCCTACAATTCTCCATCCTTAATAAAGTTCTGTGTTGACCTTAACACATAAAATTTCTCTACATCTGGTGCTTCCATACAGACTGATCTGGGGCATTATTCCCTTTGCAGACCAAGAACCCGATCTAGAGCCCGAGATACTCTCATATTCTGAATCAGACATGGCTCCTACATGATGAGGGAAGGGAACTCATGTACCTCTACAAACCAGATCAAGGCTAGCCAGACTAGAATGCCGTAATGCCTAGCTGCTCGCCCCAATTCAAGCCATCCATCAACAGCTGACATACCAAGCATTGTCCAAGGTTTCCTTCAAAGAAATGCTAAATGATATGAGGAAAGGGAGAGAGAACCAAGGAGGAGGAGTATTTGAGGAAGAACAAGGAAACATACCCCGTGGAATGCCCGAAGATGATTTGAGAGGAGAGAGGCATAAGCCTACTCTCAAGGAGACGTACAACCCAGACGCATGCTAGATGACTGAGTGGATCCAGATCCCGCCAGTCCATGCACACTTTGAGATGAAGGATCAACTCTTAGCTCTTCTTTCCACGTTTCATGGGAACCCAAATGAAGAACCATTCATCCATCTGTAGTAGTTTGATGCATCTAATGTACCACACACTATACTAACATCTCATTAGGCATATTCAAGATGATGACATTTCCCTTTAGCCTTCAAGATAAGGAGCTCTACTAGATTAATCATCTGGGGAAGGTTGTCATGACCTGAGAGGAGCTCAAATCATCATTTCTCCATAAAATCTACCCTTTTACTATCAAATGTAAGCCAGAATCAACATTTTCTCCCAAACCATGTACGAATCTATTCATGAAGCTTGGGAGAGTTTCAAAGATCTTCAGGAAAAGTGACTCCACCATAATATTTCTCGGACCAGCCTGGTCCAACATTTCTTTGGGGGACTTACTCTAGAGAGCCAAAGGCTCGTAGATGCTGCTTGTGGTGGGTCACATTTCAATGTAGATGAAGATGTCGTCTGACTGATCTTCGAGGAAATGGTTGAAGGAGAGGCTCCTTGTCGTTGTCTCACGCTTATCAACGTCAGCCATAGATAAAACAAAAGCTTGTTCATATGGCAGCAACTCATGAACCGGACATGGATGAGAGATCCAACCTTAGCTTCATTGGGAGCCACCTGTTGAAAACTCAGGTTTTGCGAGGGTCAAAATAGTCCACACAAGGCGGGACTACAGTGTCGCTGAGCGACCGCTCACGAAACCCGAATTAATCAACAATTAACCCACGACAATCAAGTAAAGCAGTGAAAGTGTGTGGAGTTAAAATTTATTATAACTCTACAACAAGATGTGTATAGTGCAAGTATGTGTAGAGGTCGAACACAGGGAGCAGACGGGTAGAACGGGGCGAAAATGCTCAAAATGTGTGTATATGTGATAAAGTGTCTACTATGCTATTTTTTGTGGGTTTTTAATTTTATATTTTTTATTTAATTTTTTTAATTTTATATTTTTGTATTTTGATTTTATAATTTACTGATTTTATATTTTTCTTTTTATATTTTATATTTTATATTTTCTTTTTCAATATTGGAAAATAAAGACAATGTAATAAAATGAGAAAGAGATATTTATAAAAAATAGATAAAAATGTTCAAAAATAAACAAATAAAGTCTTTTTGGTCTTTTTATACTTTTTTTACTGTTTTTGTGATTTTTGGGTAATTTTTAGAATGTTTTTGGTATTTTTAATTAGCAAAATAAAGAAAATAGTGAATAAAATGCAAGGCTGAAACTAAAATGGAGAAAAAAATGGAAATCAGTAGCAAAAATTCTCCAACTCAATTTTCAATGAAAGATAATGAAATAAGGAAAATTTAGGCACAAAGTTTGTATTTTTAGGGATTTTGTAGAATTTTTAATATTTTTCTAAAGGTTTTTGAAGTTTGGTGATTTTTTGGAGTTTTCTTTTATAATTTTTTTATGAATTTTGGACTGAAGTTATAACACACTAAAAGCAACAAAATATATTTTTTGGGGGTTTTTCTGATGAGTTTTTATATTTTTTATGGATTTTATAATGCAAACAGTGCTGAAAATGACTATTTTTGATTTTTAATAAATATAAAAATGCAATAATTATGAAAACAAAAAATATGATGATGAACTACTATGCAACGGGACACTACTGTGATTTTTGGGAATTTTTTGGGGTTTTATAGAGGCATGCATAAAATACAAGCAACAAAAGGAAAATACATATCTACAGGGGTGTTTTTGAAATATTCAGAAAATATGGGGCCTTAGCGCAACTTTCACAGAAACTTACAACTGAATCAAGTATCTACTGGACTAAGATTAATAACAAAAATGCCCGAAGGGCTTTCCCGCAAAAGTGCCCAGGTCACGCGCGATGGCACGCGCCTGGTGGGGATGTATATGCAAATTGTAGAACTTCGCGGAATAAGGATGCAAAATAACCAAAGTTTCTAAAGGGGCCACGGATAGTTTAGATGCTACTTAAATATTACAAAAAGGTACGGGGGATAGTTCGCAAAATACCCAGCTGCTCTGGATGGACGGCGGATGGGGCTTAACTTGAGCCACGTGTCGCAGCAGGGAAGGCCGATACCCCTTCGCGAGCGGAGGGCCGAGATTAGATGCTGAAGTATGATCGGACGGTTGATGCAAATGACGATCTAACGGTGGCTGCTTGGCACCAAGAACACGCCAAGATCGACGGTGGAAAGGCGCGCAAGAAGAACCGGCGATGAACTCGGTGTGGATGGACCTGAGGCTTCAAAATCTGCACGCTCGGGCTGTCTCTCTCCCTTCCGATGAGACCGAGATGCTCCTGGGAGGTTTCTCCAACGATCAGTGGCGCCAAAATGGCTGGGGCGCAGCCGGCGTACTGCTGCAGGAACGGCTGGGGAGGGTAGCTCCAGGTGCCTCCCGCCTCGCAAAAATCGACGCCAAAACAACGTCTCTTTGGCCTCCAGACCCAGCAATAAAACACGGAAACAACAGAAGAGGTCCGAGGCCTTATTGGTGAAGGTGTGCGGTGGCGAATTAGGTGGCGGTGGCGGCCGGAACTCAGGGGCCCGGCGAGGATGTTTGGTGAAATATCTACACTAAGGATGCGATTAAATGTGAAGAAAAACACATGAAGGAAAAACTATGGGTTACAGCTACACAGCAAGCAAAAAAAACAAGAAGGAAATGACCTCGATTGGCTTAGTCGGCCAAGAAGAAGGACCTCACGGAGGTGGCCGGAGATGGAGGTTGTGGAGCGCCTCCCGGCCGCTAACCTCCCCTCCGAAGAGCTGGAGGACTTGCTGTCACCAAGTCCGGTCCAGAGCACCTTCAAGAGAGGGAAGAAGGCGGTCAAAGAGAGTTCAAAATCAAATGGGGGTGGCTGGGCGGTTTTTGAAACACGGTCATGGAGGCGTGAAGAACGAGGCGTATCTAGCGAATCGCTGGTCCATTCCACGAGGTTAAGGCTGGGCGTGTAAGATCAAATGTCGAGGAAGAAAAGTTGTCAAGGGACCATCATGAAATAATGCAAGGAAGCGCCTCGAAAAAATCCGCGAAAATGCGACAAAAATCATTTCTGACATTGAGCAGGCTGGGGTCAGAGAGTTGACCGCGGGTCAACTTTCCAACCCCCCTGGTTGGTCCACGTGGACCAACCAGGAAAAAGCCTGCAAAAAATGCTAAAAAAATCATTTTAAAATAGTAAACTATTTTATTAGATTTAGGTTATTAAATAAAAAGTATTTATAATTTTATGTAGTATTTTATTCTTATTTTTAATTATTTTTATGAGGTATATTTTTACAAGTTGCTTTTATACCCTTATATAGGTATATTATCTACATATTTCATTCTTTTATTTTTATTTTGTGATTTTAATTTTATTATTTTTATTTCTTATTTTATAAAATTATAAAATACTTTGATATACATAAATATATTTTTATTTTATTTTTCTGATATGTTTTGTATATTTAATAAAATACAAGTATGTTTTGTATAGGTATATATATAGGTAATGCATCTATGTATTTTATTTTTAAGTATTTTATTTTTGATTTTATTTAGGTTTTTATTCTTATTTCAATTTACATAATTATTATAAGTATTAATTACAACATTATATAAAAATATAAAATTATAAAAATAATAAATAAATAATAAATTGAATATTTTAATCTGTACAATGTACAATGTGGGTCCAAAACTCAACTTTCAAACCGTAGCTCCGCCAAATGCGAAACCATCGCCATTAAATAGCTTATTTTCTTCTATATATAATTAAAGGTGAGTATGCTGCATTTGGAGTTTTTATTTGTGAGATACGGGTCTGGGAAGTTGGGATTCTGGATTTTTATTCAGACCAAAACTTTTTATCTGTACATTATTTTTCAGTGAAATCAATTTTGTATTTTTCTTGATTAAATTATCTACAACTTTCATGTACAAAGTTTATTTATTTGAAGTATAAAAAGTGGAACCAAAAATAGGTCCCAAAATGAATAAACAATGAATTAATAAAAGGGATTTTATTGGTATTTTTGGCCCTTATCTCCCCCTACTTTATTCCTTGTCGACCTATTCATCAAGATGCCTAGGTCTCGGGGTTTTGGGTCATAAAATATTTACAATATTTTATTCTTTTTCTTTTCTTTTCTTTATTCTATAATTTTGGCTTTAAAAACCACATTTTATACAATATTTACACACATATGCATGAATGCTAAAATGCCTATATTAAGCCTATTCACACGCATTTACTAGGGTTTTTAAGGCCAAAATGATAGAATAAAGATGATGAAACGTGGATTCATCATCCCCCTATACTTGCCTTTGCTAGTCCCTAGCAAACACTTATGCGATAAGTGCAGAAAAAGAAAAATAAAGAAAAGAAAAAGAAGAAGGTGGACTAAGTGTAATGATCAAACTTGTCTTCACAAAATCAAAGTTTGGAGCTTAAGTCGGACCTTTGGAATTTTAGTGCGGGCGGAACCTTATTGAGAACCGAATTTGAAATCCAATAGTCCCTGAGAATCCCAACACTCTGTCCAAGTCTCCTTAATAGCCAGGTCAGAAATATCTCAATTCATACGCAAACCCTTACGACTATGAATCTGACTCGTACAGTGTAAGTGATGGTGGCTCTCCCCAACTAGAATGACAAAGAAACTGACTTCTCCAGTACGACAACCCAATGATTCCCCAATCCAATAACTCCATCCTCGAGGAGCGGGGTATTCCCTTCTAAGTTCAAGTGGCAACCAGCTCAAGAGGAGGGGGTGAAGAGAAGAATGGACGGTAGCCAGTGTAGCTACCTATCCTGGGATGCAAGACCAATGTAGTCAAGTCATCCAGCTGCTAGCTCACATGATATGACTTTGGAACTCAAGCTTGCTTATTGACTTTGTACATACTTTGCAGGCTTTTTATTTTTGTACATGCCTAAACTCTTTTTTTTCATTTTTTTCTTTTTTTTGAAATACTATTCACAACAGCATTTACATAAGGAGTTTTTCCTCTTGAGCCAGTAGACTATCCCTCTTTTGAAGCTTTATCGCAACCCACAACCTCCTGTCTTTAGACTTCCTTATCACTGGATGGGTTGGGGTGCACTTCCCTCCCTAGAGGAGGACAAATGTTTCCACTTGTGTGCGTCTCATACCGGCAAATCCAATCCCCTCACCACCCTAATTGAGTTGAGCCATGTGAAAGGTGCAGGTGTCCAAGTTAGGTCATTATCAACAAGAGTCGTGCGTGTGCTCCGAAATACTCTACTTAGGCAGTCAAGAATCCATTGAACCAAGTCCCGTGATCCTCAAAGAATTAAGTCAACTAGACCTGAAGTACCTCAAACCCAGTTCCTATAAGGTTCCTGTTGTTAGGTAAATTTTAAGGTCCAATCAAGCTCCAATCTTCGGATTTTACTTAGACCTATTCAACTATCAAACTCAATCTGAAAAATGCGAATGCTATGCAGAAAATATTTTTGTGATGCAATTTTCAAAGATTTTGAACTTTTTAGGGATTTTTGAAAAGATGATGCATGCATTTTTGTAATTTTCAAAAGGTTTTTCAAATGTTTTTGGATTTTAATTTTTGCAAATGTTTTTGGGCTTTTTGAAAACCAAAAAGTTTTGGCTGAAAGCTAGGTTAAAATATGTACACGGGAGTGCTTCTTATATTTACAAGAAGTGGATTTTAGAATTTACAGGGTAAGTGGTCAATTTTATACATATATACATAGTGGATTTTGATGTGATGTAAATATTCCTCAAACTTATTTGAAAACAATTTACACACAATTTTGAAAACTATAGTCCAAAATAATTTTTACAAACATTTTTGCAAACATGTACACACATTTGAAAATCATTTTGCAAAGGTTTTTCAAACAGTATATATAGATTTTTCACATATTTTTGCAACCATTTTTCAAACCATTTGCAAATCATTTTTCAAACATTTTATTTCACACAAAGAAAAGAAATTTTTACAAACCACACACTTTTACACAGGTTGAAAACATGTAACAAAACATTTTCAAAATAGTTTTCAATAGATGTTCACAAAGATTTTCAAACTATTTTTCAAACATTTTGCAAAAAACATTTTCACTTAATTTATTAATCAGTAAATACAAAAAAAGAATTTGAGGAACAAAACACCTTTTTATTAAGGTTTTTAATGAATTTTGATGAATTATTAGCCATGTTATTAGGAAGATACGAAAGTACGAGTTATGGCTGAAGTATATACGCAGTATATACGACCCCCCTATACTTAGCTTGAGCTATGTCCTCATAGATCGGAGAGAAAAGAGAAGACATAACTCGTACTGAGTATAGGAAAATCTAAAGAATAAATAAAGAAATGAATGAATGAACCAATGAGAAGTTGACCGTCCCCCCTATACTTAGGATCAAATAATCCTAAGTATAGCAGACTGTACACAACGCAGGGAGGGTCAGGGTGGGAATGAACAGATCGTACTCAGATTGTCTCCCCTTATACTTAGGGTAAGATATCCCTAAGTATAGACAAGAAGAGGAGACAATGGAGAGGATCGAAACGAATGAAAGAACTCGGGTGCACACCGCCCTATACTTAGGACAAAGTACGTCCTAAGTATGGAAAAATGTCTACAAGGGCGGCACCTTTTTGATACAAAAAGAAGATAGAAAATGAAAAGAAGAAAAGAAGAAAAGAGATCTGAAGATGGAAGGGTAGATCAGAGGATACACACATCACTCCCCCTATACTTAGGGTAAAAGAAGCCCTAAGTGTAGGCAACAACAGGAGTAATGACATGAAACGAAGAATGAACACTCGACTCGTCCACCCCCCTATACTTAGGACAAAGTACATCCTCAGCAAGGCAGACACAAGAATGGGTGGACGAGTAAAAACAGGAGATAGAAAGAGATGAACAAAGGAGGATGTACAACAGAGGTGGATGTACACATGATCAAGATGGTTGAAAGCGAACCTTCTTGCGGGACCGCGGAGGAATATATCTAGTGTGCTGCAGGTCGACATCGGGGTCCACAGTGGACGGAATCCGATCAGGGTCGACGGGGTGTAAGTCCTCAGTGGCCCTAGGGTGTGAAGGCACAGACAGATCAGTGAAAGAAGTGCGGCTAGGTCCGGCCTTAGGAGTCTCGCTGATATCGAAGTGGAATGGGACGGACTCATCATCGGAAGTAGTGTAATCAGAGTCATCCTGCGAGGTGTTGTCCAGGTCAAAACCAAAAGGCACGAACTCATCAGTGGAAGTAGTCGAACTCTGTTCGTCCTCTATAATCTCAACTGGATCATCTTTTTCATCAAAAGGTCCGAATTTCTGAAGAAAAGCAACTAAATCAAATTCGGCCTTTGGCTCATCAGCATCTATGTGGACAGGGACGGATCCATCGGTGAAAGTAGTCAAAGCATGTCCGTCCTGTATAGTCTCTAAATCTGCCCTCCGCTCAATGTTATCGATCGTGTAAATCCCGCGGATGTCATCAACACATCGCCAATCACAGGAAGCAGCAACACCAAGGTCTATGCTTTCCGAGCTTTCCTCCTTGGAGAGGAATTCTCGGGTCTCATCATCGGTCATGAAGAAGGTCTCTCTGATATCCTCATATAGATCATAGTCCTCGGGGTCAGCCAAGATAGGTGAAATCACATCAGGTGCAGGTCTCTGGTCAGCAGTGGGTGCGGTGATCAATGCTTCGCTCTCGTCAGCAGGACGAAAGCGAATCTCTCCTGATCCGTAATCAATAACGACCCTCGCAGAGGCGAGGAATGGTCGTCCCAGGATGATTGGAGAGTGCTCCCCAGTGGAGGTCTCCATGGGCAATACGACAAAATCAACAGGATAGCTCGTGCCCTGAATCGAAATGACGGCGTTTTCAAGGATACCCTTCGGCCTCTTTATTGATCCATCAACAAACTGTACGATCATCCTGGTCTTCTTGAGAGGCCCTAAGTGAAGAGACTGTACCAACGAGAAGGGTATGATACTGATCGATGCACCGCCGTCTAGGAGAGTGTGATCACATGTGTGGTCAGAGATGGTGCAACTAATGAAAGGTGTGGCAGTGTTCTTCTTCTGAGGAATGGGACGATGTGTGATGGCGTGGGCAGTGGCCATGGTCAAGATGTGACGCTCAGATCTGCTCCTCCGCTTTCTCTTCTTGGGAAGAGGAGCCGATAAATTGGTCATGGCATGCTGAAGTGGGGCACGGATGATCTCATGAATGGTGGCCACCACTTCGGGTTCAGTCAACATTTTTTTGAATTTTTGGACCTCCTCCATACAAGGGAGGAAGTCTGAATCATCATATACACGAGGCATGCCAAGAGCAGTCTGTACATCGGCATCCTCGGGGTCAAAGGTGGGGACCGGGTGTGAAAGGCTGTGTGGTCAAAGGGTCTGGCAAGTGGTACCACCTCACAGTCTGGCTCGATCATGTGTCTCCCGAACTCTTTTTGTATTTTCAAATTTTTCTCATTTTTTTGTAATTTTGGTGATTGCAAGCTCTCATGGAAATCCTCGAGTGAACCCATATCATCAAATGGTGGAACATCATGGTCGCTCTTATTGGTACTAGTGAGGTGGTCAATCCTCTGTCTCATATGATCCATCATCTGGGTCAAGTGCTCAAGGGTGGACTCCATGAAAGGTGACTCCAACAGCTCGGCCTCGGGTGTATGTGAAGGTGGAGAATACGGAAGTGGAGGTGGGTGTGGATAGAAATCCGAGGTCTGATACTGTGGCTGAGGCGGATATGTACAAAAGTCAGGAGCAAAGTCCTCCTGGAAAAAAGGAGGTGGACCAGCTGGAGGGAACGAATGATCTGCAAAATCCGGATAAAATACGCTCCAGTCGGCCATCTCGAAAACAAAAGGAAAATGATCGGGAGAGCACGACGGTCAAGTCAAGAGAGTGGAGAAGAAGGCGCAAATGCGCGGGGCTGATCTAGGACACACACAAAACAATCACAAACAAAAATGAAAATAAGACAACCCTCAATTCACCTACTCAACTCGGTAGAGACCGCAAAATGCGGTCTTTTAATCTTGTTTGTTTTAGAGTTAGGTGAGAAGTCAAAAGAGTTGCACACACTTAGGGGCTGAAGATGGGATTTGGGCACTAGTCCTTAGGGTGTGCGCGAGCAATGTAAAACGAAGACAATAAGGGGATTACTCGCCCCAAAAGAATTTTTCCTTTTTTTGGTCGGTTTTAGGGTCAAGTAATATTAGCAGTCCCAATTTTATTTGTTCTCACTTTTTTGGATTTTTTAATAAGAAATGCACGTGCCTAACGAGGATTCAATTCCTTTAAGATCCTCGGTTGGCAAAATCAGAGGTAGAGTCGGAAAAGCAATGCAAGCGTCAAATCAATGATGCATGCTAAAGAGAAATGCTCACCTTGCCTCCAGCACTCTACATGCAAGGATGCTCAACAGAATTGAAACCTATCTATATGCAAATGCAAAAGCTGATGAAATCGCCCTAAGTTCAAAAATTGCTATTAGCGGGAAGAACCACAAGCTGACCACCAATCCTCAACCCTAGAGTCCGGTCTAGGATCACCCCTCCTCTGCTCAACACACTTGAGTTTAGGAGAAAGCGCTTTGCGGGGAGAGCTCGCGGCGCGACGGATTGAAGGTGATGATCAACTGTTTAAAATTTGACTAAGTCCAGAATGTACTATAGGTACATGCAATGTTGATTAAGGTGTTTGGACCTAATGCTACGCAAGCAATCCTAAAACTAAGGGCTCAATCACACAAAAGAAATAAAATCGAAATTGGAAAACAAAATAAAATAAAAAAATGCGAAGAAAATCGTAAAAAGCCGCGGTGAGCCCTCAGGTGAACAGACACCTGGAAGTTAGGCTCGAATGTCCAAGTGTTCGGGGTACCTGTGTTATTACAAATATAGTGGTCTCTCTCTCACAAAAATTAACAAAATAAATGCAGGAAATAAATTCTACAATTAAAGTAGAGCTTGGTCTTCAAAATTCCCTCTTCGTCTCCTTGATGCTCGGCTGGCAGATGCCGGCTTCACGTGGGTGTGTAGGCGCCTAGGGTGGAGCGCCTCCCTCGATCCGCGGTTCCTCGCACTAAGTCAACAAAAGAGAAGGTTAGACAGCTCAAGAGATATATCAAAAATAAAGAAAATAAAATAGCGAAAAATAAAAGCCGCGAAATAGACAATCAATCACAAACACAAACAAGACCCGAACTAAGCGCTGTTGCTCCCCTGCAACGGCGCCATTTGAAAACTCAGGTTTTGTGAGGGTCAAAATAGTCCACACAAGGCGGGACTACAGTGTCGCTGAGCGACCGCTCACGAAACCCGAATTAAATCAACAATTAACCCACGACAATCAAGTAAAGCAGTGAAAGTGTATGGAGTTAAAATTTATTATAACTCTACAACAAGATGTGTATAGTGCAAGTATGTGTAGAGGTCGAACACAGGGAGCAGACAGGTAGAACGGGGCGAAAATGCTCAAAATGTGTGTGTATATGATCAAGTGCCTACTATGCTATTTTTTATGGGTTTTTAATTTTATATTTTTTATTTAATTTTTTTAATTTTATATTTTTGTATTTTGATTTTATAATTTACTGATTTTATATTTTTCTTTTTTATTTTATATTTTTTATTTTCTTTTTCAATATTGGAAAATAAAGACAATGTAATAAAATGAGAAAGAGATATTTATAAAAAATAGATAAAAATGTTCAAAAATAAACAAATAAAGTCTTTTTGGTCTTTTTATACTTTTTTACTGTTTTTGTGATTTTTGGGTAATTTTTAGAATGTTTTTGGTATTTTTAATTAGCAAAATAAAGAAAACAGTGAATAAAATGCAAGGCTGAAACTAAAATAGAGAAATAAAATGGAAATCAGTACAAAAGATTCTCCAACTCAATTTTCAATGAAAGATAATGAAATAAGGAAAATTTAGGCACAAAGTTTGTATTTTTAGGGATTTTGTAGAATTTTAAATATTTTTCTAAAGGTTTTTGAAGTTTGGTGATTTTTTGGAGTTTTCTTTTATAATTTTTTATTTATTTTGGATTGAAGTTATAACACACTAAAAGCAACAAAATATATTTTTTTGGGATTTTTCTGATGAGTTTTTTTATTTTTTATGGATTTTATAATGCAAACAGTGCTGAAAATGACTATTTTTGATTTTAATAAATATAAAAATGCAATAATTATGAAAACTAAAAATATGGTGATGAACTACTATGCAACGGGACACTACTGTGATTTTTGGGATTTTTTTGGGGTTTTATAGAGGCATGCATAAAATACAAGCAACAAAAGGAAAATACATATCTGCAGGGGCGTTTTTGAAATATTCAGAAAATATGGGGCCTTAGCGCAACTTTCACAGAAACTTACAACTGAATCAAGTATCTACTGGACTAAGATTAATAACAAAAATGCCCGAGGGGCTTTCCCGCAAAAGTGCCCAGGTCACGCGCGATGGCACGCGCCTAGCGGGGATGTATATGCAAATTGCAGAACTTCGCGGAATAAGGATGCAAAATAACCAAAGTTTCTAAAGGGGCCACGGATAGTTTAGATGCTACTTAAATATTACAAAAAGGTACGGGGGATAGTTCGCAAAATACCCAGCTACTCTGGATGGACGGCGGATGGGGCTTAACTTGAGCCACGTGTCGCAGCAGGGAATTCCGATACCCCTTCGCGAGCGGAGGGCCGAGATTAGATGTTGAAGTATGATCGGACGGTTGATGCAAATGACGATCTAACGGTGGCTGCTTGGCACCAAGAACACGCCAAGATCGACGGTGGAAAGGTGCGCAGGAAGAACCGACGATGAACTCGGCGTGGATGGAACTGAGGCTTCAAAATCTGCACGCTCGGGCCTTCTCTCTCCCTTCCGATGAGACCGAGATGCTCCTGGGAGGTTTCTCCAACGATCAACGACGCCAAAATGGCTGGGGCGCAGCCGGCGTACCGCTGCGGGAACGGCTGGGGAGGGTAGCTCCAGGTGCCTCCCGCGTCGCAAAAATCGACGCCAAAACAGCGTCTCTTTGGCCTCCAGACCCTGCAATAAAACACGAACACGACAGAAGAGGGTCCGAGGCCTTATTGGTGAAGGTGTGCGGTGGCGAATTAGGTGGCGGTGGCGGCCGGAACTCAGGGGCCCGGCGAGGATGTTTGGTGAAAAATCTACACTAAGGATGCGATTAAATGTGAAGAAAAACACATGAAGGAAAAACTATGGGTTACAGCTACACAACAAGCAAAAAAAACAAGAAGGAAATGACCTCGATTGGCTTAGTCGGCCAAGAAGAAGGACCTCACGGCGGTGGCCGGAGATGGAGGTTGTGGAGCGCCTCCCGGCCGCTAACCTCCCCTCCGAAGAGCTGGAGGACTTGCTGTCACCAAGTCCGGTCTAGAGCACCTTCAAGAGAGGGAAGAAGGCGGTCAAAGAGAGTTCAAAATCAAATGGGGGTGGCTGGGCGGTTTTTGAAACATAGTCATGGAGGCGTGAAGAACGAGGCATATCTAGCAAATCGCTGGTCCATTCCACGAGGTTAAGGCTGGGCGTGTAGGATCAAATGTCGAGGAAGAAAAGTTGTCAAGGGACCATCATGAAATAATGCAAGGAAGCGCTTCGAAAAAATCCGCGAAAATGCGACAAAAATCATTTCTGACATTGAGCAGGCTGGGGTCAGAGAGTTGACCGCGGGTCAACTTTCCAACCCCCTGGTTGGTCCACGTGGACCAACCAGGAAAAAGCCTGCAACAAATGCTAAAAAAATCATTTTAAAATAGTAAACTATTTTATTAGATTTAGGTTATTAAATAAAAAGTGTTTATACTTTTATGTAGTATTTTATTCTTATTTTTAATTATTTTTATGAGGTATATTTTTACAAGTTGCTTTTATACCCTTATATAGGTATATTATCTACATATTTCATTCTTTTATTTTTATTTTGTGATTTTAATTTTATTATTTTTATTTCTTATTTTATAAATTATAAAATACTTTTATATACATAAATATATTTTTATTTTATTTTTTGATATGTTTTGTATATTTAATAAAATACAAGTATGTTTTGTATAGGTATATATATAGGTAATGTATCTATGTATTTTATTTTTAAGTATTTGATTTTTGTTTTTATTTAGGTTTTTATTCTTATTTCAATGTACATAATTATTATAAGTATTAATTACAACATTATATAAAAATATAAAATTATAAAAATAATTAATAATAAATTGAATATTTTAATCTGTACAATGTACAATGTGGGTCCAAAACTCAACTTTCAAACCGTAGCTCGCCAAATGCAAAACCACCGCCATTAAACAACTTATTTTCTTCTATATACAATTAAAGATGAGTATGCTGCATTTGGAGTTTTTATTTGTGAGATACGGGTCTGGGAAGTGGGATTCTGGATTTTTATTCAGACCAAAACTTTTATCTGTACATTATTTTTCAGTGAAATCAATTTAGTATTTTTCTTGATTAAATTATCTACAACTTTCATGTACAAAGTTTATTTATTTGAAGTATAAAAAGTGGAACCAAAAATAGGTCAAAATGAATAAAGAATGAATTAATAAAAGGGATTTTATTGGTATTTTTGGCCCTTATCTCCCCCTTACTTTATTCCTTGTCGACCTATTCATCAAGATGCCTAGGTCTCGGGGTTTCGGGTCATAAAATATTTACAATATTTTATTCTTTTTCTTTTCTTTTCTTTATTATATAATTTTTGCTTTAAAAACCGCATTTTATACAATATTTACACACATATGCATGAATGCTAAAATGCCTATATTAAGCCTATTCACACGCATTTACTAGGGTTTTTAAGGCTAAAATGATAGAATAAAGATGATGAAATGTGGATTCATCACCTGTCCAAAGTGGACATAATAGGAAATCAATCACATGACCTTGAAAAATTATCTGTGATAGAACAAAGGGAGCAAGACCTAGACAAATTGGATCTAATCACCAAGCAATTGGAGCTGCAGGTGAGCACAATTAACTCCTATCAGTTGGTGATGACATTAGTCATGACTAATGCTGAGACAAAGGAGCCATCATCGCCTCAAACCCCTCAGTAGAGTCCTGGGCAACCGATGGTCCAGCATGTGTACTACGTGAAAGCCCTAGACCAAACACCGCCCCATCAGCCCACAACAACAGTTCCAGACTGAGCTTCAGCTTATTCCGGATCCATGTTCTCCACCTACGCCCCTCATTCAGGAGGTGAATGATGTGTGGACCAATGACACATAACTGGCCTATCCAAGCAGACATCAACATGGCCAATCTTCATCCTCTCTTCCATTCCCTCAACATTAAGGAGGTAGATTTGTCCAGAACACTCAACCTCAGCATCAACAGTCTCCACCATTCAAGAACAATTGGAGACAGAGTTCTTACCAGGCGATGACGTACAGTCAACACCAAAAATATCAACATTACGTGGCTGCTCCATATCGGTAGTACCCTCCTCCTCAGCGTTATCAACACCAACCTTCTCCTTAGTATAATTCCCAATAATCCTACTAGCAGCCGCCCCACCATTCCCAGTCTTAGCATGGCTAGCACGCTGAACCATCTGAGGTCGCTCCTGTGAACCCAGCCCTTGACTACGTCTTAACTAATGAAAAGCTTGACAAAAATGAGCCAGAAGCTTGACGACCTCACCACCGCAAAACATCTATTCTGACACAGATTAAGGCAAACCCTAGGTTTGTGATGTTTCGTATGATCTCACAAAGTCAGATATTCTTGACATGTTTTTGTCTAATGTTGTCACTCTCAGGAGCGGTAGGACTTTGCAACTTTTTGCTATAGCAAAGGGGAAGAATAAAGCATCTGCTGGTGAATCATCATCTTCTACATCAGTCGATCCAACAATCAGACCGGGTGAGGAAGAAGATGAAAAAGAAGCACCTGAATCAAAAATTTAAAAAAATAAGTAAATTCAAAAACCCAAAAAGAGAGCAACAATCGAAGCTACACTACGCCAACATTGGAGAAGACCACACCAACAACCGATCCAATGCTCATCGATGGAGTCGAGTCTGAAGTTTTTGGATGCCCACCTATTATGGATGATTACACTCCTTTTTATTATCCATTTGTAAAATAAGATATGGACATTGATTTTGATGTAAATAAGAACAAGGCTTTTTCTTTTGATTATGTACAAATTCCATTTTCTGATGCAATGCAAAAATCTAGAAAAATCAGAAAATTGAAAAGAACTTTCTCTAGCCTTGATAATGTAAAGATAATTTAGAATCTTGCCCCTAAATACATGCCAAATATCAAGAAAGTTTAAAGGAGACATGTACCTTAAAATGACAGACGTGGAGAATTCGAGAAAGAAATGTGGACCACATCCTGATCACGGCAACTATCAATGTAATCAGCAATCGCCCAAGACAAAAGAAAGACATGGGATCTCTTCTCATCAGATGACAAATGTTCGACCAAGAGTTTAACATAACACTTCTTGACAGGGGATCATCCATCAATCTGATGTCTACTTCAATGCTTAAAGAATTTGGGTTGGACCTCTCAAGTCTACCCAAATAATTATGTTGTTTGCAGATACATTAATCAAGCGATCAAGGGGCATTTTGGAGGATGTAATTCAAGGGATGAAATTCCCTGTGTACTTCATTGTGTTGGACATGGACACCCCAACTCCTATACTTCATACCCCAATCATACTCGAATGACCATTCCTTCAAACAATCGAAGTAGTGGTGGACTACAACACCAGATAGATGGCCTTTCATTCCAGCAGTGAGAAGGTGCCTATTGAGATGATCTAGGTGCCAAAATCGACAGATTCTGCATCAGATGAGAGTGGGCCTACATAACAGAGAACCGAGGACTGTGACTTTCTAGCTGAAATCAGAGATACAAATCTCTTCATGGATGAAATCGAGACCCATGAATTCTTCTCCACGGAGGAAGTAGTGGACAACACAGTTGAGTTCCCCTATGTCTTTGAAGATGGGCTTTTTGTTGATTTGCCAGAAGAAATAATTGTTGGCCACCTGTCTTTAACAGAGCAAGAGGAGATTATTGAAAAATTTTGTGAACAAGAAGATATTATTGAAAATTTCTGTGCAACATTGAATTCAGATCTTGCATTGCCAATGGTGGATAATGTTCAGTTGATGGATCTGACAACACCACCATGTATAGTTGCTAATGTAGCCACTTAACTGATTCTAACTCCACCTGAGCTTAAACCATTACCAACAAACATGAAGTATGTATTCCTTGCGGGTGGACAAAACATGTTTTCGGTCATCATAAATTCATAGTATACCAAGGACCAAGAATCTCGTCTACTCGAGGTCCTAGAAAGAAACTGCAATTCAATAGGCTGGAAAATTTTAGATCTCATGGGATCAATCTTTCACTATGTTTGCATCACATCTATCTTAAATAAGACATCAAACCCTCCTGAGAATTTCAACGTAGATTGAACCCTAACCTCCAGGAGGTTCTCATGAATGAAATTACTAAATGGTGTGATGCTGGTTTCATATATCCCATCTCCAATTCAAAATGGGTGAGTCCCTTACACGTAGTGCTAAAGAAATCCCGGATCAACATTGTGAAGAACAACAAGGGAGAGGATATCCCAACCAGCGTACTAACTTCTTAGTAGATTTATGTGGATTACAAGCGCTTGAATCTAGCGACCAAGAAAGATCACTTCATGCTTCCCTTCGTCGACCAGATAATCGAAATACTGGTCATGAAGGAGCATTTCTGTTTCTTGGATGATTACTCTGGTTACAATCAGGTTGCCATTGCCCCTGAAGATCAAGAGAAGACCACCTTCACCTGTCTGTTTGGAACATATGCCTTCTAAAAAATGCCTTTTGGATTATACAACACTCCTATGACATTCTAGAGGTTCATGTTGGCACTATTCGTAGATATGGTTGGTAATTTTCTCAAGGTTTTCATGGATGACTTATTGGTCTACGGAGACAGTTTCGATCAATGCCTTACATATTTAGATCGAGTGTTTAAGAGATGCTGCGAAGTAAACCTTGCGCTCTCATGGGAGAAGAGTCACTTCATGGTGACTGAAGGGATCGTGTTTGATGAATCTGTGATTCATCACTCTAAAAGTCAAAAATAGAGCTTTGTTCCCGAGTAAATAGCAGCATATTTCCCCTTATCTTGTATAATTAGCATTCATGCATGCAAGCATAATATCTGCATTTTAGCATTCATATTGCATAAATAAGAAGCCAAATTCATCTGTAAAAATCACATGTATATTCTCCATATTTTATCTATTTGTATATATTTTATACTAACTCCGAATCCAATAAAACCAACTCTATAGTGTATATATTACTAACACTAATTAAAGAAAAATATCAAAAAAATACACTATACATTCATCTTCGGATTAGTTTTATAGGAAAAATATAACTTGGTCGATTTGAATTAATTTGACATCAAAGATTAATTTGGCTAAGTGATCGTTTTCTTAATAACCTAGTTCACCCGCATTAGCGCATCTGCATTTTTATTGAATAAAAAAATACCCAAAAAATCCTGCTTGGAAAACCACGATCTAATCCCTCTAACTTGACCCCGAGTTGTTCCTTTGCCTCCTTAAGTCGACCCTGGGGCTTGCCCAGGCTAAACAAACATAAAACCACATGTTAATTCATTCGACGATTTAATCGATCCGTACAGTAAATTTTTGATCGACGCGGATCTATCCGACTGCAACGAAACGTCAATTATACGACATTAAAAGGATAAAGTCCGCGGCTCATCAAATGGCGTCATTGCCGGGGAGGCACGACTTAGGTTAATTTGCAGTAATATCTGAGTGCTTGATTTTCTATCCCCGGGTAGTCTGACCCCCGGTTTTCTTGTGAATAATTTCTGTCTTTTAATTTTTGCATTTTTTGTGTCATTCTCTGACCTCAAGTTATTTCTGTGCGAGAAACGCGAGGAGTCGAAGATGCTTCGAGGAATCGACATATTAATTTCTTGAGTGATTTGAGAGAATTTGTATTTTCATTTTATTTCTTTTTTTTCGCATCATTTCCAGCGGTTCCCTTTTGGGTTCTCGCGTGTGTAAAGATAGTGGAACCATGTCCTTGTGTGCTGTGTGGTTTGAATTGTAAATTAGGCTTGCACTAGCGGCTCCATGAGCCACTCTAGGATTTGCTTGTGCTCGTAATTTTTTAGGACCACACATCACTTAAAAGACACACTTAGACCGCAGATCTAGTCAAATCAACCTGTGCTTCACTCACGAATTGAACTGCTTGTCTAGGAGTGGATTTTGTCGCTTGAATATGCATGTAGTGTAAAGTTTTCAATTCTGTTTTGCATCCTGCATAAAAGCAAAGGGATCACTATAAGTCTTCTTAACTCAGCATAAGCATTATCAAAATGGTGATCAGACGACTCCAGCCACCAACCAACATCTAGCAGTTGCGGTCGTTCCTCAGTCATGTCGGATTTTATCGAAGATTCATTAAGGATTTTTCTAAGATTGCCCGACCGCTAACTGAGCTTTTAGGCAAAGACATGGAGTTTGTTGTTGATCACAAATGTCTTGAGACCTTTAAGCTATTACAAGGAATGATCATGGACGCACCCATCCTACAAGCCCAAGATTGGTCTCTACCTTTTGAGATCATGATGGACGCCTCAGACTTTGCTGTCGGGGCTGTGTTAGGACAAAGAAGGGATGGCGTCCCATTCGCAATCCACTACGCAAGCAAAGTGCTTGATACCGCTCAGCGTAACTATATAGTTACGGAAAAGGAGATGCTTGCGCTAGTGTTTGCCTTGGACAAGTTCAGATCTCACTTAATTGGATCCAAGTTAATTGTGTTCACTGACCATACAACACTGCGATACTTGATGGAGAAGAAGGACGCGAAGGCACGTCTTCTTCGATGGATTTTGCTTATCCAGGAGTTCGATTTGGATATTCGTGATAAACCTGGAAAGAAGAATGTAGTAGCCGATCATCTCTCTTGTCTCGAAGATCTTAATACTTCCGAGGATTCACCTATTCAAGACTCCTTCCCTGATGAGTCGATTTTTGTTGTCAACTCACTCCCATGGTATGCCAACATTGTGAACTATCTTGTCTCTAAGAAAGTTCCCGAAGATTGGCCCAAAAGCCACATTGACCGACTGAAGTCAGATGCTAGACACTGCCATTGGGAGGATCCGATCCTTTTCTTCGAAGGACCAGATTGTGTCTGGAGACGATGTATTCCTCAGGAGGAATACCAAAGTGTCCTTTCTTTATGCCACAACTTGGAGGCAGGAGGATACCACTCCGGGAAGAGGACCACATGGAAGGTACTTCAGTGTGGCTTTTACTGTCCGACTCTGTTTCGTGATGCCATCACCTTTGCGAAGTCGTGCCCAGTATGTTAGAGAATGGGAGGAACCGTTGGTTCCAAGGATGAGATGCCTATGCAGCCTGTCATCATTTGTGATGTCTTTGATGCCTAGGGCATCGATTTCATGGGCCCATTCCCTGTTATCCACGGATTTGAGTACATCCTTCTTGCGGTAGATTATCTATCCAGATGGGTGGGGGCTATCCCGACCTGAGCCGCAGACAGCAGGACTGTCTGTAAATTCATCAGAGAGCACATCATCTCTAGGTTCGGGATCCCCAAAATGATGATATCAGACGAGGGTAGCCACTTTGTAAATCGGGAGGTGAAGAAACTCCTGAAGGACTACAACATCGAACACCGTGTCGCTAGTCCTTACCACCCACAAACTAATGGTATGGCTGAGGTGTCGAATCGGGAGGTGAAGACTATATTGCAGAAGCTTGTCTGCCCAGACAGGAAGGATTGGTCTCAGATCTTGGATCAAGTCCTATGGGCATATAGGGTAGTTTACAAGACACCGTTAGGAACCTCCCCATTCCGAATGGTATTCGGAAGCCGTGCCATTTGCCCACAGAACTAGTGCATAAATCAGAATAGGCAATCAAGAAGGTCAACTGGAACACACACCTTGGGTAGAAGCAGAGAGAAATGAATCTGAATGAGCTTGTGGAAGTCAGAAACCGCACATATGACAACAGTTTGATGTACAAGGACAAGGTGAAGCGTTGGCATGATAGATATATCAGACGAAAGACCTTTGTTCCTGGACATAAGTTATGGTTGTTTAATGCTAGGCTGAAGATCTTCCCAGGCAAGTTGAAGTCCAAGTGGACAGGCCCATTTGTCGTTCGTACGGTGCACGATAGTGGATGTGTCGAGATCTTAGATCTCGCAGATGACGCACCGACATTCCTAGTGAATGGACAACTGTTGAAGCACTTCGTCGAATCCAATGAGCAGTTAGTCCATGTTGAGGAGATTGTATTCATGAGTGAGACACATTCAGCAGATACACCTCGAGCCGCGTATGAGACCTTGCAGCAGTGAGCTCTAGCCATCAGCAGCATCTTGAAAGATTCAGACCGACTCACTTGTATATATCATCATTCCTATACATTCTGTCCTTTTTCCCCGCGACTCTAGTAACCCATCCCTACCTCATTGATCACTATCTTGGAGTATACTTAGGATGACCAGATCCTAAGTATAGGGGGGATGAGCCACCTGAGTCTATTCACTGTACATTCTCCAGATCACATCTGTCCTTATACTCACTCTTGTCCTATACTTAGGCTGACCAGAGCCTAAGTATAGGGGGGACCGATGCCTGCCGTGTATATACTCCTCCATTTCTCATCTTAACCCCACTCGCCCCATTTTTGATCTTCTTCTACACTTAGGCTGCCAGAGCCTAAGTATAGGGGGGCAGAGCGTCTTCTATACATTTTTGTTATTTTAGCTTTTCTACGCTTAGCACGAGCTATGTCTTTTTCCTTGCTTTTCGTGCTCTGAGGACATAGCACATGCTAAGTATAGGGGGGCGTGTATATATTACATATATACTTTACCCATAGCTCGTACTTTCGCGTATTTTCATGTATTTTTGTATATATTTTGCAATAATTACGGGTGGGTAAAAATTGAAAAAAGAATTTTTTTAATACTGGTAACTTTTGTAAAAATTGAAAAAACATGTATACTTGTATATTTTATAACACTTGTATAATCTGTATAATACTTATAAACTCTTGTAAATTGTTGTAACATAGGAGGTATACCAAAGTTTTGAAAAAAAACAACAAAAAAAAACAAAAAATAGGCTTCTTATTTACTCTTGTATAGCATCCTTGCATATAAAAAAAGTCTTGCATTTCATTCATAACATGTCATCTGCACCTCATCTGCATATCGTGCATATGCAAGGTGAAAAGCTAGTGGGTTCTGAACCAAGTTATGAGTAGATATTGAGGATGGACTTGATTTGACCTTAATCCACCTATTTTCAGAGGAACCTTATAGGAGCTGGAGTTAAGATTTTTTAGGTCAAGTGACTTAATTCTTTGAGTCCGCAAGTCTATGTTCGCATGTCATCTTGATTAGTCCAAGTAGAATATCTCGTGCACACACATGATTCTTTTAGATAATGACCTAACTTGGACAAGCACAATGCATGTAGCTCTTCATTGATGAGGTGGTGAGGAGGTAGAATCCTTTAGCTTGGAGTAGCACACGGGTGGAAACATCCGTCCTCCTCTAGGGAGGGTAGTGCATCTCAACCTAGTTTGGTGATGTTGACATCTAAGGACGGGATGCTCTGGGTTGCAATAATGCTTCAAAAGAGGGATAGTCTACTAGCTCAAGAGGAAAAACTCCTGATGTACATGCTGCACCTTGTATATAGTTCAAAAAAAAAGAAAAAAAAAGGAAAAAAATTACAAAAACTCCAAAAAAATCAGACAGGTCCAAGTGAAAATAAAATACCTGTCGGAGTATGTATATTAGCAAAGAAAATGCAGCTGGATGACTTGGCTACACTGGTCAGGCATCCCGGGATAGGTAGCTACACTGGCTACCGTCCATTCTTTTGTCTACCTTCTCCTCTTGAGCTGGTCGCACTTGAACTTAGAAGGGAATACCCCGCTCCTCGAGGAAAGAGTTACTGGACCAGGTTATTTGAGTTACCTTGTTAGAGGAGGCTGGTTCTTAGCCATTTCTGATGTGGAGAGTTACATTTCACTTACACAATACAAGTGAGAATCATAGTCATCAGATATTTGCATATGAGGATTTGTTCTGACCTGACTATTGAGGAGTCTTGAATAGAAGACTTGTGGAACTAGAAGTCTGTTAGGTCTTAAGATCAGGTCCCAATAAGGTTCTGCCACATAATTACTCCAAAGGTCGAGTCAAGCTCCATTTTCAACTTTTGTTCATGACCTTGGTATGGAACCCAAAATCATTTCACTCTTTCATTTCATTTTAGTTGCTCGGGGACGAGCAACGTTTAAGTATAGGGGGTTGATGAATCTGTGATTCATCACTCTAAAAGTCGAAAATAGAGCTTTGTTCCCGAGTAAATAGCAGCATATTTCCCCTTATCTTGTATAATTAGCATTCATGCATGCAAGCATAATATCTGCATTTTAGCATTCATATTGCATAAATAAGAAGCCAAATTCATCTGTAAAAATCACATGTATATTCTACATATTTCATTTTTTTGTATATATTTTATACTAACTCCGAATCCAATAAAACCAACTCTATAGTGTATATATTACTAACACTAATTAAAGAAAAATATCAAAAAAATACACTATACATTCATCTTCGGATTAGTTTTATAGGAAAAATATAACTTGGTCGATTTGAATTAATTTGACATCAAAGATTAATTTGGCTAAGTGATCGTTTTCTTAATAACCTAGTTCACCCGCATTAGTGCATCTGCATTTTTATTGAATAAAAAAATACCCAAAAAATCCTGCTTGGAAAACCACGATCTAATCCCTCTAACTTGACCCCGAGTTGTTCCTTTGCCTCCTTAAGTCGACCCTGGGGCTTGCCCAGGCTAAACAAACATAAAACCACACGTTAATTCATTCGACGATTAAATCGATCCGTACAGTAAATTTTTGATCGACGCGGATCTATCCGACTGCAACGAAACGTCAATTATACGACATTAAAAGGATAAAGTCCGCGGCTCATCAAATGGCGTCGTTGCCGGGGAGGCACGACTTAGGTTAATTTGCAGTAATATCTGAGTGCTTGATTTTCTATCCCCGGGTAGTCTGACCCCCGGTTTTCTTGTGAATAATTTCTGTCTTTTAATTTTTGCATTTTTTGTGTCATTCTCTGACCTCAAGTTATTTCTGTGCGAGAAACGCGAGGAGTCGAAGATGCTTCGAGGAATCGACATATTAATTTCTTGAGTGATTTGAGAGAATTTGTATTTTCATTTTATTTCTTTTTTTTCGCATCATTTCCAGCGGTTCCCTTTTGGGTTCTCGCGTGTGTAAAGATAGTGGAACCATGTCCTTGTGTGCTGTGTGGTTTGAATTGTAAATTAGGCTTGCACTAGCGGCTCCATGAGCCACTCTAGGATTTGCTTGTGCTCGTAATTTTTTAGGACCACACATCACTTAAAAGACACACTTAGACCGCAGATCTAGTCAAATCAACCTGTGCTTCACTCACGAATAGAACTGCTTGTCTAGGAGTGGATTTTGTCGCTTGAATATGCATGTAGTGTAAAGTTTTCAATTCTGTTTTGCATCCTGCATAAAAGCAAAGGGATCACTATAAGTCTTCTTAACTCAGCATAAGCATTATCAAAATGGTGATCAGACGACTCCAGCCACCAACCAACATCTAGCAGTTGCGGTCGTTCCTCAGTCATGTCGGATTTTATCGAAGATTCATTAAGGATTTTTCTAAGATTGCCCGACCGCTAACTGAGCTTTTAGGCAAAGACATGGAGTTTGTTGTTGATCACAAATGTCTTGAGACCTTTAAGCTATTACAAGGAATGATCATGGACACACCCATCCTACAAGCCCAAGATTGGTCTCTACCTTTTGAGATCATGATGGACGCCTCAGACTTTGCTGTCGGGGCTGTGTTAGGACAAAGAAGGGATGGCGTCCCGTTCGCAATCCACTACGCAAGCAAAGTGCTTGATACCGCTCAGCGTAACTATATAGTTACGGAAAAGGAGATGCTTGCGCTAGTGTTTGCCTTGGACAAGTTCAGATCTCACTTAATTGGATCCAAGTTAATTGTGTTCACTGACCATACAACACTGCGATACTTGATGGAGAAGAAGGACGCGAAGGCACGTCTTCTTCGATGGATTTTGCTTATCCATGAGTTCGATTTGGATATTCGTGATAAACCTGGAAAGAAGAATGTAGTAGCCGATCATCTCTCTTGTCTCGAAGATCTTAATACTTCCGAGGATTCACCTATTCAAGACTCCTTCCCTGATGAGTCGATTTTTGTTGTCAACTCACTCCCATGGTATGCCAACATTGTGAACTATCTTGTCTCTAAGAAAGTTCCCGAAGATTGGCCCAAAAGCCACATTGACCGACTGAAGTCAGATGCTAGACACTGCCATTGGGAGGATCCGATCCTTTTCTTCGAAGGACCAGATTGTGTCTGGAGACGATGTATTCCTCAGGAGGAATACCAAAGTGTCCTTTCTTTATGCCACAATTTGGAGGCAGGAGGATACCACTCCGGGAAGAGGACCACATGGAAGGTACTTCAGTGTGGCTTTTACTGTCCGACTCTGTTTCGTGATGCCATCACCTTTGCGAAGTCGTGCCCAGTATGTTAGAGAATGGGAGGAACCGTTGGTTCCAAGGATGAGATGCCTATGCAGCCTGTCATCATTTGTGATGTCTTTGATGCCTAGGGCATCGATTTCATGGGCCCATTCCCTGTTATCCACGGATTTGAGTACATCCTTCTTGCGGTAGATTATCTATCCAGATGGGTGGGGGCTATCCCGACCTGAGCCGCAGACAGCAGGACTGTCTGTAAATTCATCAGAGAGCACATCATCTCTAGGTTCGGGATCCCCAAAATGATGATATCAGACGAGGGTAGCCACTTTGTAAATCGGGAGGTGAAGAAACTCCTGAAGGACTACAACATCGAACACCGTGTCGCTAGTCCTTACCACCCACAAACTAATGGTATGGCTGAGGTGTCGAATCGGGAGGTGAAGACTATATTGCAGAAGCTTGTCTGCCCAGACAGGAAGGATTGGTCTCAGATCTTGGATCAAGTCCTATGGGCATATAGGGTAGTTTACAAGACACCGTTAGGAACCTCCCCATTCCGAATGGTATTCGGAAGCCGTGCCATTTGCCCACAGAACTAGTGCATAAATCAGAATAGGCAATCAAGAAGGTCAACTGGAACACACACCTTGGGTAGAAGCAGAGAGAAATGAATCTGAATGAGCTTGTGGAAGTCAGAAACCGCACATATGACAACAGTTTGATGTACAAGGACAAGGTGAAGCGTTGGCATGATAGATATATCAGACGAAAGACCTTTGTTCCTGGACATAAGTTATGGTTGTTTAATGCTAGGCTGAAGATCTTCCCAGGCAAGTTGAAGTCCAAGTGGACAGGCCCATTTGCCGTTCGTACGGTGCACGATAGTGGATGTGTCGAGATCTTAGATCTCGCAGATGACGCACCGACATTCCTAGTGAATGGACAACTGTTGAAGCACTTCGTCGAATCCAATGAGCAGTTAGTCCATGTTGAGGAGATTGTATTCATGAGTGAGACACATTCAGCAGATACACCTCGAGCCGCGTATGAGACCTTGCAGCAGTGAGCTCTAGCCATCAGCAGCATCTTGAAAGATTCAGACCGACTCACTTGTATATATCATCATTCCTATACATTCTGTCCTTTTTCCCCGCGACTCTAGTAACCCATCCCTACCTCATTGATCACTATCTTGGAGTATACTTAGGATGACCAGATCCTAAGTATAGGGGGGATGAGCCACCTGAGTCTATTCACTGTGCATTCTCCAGATCACATCTGTCCTTATACTCACTCTTGTCCTATACTTAGGCTGACCAGAGCCTAAGTATAGGGGGGACCGATGCCTGCCGTGTATATACTCCTCCATTTCTCATCTTAACCCCACTCGCCCCATTTTTGATCTTCTTCTACACTTAGGCTGCCAGAGCCTAAGTATAGGGGGGCAGAGCGTCTTCTATACATTTTTGTTATTTTAGCTTTTCTACGCTTAGCACGAGCTATGTCTTTTTCCTTGCTTTTCGTGCTCTGAGGACATAGCACATGCTAAGTATAGGGGGGCGTGTATATATTACATATATACTTTACCCATAGCTCGTACTTTCGCGTATTTTCATGTATTTTTGTATATATTTTGCAATAATTACGGGTGGGTAAAAATTGAAAAAAGAATTTTTTTAATACTGGTAACTTTTGTAAAAATTGAAAAAACATGTATACTTGTATATTTTATAACACTTGTATAATCTGTATAATACTTATAAACTCTTGTAAATTGTTGTAACATAGGAGGTATACCAAAGTTTTGAAAAAAAACAACAAAAAAAAAACAAAAAATAGGCTTCTTATTTACTCTTGCATAGCATCCTTGCATATAAAAAAAGTCTTGCATTTCATTCATAACATGTCATCTGCACCTCATCTGCATATCGTGCATATGCAAGGTGAAAAGCTAGTGGGTTCTGAACCAAGTTATGAGTAGATATTGAGGATGGACTCGATTTGACCTTAATCCACCTATTTTCAGAGGAACCTTATAGGATCTGGAGTTAAGATTTTTTAGGTCAAGTGACTTAATTCTTTGAGTCCGCAAGTCTATGTTCGCATGTCATCTTGATTAGTCCAAGTAGAATATCTCGTGCACACACATGATTCTTTTAGATAATGACCTAACTTGGACAAGCACAATGCATGTAGCTCTTCATTGATGAGGTGGTGAGGAGGTAGAATCCTTTAGCTTGGAGTAGCACACGGGTGGAAACATCCGTCCTCCTCTAGGGAGGGTAGTGCATCTCAACCTAGTTTGGTGATGTTGACATCTAAGGACCGGATGCTCTGGGTTGCAATAATGCTTCAAAAGAGGGATAGTCTACTGGCTCAAGAGGAAAAACTCCTGATGTACATGCTGCACCTTGTATATAGTTCAAAAAAAAGAAAAAAAAAGAAAAAAAATTACAAAAACTCCAAAAAAATCAGACAGGTCCAAGTGAAAATAAAATACCTGTCGGAGTATGTATATTAGCAAAGAAAATGCAGCTGGATGACTTGGCTACACTGGTCAGGCATCCTGGGATAGGTAGCTACACTGGCTACCGTCCATTCTTTTCTCTACCTTCTCCTCTTGAGCTGGTCGCACTTGAACTTAGAAGGGAATACCCCGCTCCTCGAGGAAAGAGTTACTGGACCAGGTTATTTGAGTTACCTTGTTAGAGGAGGCTGGTTCTTAGCCATTTCTGATGTGGAGAGTTACATTTCACTTACACAGTACAAGTGAGAATCATAGTCATCAGATATTTGCATATGAGGATTTGTTCCGACCTGACTATTGAGGAGTCTTGAATAGAAGACTTGTGGAACTAGAAGTCTGTTAGGTCTTAAGATCAGGTCCCAATAAGGTTCCGCCACATAATTAATCCAAAGGTCGAGTCAAGCTCCATTTTCAACTTTTGTTCATGACCTTGGTATGGAACCCAAAATCATTTCACTCTTTCATTTCATTTTAGTTGCTCGGGGACGAGCAAGGTTTAAGTATAGGGGGTTGATGAATCTGTGATTCATCACTCTAAAAGTCGAAAATAGAGCTTTGTTCCCGAGTAAATAGCAGCATATTTCCCCTTATCTTGTATAATTAGCATTCATGCATGCAAGCATAATATCTGCATTTTAGCATTCATAGTGCATAAATAAGAAGCCAAATTCATCTGTAAAAATCACATGTATATTCTACATATTTCATTTATTTGTATATATTTTATACTAACTCCGAATCCAATAAAACCAACTCTATAGTGTATATATTACTAACACTAATTAAAGAAAAATATCAAAAAAATACACTTTGCATTTATCATCAGATTAGGTTTATAGGAAAAATATAACTTGGTCGATTTGAATTAATTTGACATCAAAGATTAATTTGGCTAAGTGATCGTTTTCTTAATAACCTAGTTCACCCGCATTAGTGCATCTGCATTTTTATTGAATAAAAAAATACCAAAAAAATCCCGCTTGGAAAACCACGATCTAATCCCTCTAACTTGACCCCGAGTTGTTCCTTTGCCTCTTTGAGTCGACCCTGGGGCTTGCCCAGGCTAAACAAACATAAAACCACATGTTAATTCATTCAACGATTTAATCGATCCGTGCGGTAAATTTTTGATCGACGCGGATCTATCCGACTGCAATGAAACGCCAATTATACGACATTAAAAGGATAAAGTCCGCGGCTCATCAGTGTTAGAACTTGTCAAATCTAAGCATGGCGTGGATGTTGACCCTTTGAAGGACACCATTTTCAAGCTCGAACCACCTACAAATTTGAAGCAAGTTCGATCATTCCTTAGGCATGTCATATTTTATAGAAGATTCATAAAAGACTTTAGCAAAATTGCCCGACCGTTGACTGATTTTCTGGGCAAGAGTTAGATTTTGTTGTAGATTCTAGAGTTCTCCAAGTATTCAGTCAGTTGAAAGAATTGATTACTCAAGCCCATGTCTTGCAACTGCCGGATCGGTCTTTACCATTTGAGATCATGATAGATGCTTCACATTATGCCATTGATGCTGTTTTGGGAAGTGGAAGAGTTGGATTACAATTTTCTATTCATTATGCTCGCAGGACATTGGACGAAACACAAAAGAATTATACCATCACTGAGAAAGAGCTGCTAGCAGTTGTGTTTGCCCTGAAAAAATTTAGATCATGTTTGTTGAGATCCAAAGTCATTATTTATAATGATAATTTTGCCATCAAGTACTTGCAAAGGAAGATTGATGCCAAACCTAGACTGATCACGTCGATCCCTCTACTCTAGGAATTCGATTGTGAAATCAAAGATAGGCTTGGAATAAAAAATGTGGTGGCAGATCATCTTTCATGACTACCAAAGACATATACTCTTGAGAAGCACATGGTACCCATCATGAAACTTTCTCAAACAAAACAATTCTATCCATCACTCCACTCCCCTGGTTCGTCGATATTGTGAATTATCTTATTTCCAAGAGAACTCCATAAGATTGGTAGAAGATGAAAGTTGGCAAGTTCTTGTCAGATATCCATTTCTACTAGTGTGAGGATCCTTATTTATTTCGTGAGGGGGCAGATTGCATCTGGAGAAGGTGCATTCCTCGGGAGGAATATCACATTGTCCCTGAGCATTGACACAATCTTGACTCAAGAGGACACCATTCTAGGAAAAGAATGGCAACACATGTAATTCAATATGGCCTCTTTTGCCGACCTTTTTAGAGACGTAGAAACGTTGCACTAACTGTCAGAAGATGGGTGGAACTATTGGATTGAGAGATGCAATGCCCTTGAAATACATTCAGATATCATATGTGTTTGATGCGTGGGGCATTGACTTCATGGTCCCATTTCGGAACAACCAAGGATTTGAATATATTATGCTTTCTGTCAACTATGTTAGTCATTAGGTGGAGGCTATCCTAACCCAAGCCGCAGACAGTCGCACTATCTGCCGATTCCTGAAAGAAAACATCATTGCAAGGTTTGGTATTCCTAAAATTCTAATATACGATGGTGGTATCCGTTTTATCAATAGATAAGTCAAGAAGCTGACCTGGGAATATTGCATTGACCATCAGGTCGCTTATCCATACCACCCACAGTCCAATGGCTTGGTTTAAATCTCAAGTAAGGAGATCAAGACTATTCCTGAGAAGCTTATACAACCTGAACTGGTCACAATTGCTCGAATAGGTTCTTTGTTCCTATCTTACACCGTACAAGTCACCTTTGGAAATGTCTCCCTACCGCCTAATCTATGACAAGCCATGCCATCTGCCTATGGAATTAATTCAGAATTCTTTATGAACAATCAATGTATGTAACTTGGCTTCTAAGAATGCAAGAAAGAACTGAAAGCTTCATCTGGATCGATCACTTGAATTCAGAGACTATGCATACAACAACCTAATGCGCAAGGAGGAAGTCAAGAAGTGACACAATAAGCATATCTATAGGTAGAGTTTCATGCCTGGTCAAAAGGTTTGGTTGTTTGATGTAAAGTTGAAACTTTTTTCAGGGAAGTTGAAAAGAAAATGGCCATGGTCGTTCGTAGTGAAATATGTGCATGGAAATGGAAGTATTATGATACATGATTTATCGCCTGTCGCATAACCTTTTGTGGTGAACGAACTATTGCTGAAGCCATACTTAGAGCGTGATACATTCCTGTCCATTGTTGATTCAATACTGGTGGTATACCATGATGAGCTTAAAGCCACAACATTAGTAGAGTCAGACAAGGCTCCCAAAAATATTATTGATTACTTGATCTTTTCTTATTTTCTTCTTTTGGAATTAATTCTTTTATTCTTTCGATTATTTCACTCATCCCATTCATCATTGCTATACGTAGGATATGCTTCATTCTAAGTATAGGGGGATGAGTGTATATGAATGCCCATTCTTTGATCCCTCTCATGTGTCATCAACTCTTGATATTCTATCTATACCCAATGATATTTTACTCTAACTATAGAGGGAGACATGCAAAGCTGATGATTTGTTCACTCCCACCCTCGACCCTCCCTGATTTGTACACAATTTTCTATACTTAGGATTAATTGATCCTAAATATAATGGGACAATCAACTTCTCATTCTTTCGTTATTTATTCATTGTAGTATAGATTTTCCTATACTTAGCATGCATTATGTATTCCTTTTTTTCTCTGACCTTTGATGACATAACTCAAGCTAATTATAGGAGGCTGTATATACGTTGTATATACTTTAGACATAACTCGTACTTTCGTATTTTCAATAATATGGCTTACTAATAAAATTTAAATACACATCAAAAGTTCTTTATAAATGTAATTAATAAACCTATTTAAAAATATTTTGCAAATTGTTTGAAAAATGGTTGGTAATTTCTTTCAAAAATATTTTGAACTGTTTGGAAACAATTTTGTAAAATGTTTTCAAACCTTTGTAAAAATCTTTTATTTATAAACATTTATTTATTTGAATAAAATATTTTGAAAGTCTATTTGTGAATGATTTGGAAAATTGTTGCAAAAATACTTTATAAAACCTATACATACTATTTGAAAAATCTTTGCAACATGATTTTAAAATTTTATAAATATTTTCAAAATTACTTGTCAAATTATTTTCAAAACAAAGTTTTCAAAATGTTTGTTAAAATATTTTCAAATTATTTTTAACCACATACATAATTGAAGAAAATAAAAATGCTTTACAAACTCTGTATATAAAAACCAGTAAATAACCACTAATATTCAACTTGTAAATACCTAGTGTAATTTCTTTAAAACATTCATGTAAATATTAACACACTCCCATAAAAATACTTGCACATATTTTTATTCAAAAATCCCTAAAAATTTCAAAATTTTCAAAATCCGTAAAAATCTCAAAATTGTTTCGAAATTTCATAAAAAAATGCAAATCTTTTTTCATAAATTCTGTAAAAAGTTCAAAATCAGAAAATTGCTTCACAAATATATTTTCTTGCATTGTACACAACATTTGTATTATTTGGAATGATGAAGACAATTGAACAAGTCTAAAATAAAGTCTGAAGATTGGAGCTTGGTATAGACCTTAACACACTTAATTTTAAAGGAACCCATTGCGGACTGGAATTGGGATACTTCAGATCACCTTGACTTAATTTTTTAGGTTCCATGAGATTATGTTCATGAGCCGATTCAACGTATTTAACTAGAACCATTTACATCATCATTATGACTCTTGAAGACAGTGGCTTAATTAAAAACCTTGCACTTAACACTTGGCACAACCCATATGGATTGTTGAAAAATCTTGGAGTCTAAGTCGGGATGATGCTAGGCCCCTTCGTCAAGGGTGGATCAGTAACCATTCTTGGGGATTTTCAAAACTGATACTCCAACCCACTTCTTCTAGTAATCATGATGTCTAAATACTAGAGACTAGATTGAAATAATGCTTCAGATGAGGTATGGTCTGTTGGCATAACTTTTTCCAAGACCCCAAAACATGGGCAGACCAAAAGATTCTATATCCATCGAGGCATAAATAAGAATACAAGGAAATGCAAAGTCAAAGAAAATATCCAAAAGAAGCCTACACTAAAGAAATGATAAAAATATTGAGTTTCTAGAAAAAGCATGCTTCTTGGTGAAGATCTGGTTACATTGACCGAGCTTCACAAGGGAATGAAGACTACACTAGTCCATTCCCACTTTTTTCTATTTTCTTCTAGCTTTTCCTCCCTTTTCATTGTAAATACTAGAAGCAACTGAACTTAGAAAGAAATATGTCTCCATGAGGATAAGTTACTAGAGGAGCAGACTCTTTGATAGTTCAGTGATTTGTTTGGAAAGAGTTGAAGAATTCACACACATGGTTCTATCATTTCAATGTTGCGAAAGTATGCGACTGAGAGGATGGTTCTGACAAGACTGTGAAGAGAACTGGATAATGAAATTTGGAACCTAAGGCCTGTTGTGTCACACTTCCTAACCCTAATGCGGTTCCGAACAAACCAAGATCTAAAGGTCTCAACTAAGCTCCAAACATTGATTTTATTAAGACAAGTTTAAAAGTCAAAACTTGTTCTAAGTTCTTTCTTTCTCTTTTCTTTATTTTCTTTTTCTACACTTATTAGTATAAGTGTTAGGGACTACAATGGCAACTATAGGGTGGGGGGGGGGTAATTAATATACATTTCATCACCTTTATTCTTTCATTTCGGCCTTAAATCCTTAGCTAAATACAATTATACATCATTAAGTTGTGAAAAATAACACTCAATAATTCACAAAAAATACTATGGAAAATACTGTAGAAAATACTGTATTTAATTCTAAAATAAAAGAATAAAGGAAAGAAAATAAAAAAAGAATGAAGTGTCAAAGACACTGAGTGAACCTAGATCCCATGATTTAGTCATCTTGATGACTTGGTCAACAAGAAATAAAGTAGGGGGAGATAAGACAGAGAAACTGTACAGAAAACTACATGAAAATCCTAATTCTTTTTTCTAATAATTGTATTTTTGGACCTATTTTATTTTATTATTTTTATACCTCAAATCAATAAACTCTCAACATAAATATTGTACATAAAAATACAAAGAAAATACAAAATTGATTTCATTGAAAAATACGGCACAGTATGCCCGGGACACACAAAATAAAAAGCCACAAAGAAAACTTTGTTGACCTATATCTTCTCCATACAGATTCAAAATTGACCAAACTCACCTTTATTCTTTATAAAATTAAATTATATATTTAATTAAGCTCGTTTCATTCAATTTGGAGTTAAGATGCAAAAGTCAGGTTTTAGGCCCTCATTGGGCAGTATACCTGTATATATTATTCAATATATTTATTCTTTATATTTTTAACTTTCTTATATTTTTATAAAATTGTAAATATTATTTGAATCCTGTAAATAGTTAAAATAAAATAAAACCATCAAAATTAAATTAAATAAAAAAACTATAGGATATATAGGTAAAGTATACATATATAATATATGTATATAATTAATTAAGTGTATAAACAAACTTAGAAAAATAAAGTAAAAAATATCCAAATATGTAATTAAATAAGTTATAAATATGTAATTAAATAAGTTATAAATATATAAATATATAAAAGTTATAAATATATAAGTTATAAAGTAAAAAATATCCAAACATGAACCCCTGACCTTCTCCATTTTCTCACGATTCCCCCTCACCTCCATCTTCCTTGAGCTTATGACCCTCTTGCATCCTGCACCCCTTCTCCCTCGTTGGACCCATGCCTCTGACCTACCCCATCTCTATTGCACGCCACCCATCCCCGAAGTCGGTCATTCCACTTCGCCTATAAAAATCCCCCCTTTGCCATTTTTTTCCACTGATCCCTCTTCTAAGCTTCTTATCCCCTCAAATCTTGCATGTAGAATGTGCATGGTGATACGAAGTGCTTTCTGCTGATTTGCAGTGAGGAGGAGCCAGATCCAACCCATTATCAGAGTGTCCCTCTGTCGGTTATACCTCCATGGTCTTCAGATAAGTCAAGGCCTTTTTCTCACTTTACTAGTTTATATTTAGTCACATCTTTCATGTCCGTATTTTATATTTAGCTTTCAGCATTTAAATTAGGTAAAATCAAAAAGCCCCTTTTGAGTTGGAGCTCGAGCTCCAAGACAAATTCACCTTGTGCCCGACCGTATCTCACCTCAATTCCACCCCCAATCGCTTCCTCCATGTCTTTTCCGTAGATCCCTTTTTCTTTCCAACACAGATCCTACAAGGATATGGGAATCCAAAGTTCCTTCCATCGCCTTCCCTAATGATTCACCACCCATGCCATTTCTTGCGGACCAACTTCAACCACCCGTCGAGGAGCTTTCCCTCAAAACAGAGGATTTTTCTGTGTAGTGCCAAAGCCTCAAGGACCTCCCCTGAAGTCAAATAGAAGCTCCTAGAGCTGCTCTAGGTCACACAAAGAGAGCAAAGCCCCAAGTCTATTCGAGGGGACCTAGACCTCATCGAGGATCGCTTGCAGACACGAAGCCCAGAGCCGCCGTCGGAGTGAGGAGAGGACACTGGAGTGGATAGCATGAACCGATCAAAGGAAGCCCATGACTTGTTCTTGGGAGTTCCTCCAGAGACCTCCATTGTCATTGGATGAAGAACACAACCCATATCTAATCCGGGCCATCAAAGGCGAAATGAAATGACGTCCGCTGTAGCCATCCGATCACCTTAAGTGTGCAGAGGTGGCGCATCCTTCAATGTCGATCAATGCCCACATTTGGGTTAAATTATAAATTCCCCCTCTGACTTTTTTGTAATAGTTAAAAAACCCAGAAAATATTTAATTGTCTTAAAACTTTGGGAAAATTGCACTGGAACTCTTATTTGTATTAGATATTATACATAGGTCTATTACCAAGTCAGCTCACGTGGTCCCCCATGTGAGTGGTCAAATTGCAAATGTACCCCTCTTGGTTTCAATATTTATGTTTAATATATAAAATTTGTGTTTCAGTTAAAAAACTTTGGGTCTTTTTGCATGTAACCATCTCCTTTTATTTATATTGCATAAATGCCCCTGCTAACTTGTATATTTTCATTTATGCTTTCCTATTTTTTATGAATAGTTCTCATGCTCTAAAAATCATGAAAAATAGAAGAAGGTGCTTTATTTTATGCTCATTCATGCCATGCATTTTATTTAGCATATTATTTGCATTTTCTATTTTTTAAAAATAAAAAGCAACCATTTTATACCTTGGTTAGATATAAATTACAAAAAAATCTAAAATATTCTTTAAAAATTGAAAAATTGCTATTATATATTACTATATTTATAACTCAAGACCAAAAATCACATAAAATATCAAAAGAAAACCCTAAAAATTGAATAACCCTCCCAACCCTATAAAAATTAGAAGCAATCCCTAACAATTCCAAAAAATTATTTTTCTATCCTATATTTTTATATATAGATATTAATACATACTAGAAATAGTTTTGAGTAATTTGAGACTTATTATATATATATATGTAAATCTCAAAACAATTCGGTCTATTTAGTTAATCTTGGATATGGACTATTTTGGACTTTAAAAATATATAAAAATTATCAAAAATCATAGATAAATCACAAAAATAGAAGAAATTATAAAAAAACACAAAAATAAAATTTTTAATGATTTTTGACTATATATATAAATAGATTATCATATATAGTGTTTATATATGTATATATAGTTATATATACTTAATACTATTAATATTATTATAAATACCTATAAATATATTTATTACCTTTTAAAAAATAAATAGGACTATATTTACTTGTATTTACTGAATTTGTTATATTTATTACATTTAGATTGCTTGTATTATATCTATTATTACATATATTTATTTAAATAGACTTATTATATATTCTTAAAAAAGAAATTATTAATTATAAAATTAAAGGAAAAAACAATAAAATTAATATATATATCTATAAAATATAAATAATTAAAAACCCAAAAAACACTAAGTAAATAGCAGAGACATATCTACATGCTTATATTAATTAGAAATAATTAATGCAGCTATACCCATTTGTTCCTTGTGTTCAACACCCTATACATACTTGGCCACTATACACTTATTTGTAGGGTTATAATAAATTTTAACTCCACATTCGCATTGCATTACTTTACTATTATTTGTGGGTTAATTGTTAAAATTTTATTCGGGCTTTGCGTTCGGTCATTTCAACGACAGTTGGTCTTACCTTGTGAGACCACACCACCGTTCCACATGGTTCCAGGTAGAGTTTCAGTCTCCCTTCATTTTTCCACATCACGTGGGACGACACGTGAGGTCAGCTGGCATAGACCTAAAGGTAATATACAAAAAGTTCCACGAGGTCCGTGCAAATTTTACACAAAATATAACACTCTTTAATATTTACGAGACTAGTTAGTAAATACGAAAAGGCATGAGGGGTTCTAATATATTTACCCAATACGTCATGTTATCAGGCATCTCTTGATGCTCCACGTGGACGATCAAACATGTTGGGATGCTTCATATCTCCTGATGAGTGAATGACCCAGATTAGATCCGGGCCCCCATTCTTGATCGAATGGTTCTCGAGGTGTCAGGAAGAACACCCCAAGAACTTGATAAGGGCGAGCTTTGATCGTCATGTTATCTCACGTCCGACCACCAATTCTCTCGCTGATGGTGGCAATCACTTCCAGGAGCTCGCACCATCTACAGGACGCTTCAAATGGGTTTGGGGTCCATCAGAGGGACCCTGGAGCTCTAGACACCTGGAGCTCTAAAGTAGGATTAAAATCATTCTCTAGGTGTTGCTAGGCACTGGAACCTGCACAAAAATGATAACGAGACCGAGTGCTATCTCCTCATGCCACTACTGAAGTTGTTGTGCTTGTGGACGAGTGGAATGAAGAAGCTTCATGAAAGGTGGAAGGAGGATCTCCGAGGCGCTGATCAAGGGTGGACTCATAGGTAAAAACATTTGGGGTTTGATGGAGAAATGAATGGGTGAGAGAATGGTAGCAAAGGAAGGTCGGAAATCGAACACTAATGAATTTGGGGCTGGTGCCTAGTGCTCTAATAATTTTAGATCTTAAAATTAAACATAGCCTACTGATTAAATTCCAAATTAACACCTAAGTTATGATGCAGAAATGAAAAGCATTAATTAAACCTACAACTATCATCTCGAATAGGCGTATCTAGAGCAGAAAGAAGCTCGACCGGTGGAGCTCAGGCAAACTATGATCGCATCGGTATATGCGTTTATCCATGCCAGCAAGGGTAGAGAGCCACTCTCTATCACTGGGTACTTGATCTATGTGGTTCTATTGGGGTTACATGCGAGAAAGGAGGATCAAAATTCAAATAGGGAAGTGGTTTTTATTTGTTGGCAAATGGAGGTAGGTAAAGATCATGGGATGTTGGTGGTTGGCTTGATTGGCTGGGGCCGATCAGAGCATGTGAAAAGCCCTAGGTTACCCTTCTTAATTCAACTATATTAACTATTAAATTTAGTGATGTTCATTGTAGTTGAGTAAAATCAGACTTATCAAAACCACTTTGATTAATATGTCAATTAAACGCAAGAGGCTTTTTTTTTTATTTTACTTGGCAAGCCTAAGGTCGAACTCAGAGATGCAACATTTTCCTTTTGTCAATTTAAAGTCGATTCTGATGCTAGGATGCCAGGAGAATATTTTTACGGGGGTTTTTATGCGATTGAAAATACAAATGCAATTCAGACCAAGTTCAAGGGTTAAAATGTAAAGTTTAATCAAATTAAGTCCAAAAATTATAAAACTTGGCCACAATGTTAAATGCAATGAAATTAAGCTACTGCATTTTTTTTTGGAAATTTTCGACTCTATATGAATTAACTAAGAATTAAAATTAATGCAGGGTGATTTTTGCAAAAATAATCTTAATAAATATCAAATGTCAATATTTTTCAAAAACTAATTTATCTGAGATAAAAAATCTATGTGAAAGACATATAGAAAAATTTTTAATTTCTAAAAATAGTAAGTGAGAACTTAATTGAAAATGACTTACACAAATCACCAATTAATTTATTGCGACCTAGATATGCATGCAAATGATATGATTTTTGGTCACAATGTAGAACTCTTTAACTCTACCTAATATGATTTTTTTCTGTAATTTTTGGAGCAACGATAATTTAATAATCAATTAATAGCAAATAATGGGTAAAATATGCTATTTTACACAAAAATAATTTTATTAAATAAACCAAAGCTCAAAGAAATAAAACAATTCTTCACAATGATAAAGTATGAGTTGTCCTACAATGTGCAATTTTTAGAATGACAAAATGATGCTAAATGAGTGTTTAAATAAACATGCAAACATAGGAGTATGGATGCAATATAGAAAATAAATTGATTAAAAAGATATGTGTTTACAGGACTAAAGTACAATTACCTAGACTGATGAGGACTTCGATGCAAAAGGCCCACGGGGTCACATGCACTTCGCGTGCGGTTGCCTGGCAGGGATGTGAATGTAATTTCCAAAACTTGCAGGTGCATTGCTGTAGATTACCCAACGTCCGCACGTACAGGTCGCATGAGTTGCTGGTTCGACGGTTGCTTCGGAACGGACCTACACGTGGCTGTCACTGACGCTTCGGTGGAACCCGAAGCTGAGGTCAGGAGATGAGGTTCGAGTGCCGACGTGGACGATCATTGGCCATCAGATCTGAGAGATCGAGCGGCTCCTGTGAACTGCGGAGGAAGCGACATGACCGATTGTGAACCGCTCGATCACAACCGATCCGACGGTGGCTGCTGCATGGGGAGGTGATGACGTGGCTCATGGTGAACTGTCCAATCAAGGAAATCGGATGGCTCTTGTAGCTTGTTGCGGAGGCGACGTGGATGAATGATAGCCATTGGATGATAACTGGGGAGGTGAATCCAACGGCAACTGGAGCTCCCTCCTCCTCTGCACCTGATGGTGAAGGTAGGCCTCCGGCGAAGGCCTCAAAGCTCCACCGCCTTCTTCTGAGCTAGTTGAAGATCCTCAACTGCTCCTGATCTGTCCATTGTCTTCGCTGCAACATGGCGGAGCAGCTCGAAATCTTGGAGTGTCTTCGCTCCCCTTGAACACCGGAGTTAGAGCTCGCTAAGGAGGCTCCAGCGACTGCTCCGACCAATGGTGAAGTAGGTACCTGCAAGTTAGAATATAGCCGAGGCATAGCGCATTTGATATCATGGATGAAGTGGAGTGGTACGGAGGCCTTGTGGGGCGAAGAAATGGTCGGCCTAGGTGCTCCTCCACCGTGAAGGGCAGATCAGTGGTCAGAGATGGTCTGAGGTCGTGATGGATCAGGAAGATGAGCGGAGGGATGCGCGAAGATGGTAGATACGAGGTGAAGCTCAATCAATGGTTGATGGAGGATGATACTGAGCAGGGATATCTAATTAATTCCGAGAAGGTCAGAGGAAATGCAATGAAGAACCAGAGAAGAAGGGGAAGAATTATACCTGGAGATGGACAGAGTTTGCCTGGGATTAGAGGCTCTAGGCGGAGCATCTGGTCGTCAATCTAGGGCCGACAGATGCCCGAGCTCAAGCAACTCGAAGGTGAAGCTACTACACGATGAAATCTCATCGTAGATCTCGTCAGAGAAATCCCTGTCGTCTCTCGATAATTGGCTGGATCTCTATCGTAGATCAGGAGATTAGAGCTCGTGGTTCTCTCGTGCATGGACGGATGATGGAAAATGAAGTTGATGTGGGCAATAAAAAGGATGAGGGGGAAGTTGGAAATGAGGTGGAGAAGTGGGGAGAATGGTGGAGGAAGTGGAGACTTGGAATGGGGAGAAAGTAAAGAAGAGGTAAAAGGGAAAATAAAAATAAAATAAAATAAGTAAAATAAGTAGGCTAAAAATAATAAAGGGAAAATTAAAATAAATAAATAAATGTAAATAAATAATTAATTAAATAAAATAATAATAATAAATAAATTAAAATAAAATAAATTCCGAAAATAGTAAAAATTGGGTGATACGTGGCGGCTCCAGGAGTTGCCACGTGTCGCTCCTAGAAAATTCAAAAATTAAATGCAAAGAAAAATCGAAAATAAATAACAAAATGGGTCAAATCAAAAGTGGTCAACATGAAAGTTGCTCATCTCGACGCGTTCTACAACTTTCGTGAAGGGCCAAAAATCAAAAGAAGTCATATGTACAAAATGTATTTTTGGCTGGTACCTTATAAATATAAAATACCACATTTTATCTGTTGTTAATTTTTTTGTCTTTTTTAAATAAGAGAAAAATCAAAATAAAAATAGAGAAAATATGAAAGGAATATTTAAAATTTAATCTATTTTTTGGTTTTTTAATAAATAGGAAAATAAAAAGATAAAATACAAGGGCAAAAAGGTCAATATATACAATATACCATAGGGGCCCAAAACCCAAGTTTTGCATACGATCTCTGATTTTAATGAAATTAGTCTCATTTTGAAGGACTTTGAATGTATATTACTTTAAAAGTGAGTAGACTTAAATTGGACACTGTATGAGAGAGATACTCATTTTAGGTTCTTATCCTCAAACTTGGATTTGTATTTTATTGGTCAATTTTACAAGTTAGTATTTTTTTGATATTTTTCTTTATTGGTGTTAGTAAGATATACACAATAGAGTTGAATTTATTGGATTGGAGTTAGTATAAAATATATACAAATATGGTATTTACAGATGATTTTTACAAGTGAATTTGACTTTTTATTTAATGCAAATATGAATGCTAAAATGCAAATATTATTAATGAATGCATGAATGTTAATTATGCAATATAAGTGAAAATATGCAGCTAATTACTCGGGAACAAAGCTCTATTTTCAACTTTTAGAGTGATGACTCACAGATTCATCATCATGGCGTGATGCTCGATCATGCCCTACGAAAGTTTGCTCAAGGACCCAAGCTTCCTTGAACTACTGATTAAGCCCAAAAATGGAGAAGAGGCGGTGGTGTGGTTCTAATAGAGGGAAGTGACGAAGATCGTGCAGTTGACATGGGTCAACTCAGAGAGGCGTATGATTGGTCCACATGGACCAATCAGGGAATTTAAAAGGATTATCCTCTTATTAATTCATTTTTAAATATTGAATGATTTATTATTTTTAGATCAAAACATGACAAATATTTATAGATTTATGTTAATAGTTTTAGGGAATTTTCATTTTTTAGATTTTAATTTATTGTGTGTTAATATTTACATGTATATACATAGGTAAATATATCTGTATTTAGTATATTTTATTTTTATTTTGTATTGTATGTTTTATTATTTCATATACATAGTTTCTATATTTATAACTAATTTAATTACATATTTACATATTTTTATTGATTTTTTTTCTAATTTACTTATTTACTTGAATAAATATGTATATGTATACTAAGGTATAGTTTACCTATATATTTTAATATATTAATTAATTTAATAGATTTTTTATGTTTTTATTCTTATTTTATTATTGAAATGTATTTTGTGTAATATTTACAAATATATAATAATATAAATAAGCTAAAAATATTAAAAAATAAATATATTGATTATTATATAATGTATACTACACAATGAGGGCCCAAAAGTAAACTTTGGCATTTTAACTCCAAATTAAAAGAAACCACCTTCATTAAATAGATAATTTAATTTTATGAAATTAAAGGTGAGTTTTGTCAATTTTGGGTCTGTATGGAGAAGATACATGTCTGTAAAGTTTTCTTTACGGTTTTTTATTCTTTGTCCCGGATACATTGTGCATTATTTTTGAATGAAATCAATTTTGTATTTTTCTTTGTATTTTTATGTACGATATTCATATTAAGGGTTTATTGATTTGAGGTGTAAAAAAGGAAAATAAAATAGGACCACAATGTTATTTTTGATGAATAATATTCTGTATAGTTTCTCTGCCCTATCTCCCCCTACTTTATTCCTTGTCGACCAAGTCATCATGATGACTAGGTCTTGGGTCTAGGGTCACTCAGTGTCTTTGACACTATATTCATTTTATTTTCTTTCATTTATTGTTTTATTTTGGTATTAAATACAATATTTTATATATTATTTATTGGTTAATTATTGAGTTTTATTTTGCACAAATTAATGATATCTACATTCATTTTGCTAAGGATTTAAGGCCAAAATGAAAGAATAAAGTTGATGAAATGGAGATTCATCAACCCCCTATACTTGCCTTGGCTAGTCCCTAGCAAACAATTATGCTAATAAGTGCAGAAAAAGAAAGAACTTGGAATAGTTTTTGACTTTTAATCTGGTCTTAATAAAATCAAACTTTGGAGCTCAGTTAAGACCTTTGGATTCTTAGTGTTTTTGGAATCACATTAAGGTTAGGAAGTGTGACACAACAACCCTAAGTTCCATAATCCTATTATTCACTTCAATCCAAAGTCTAGTCAGAACCATCCTTTCAGTCGCATGCTCTCGGAACCTTGAAATGACAAGTACCATATGATTGAATTTGCTAGCTCTCTCCAGACAAATCACTGAACTATCAAGGAATATCCTCCTATAGCAAATCATCCTCGGGGAGACAAACATTTACTTCTAAGGTCAGATGCATGCTAGTTTAAAACCAAAAAGGGAAAAGCTAGAAGAATTGGAAAATAAGTGGGAATGGACCAGTGTAGTCTCATTCCATTGTAAAGCTCGGTCAGTGTAACCGAGTCATCACCAAGAAGCATGCTTTTTATATAAGCTCAATATTTGTGGAGTTTTTGGTTTAGGCATCTTTTCGGATATTTTCTTTGACTTGCATTGCTCTACATTCTTGTTTTTTCCCCGATGGATATATAATCTTTTGGTCCAATCATGTTTTGGGGTCTTGGAAAAAGTTGTGCTTGCAGACCATTCCTCATCCAAAAATTATTTCAATCAAGTCTCATGTCATTAGATGTCCTTGCTACCAGAAGAAGTGGGTTAAAGTACTGATTTTGGCAATCCCCAAGAATGGTTGCTGAACCACCCTTGACGAAGCGACACCTAGTATCGCCCCAACTTAGGATCCAAGATCTTTCAATAATCCATCTAGATTGAGCTAAGTGTTGAGTGTAAGGTTTCTAGTCAAGCCACTGTCTCAAGAGTCGTATGAATGACAGGAAGGGTTCTAGTTAGACACAATGAATCGACTCATGAAATAGTATCATGGAACCGAAAGAATTAAGTCAAGGTGACCTGAAGCATTTCAATTCTAGTCCTTAATGAGTTCCTCTGAAATTAAGTGGATTAAGGTCCATACCAAGCTCCAATCTCAAACTTTAATTAGACTTGTTCAATTGTCTAGGTCATTCTAAAAAATGCAAATGCTATGTACAATGCAAGCAAATCTTTTTATGAAATATTTTTTTGATCTTGAACTTTATTATGGATTTTTGAAAAAGTTTTGTAATTTTTTAAAATATTTTGCAATTTTTTTATGGGTGTGGAAATTTTAAAATTTTTAAGGATTTTAAATAAAAGTTAGTGAATTATGTATCCGCACAATGTGAGTGCATCAATATTTACAAGAATTGGTGAAGGATATACACAAGGAATTTACAGTAGTTAGTTGTTATTTACGTGTTTTTATAGACAAGGGTTTTGTAAAGAATTTTATTTGCTCCAACAAGGTATAAGTTTCTAAAAATAGTTTGAAAACATTTTAACAAACATTTTTGAAAACTTTATTTGAAAAAAATTATCAACAACTTCACAAACATTTACAAAATTTGAAAATAATTCTGGAAAAAATTTTCAAACAATATAGGTAGATTTTTCAAAATATTTTTACAACCAATTTATAGATCATTTGCAAATCAATTTTTAAAAAATTTATGCAGACAAATGAAATGAATTTTTACAAAAGTTTACAAAAGATTTTTACAAAGGTTTGAAAACATTTCACCAATATTTTCCAAACGATTTTCAATAGATTTTTTAAGTCATTTTACAACCATTTTTCAAATCATTTTGCAAAGCATTTTTAAACCGATTTATTAATCAATATATACAGAGAATTTTGAAAACTTTTATACATATTCATACCGGTATATTCTTTACAATTGATTAACTGTATACCCTATCTAGTAAGTATATTAGCCATATTATTCAAAAATACGAAAATACGAGTTATGGATAAAGTATATACATCATATATACAACCCTCTATACTTAGCCGGTGCTATGTCCTAATAGAGATCAAAGAGAGAAAGGAAGACATAACTCGTGCTGAGTACATGAAAGTTTATACTACAACGACTGAATAATGAAATAATGAGAAGTCGATTGTCCCCCCTATACTCAGGGTAAACTAATCCTCAGTATCACAAATCATATACAAAGTAGGGAGGGTCAAGGGAGGGAATAGACAAATCAACGAATCAACATGTCTCCCCCTATACTTAAAAGTAAAATATCCCTTATTATAGTAGTATCAAAAAGTTGAGGAGACATTAGAGGGGACAAATAAACCTATAAAAAGGAAAACATACAATGTAGGAATGAACTCATCACTCCCTCCTATGCATATGATAAGATATCCCTAAGTACAAGCAACAATAGGAGTGACAAAATAGAACAAAAAAACACTCGAATCATCCACCTCAACTATACTTGGGATAAAGTACATCCTAAGCAAGGAAAACACGTAGATCAATGTAGATGAGAGAAATAGAAGATGGAAAGAGTAAAATGAAACGGATATACAAGGTGATGAATGTATAGTGATTAAGAAGGTAGAAATTGTACCTTCTTCCACGACTGCTAAGGAATGGAGCGAACATGGTGCAAGTCAACATCGATATCAACAGTTGACAAAACATGATTAGGATAAACATGGTTAGTATCCTCAGTGGTCTCAAAATAGAAATTCACGAACACATCAATGGAAGTAATAAGGTCAGGTTAATCCTAGGAAGTCTCAGCTCTCTCTGCTCTCCACAATAAGGTATCTATAGTGTAAATGCTATGGATCTCATCAATACATCGCCACTCACAGGAAGAGGGAACTCTAAGGTCTATTATTTCCAAGTCTTCCTCTTGGGAGAGGAATTCTCAGGTCTCAGTATCATCCATGGTAAAAAAATCTCTGATCTCAGCATCTAGGACATAGTCCTCAAGGCCGGCTGACACATGTGTACTCTCATCATATGTGGGTCTCTGGCCGATAGTGGGTGCAGTGAACGTCTCAATTAGAATGCTCCTGTTGTGGGAACGAGGGCAGATCTTCCTAGATCCATAATCAATAACGACCTTCATTGTAGCGAGAAAAGGCTGACCCAAGATTATTGGAGTGCGCTCCACGAGGGTGGAGGTCTCCATGGGCAATATAACAAAATCATTAGTGTAGCTCATGCCTTGGATTTGAATGACAACATTTTAAACAATACCCTTCACCCTCTCTATTGAGTTATCAACAAATTGACAAATCATCATGGTTTTCTTGAGAGACCGAGACCAAGTGTCTCAACAAGTGGGGAGCACATTATATTAAATTATGTGATGCAGTCAAGGAGAGTGTGATCAAAAAGATGATAAAAAATGGCACATCTAAGAAAGGGTATACTAGTGTCACCTTTTATATTGGGCAGGCGATGGTAATGGCGTGGGCAGTGGCCATAGTAAGAACATGTTGCTCAGCTCTGCGAAGTCACTTTCTCTTCTTTGGTGTGGGCATAGGCATAACGTTCATGGCCTTTCGAAGTGGGGCATAAAAATTACCCTCAATAGTTGCCACCACTTCAGGGTTGGTCAACATTTTTTTAAGTTTCTATCTCTTCCATACCAGGGTAGAGATCGAAATCATCATGAATACAAGAATGACTAAGAGCAGGTTGTACAGTGTCATCCTTGGGGTCTAAATAGGTGGGAACTATGGTGTATGCATGTGTGGCAAAGTACGTGGCATGGGTGCCCTCTCCTCACAACCTGACTTGGCTAGGTGTCTCCCATTATCTCCATTCTTGATTTTTATATGTTGCTTATTTTTTTTTATTTTGGTGATTGTAGTCTCTCATGGTCAGTCTCTCATGAATCCATGGGTCCATAAGGTGAAGCTCCAATGCGAATCGCATTGTTAGATATATCAATAATCCTCTGTTGTATTGCTTCACTACCTGGGGCACGCATACAAGAGTGGTGTCCATGAGAGGTGAATCTAATAGCTCAGTATTATGTGGGTGAGATGATGGGTAATATGGTGGTGGTGGTGGTGGAAAATAATCAAAATCCGGTGGCCCAAACTGTGGGTGTGGTGGATATGTACAAAAAGAAAAGTTAGGAGCAAAGTCCTCCTGATAAAATAGAGGTGCACTGTCTAGAGAAGAAGAAGCAGGATCCGTGAAGTCCAGATAAAAATATCTCCAATCTACCATCTCCGAAACAATAGACGAGGATTGAATGATCACGATAGTCAAGATATGTAAGGAAAAGGCACAAATGTGAAAAGAAGACCGAGTATGCAAATGAAACAAACACAAAATTTTTAAAAAATAATTCCTCGATTCACTAACTCAACACAATGAAGATTATGAAAGTTCGTTTTTTTATCTTTTCAATTTTAGAGTTAGATGCGAATACCATTATTTACAAGCTCACTGGTGCACTCATCTACAGTGATTGTGTTCTAGTTGACGTAGCACACCTACTAAAACACCGGGACCACTTCGTCTATAGTCAGAGGCAAGTGTTTTCAACAATAACAACACCCAAGAGCTGACCTAAGCGTTTAAAGCACATGTCCAGGGATAGGGTCTCTAATCCTTATGTGTACATACCTCACTTGGTATGGAAAGTACATGTGACAATGAGGGGGTTTATCTCCCCAAAATAATGATTTTCGATCCTTTACATTTGGTTTTAGGGTTGAGTGTAGTTAGCCGTCCTAATTATATTGGTTATCAAATTTTTTTTGTATTTTTGAAAAATAAAGCATCTAATGAATTTATCATTTCCTTTTATTGCTTAAGTCGAAGAAAATAGATGAAGGAGTATGGAAAAGCTGATGCATAAAAAACTAGATGAATGCGGATGCTAGAGATGAGGACGTGTACCTAACTCCAGCAGTCTACATGCAAGATGATTCACGCATAAAATTAAATCTAACCTAGATGTGTACAAGCGAGAACCGACCTAGAAAGAATTTCTACTCGGAAAGCACTAATTTATTATTTAGACTAAGTCCAATGATCTATAGGAACAAAATTCTTTTAGGTTTGTGGACCTAAGTCTACCTAGGTAAACCAAATAAAATCCTAAAACTAGGGGATTCAAGCACATAAAATAAAGTAAAATACAATGAAAAACTCAAAATATGGGAAATAAAAAAAATTAAAGGGAAAATTACATAGAATAAAAGATAGAAGCAAAAAAACCATGAAAAAGCAAAGCGATCCCCCAAGTAAATAGACACTTGGTAAATAGGCCCGCAAGTGTCCAACGTCTAGAGAGTCTAGGTATTACGATATTTTACAAAAATATCGCTCTCTCTTACAAAATGGAAATACAAATAAAAAGATAAATAATTGCTAGTATGTTCTTCTCCTTCTCCTCGGTCTTCTCTCCTACTCTCTCCTACCAACCTACAAAGAAGGGGCTGGTCTCTGCTATGCTTGGTTGCCTTGACCTCTTAGAAGATCTTCCTCGCATAGCTAGCCCTTGTAGAAAAGTCAATATAAAGAGATAATTAGAATATATTAATAAATATTTGAAATAAAAAGAAATAAAAGATAGGAAATATAAAAAGATAATATGCATAAAAAATCCTATCTGACGTTGCTCACTGATAAGCTCGGGTCTCGTGAGCGATAAGAAAAGTGTCGGTGTAGAGGATCACTCAGAACCGAAACCCGAACTTGATCAAACAAAAATTCGATTTTAAAATAGGAGAGAGAGAGAGAAAAGAAGGTAAATCAGGTTCTCTCCTATTTTAAAACCTTACACTATTTTATTTAGCCAGGTAAGTGTGCCTAGGTTGAACACAAGGAGGCAGAATAGAGGTATCTTGATTTTTGAGTGAAAAAGGATCTTTTTGTGATTTTTTATCTCTTTACGAAACAAATCGATTTTTAAGTTTTTATCCGGTTTTATATTTTTCAATTTTTTATTTAATTTTTCAAAGTGATATTTTTCAAACAATTTATCTACAATATAATATGTGAGAAATAGGTGAAATATAGGTGATACTATATAGTAGGTAAATCGAGCGAGCAACGAGCTCGAAGAAGACTCAAAAACAAATTAAAATGGTGTTAAAATTCGACAAATCAAAACACGACGATAAAGTGACATAAACACACAACACGTATTGAAAAACGTCGCTAGGGTAGTTGTACAACTACCCTAAAAAGATCTAGGAAAAATAGTGTCGAAAATGCGTCCAAAGTCCCCCTACAACTCATGGGTACAAATGCAAGAAAAAAGAAATAAGGTTCTGCAGTTTAATCCTCTATCAGGGACTAGAATGTAAGAAAAATAGAAAGTTATTGCCATTAGGTCCCTACTGAGGGACCTAATCTCAATTTCTGGAAACTTTGGAGGTGCTCTGAAATTTCTTGAAGTCTTCTGGATTTAAGGTGCAAATGTCACACCCCTTCATGTTGAACGGCCAGGATCATAACGTGGAGATTGATCTCGAGCGTTGGTTCATGCCACGTGCCAACAAACTGTAGCTTCTGGGCTGTTCTTGAAGTTCTTCAGCTCTTGACGCGGGTAGCGATGAGTGATTCTTCTTCGAATTATCGTCGTCGATCGGAATGCAGCTTGGGCCTCCTGTAGGGCCAGAGGGGTGGCTCCTCCACCCCTTGAGCTCGCCTACGGGTGAATACGGCCGGAGGTGACGGAGAGTGACGATGCGAAGTCGATGAAGTTGGATGGTCTCGCTGCACCTGGAAATGGAAGAAGTTGTTGCTCCTTCTTCAATGGCAATTTGCGTGATGATTGAAGACTCCAAATGCCTTGGAATCGCTCCAGAAGGTAGTTGGATCTGCAAAGATGAACGATACGTGCTCGATTTGCGAAGAAATTGGGCAACAAATTAAGTTTTGCAAGATCAAAATGGTGTTTCAAGTCTTAATGAAATGTGCGTGAGAAATAACAAGAAAAAGAGATGCGATTTGGTTTGAGTATGGAATGGTTTGGATATTTGATTTGAATGTGCCTTTAAGAGGTAGGATTAGACATCCTAATGACATAGTTATCCATGCTAATCATGGCGCGATGATCAAGGAATAAAATGGCAAAGCTGGATGAATTACCTGTGAGTAGCAGAGTGTAGAACTACTGCTGGTCGTCGCTTGACGGGTCAGCTTCTCAGAGCTCCACGCGTACACGGCGGTGATGCAAGGCAAGGTTGACGCCTTGGAACTTCACCCCGATGAACCTTCTTCCACGCGGGTCCCCTTGGGTGGAGCTGTCACCTCCAGAGAGGGCGGAACAAGGCTAGAAAGATAGGAGGTCGGCACTGGATCTGAGTTTCAGGTGGTTAAGGAAAAGTTAGTTGAAATCTGCCAACTTTAGGGGTATTTATAGAGAGATTACTTGGGCTTCAAGTTTAATCTAAGGGTTGGCGATTAAGAAGGTTGTTAGGTGAACAAGATCAAGGGAGTAGATCGCCTGAAGGAGTTATAGAGCACGTGGGAGAGTTTGGTGAAGATGGCCGGTTACAATAGAAGTCAGTACTGGCTTCTTGGAGAAGAAGCACCAGGTCCTGACACGTGTCAGCACCTGGTTGGCCAAATGTATAAATAGTTTATAAATTCAATAATAATTATTAAATAACATTATTTTAAATAGATATAAAAACAATAAATGTAGATAATTAAACTATTTAAATTATAAAATAATTACTGTTTATAAATAATTATTCGAGATATAATTACTACATTAATAAATAAGTATAGATAAATAAATTTTGGATTTTTAATTTAATAAATAAAGAATTAAATATTAATTTTGTATTTTTTAGTTATTAAAATAATAAATAAATTCTATGTGAATTTTTAGTGATTTTAATAAATTAATTTAGGTATATTAATAAATACATGTATAATTTAACTACTTCATTTTTATCTATAAATTAGGGTTTTAGATTTTATTAAAATTATAAATAAGCTCCAAAAATTCTGAAATAAATTATAATGGAAATATAATATCTTGAAAATAATTAGAAATTAGAAATTTAATAAAAATATAAATAGTGTGTTCTAAATAAATTAAATAGCCCAAAAACCCATTGTCATTAGGTCCCAAAACAGACTTTTTGCAAACGGACTCCAAATTCAATGAAACCACCTCTATTAATTAGAGAATATTATTTTATGAACTTTAAAGGTGAGTAGAGTGAAATTGGAGTACGTATGAAGAAGTTATGAGGTTCGGAAGTTGAGAATTTGACAATTTAAACGTAGGATTTCTTGGCATATATACAGGAGAATATTTTTAACTTATTTTTATATTTTTATATACACTTTTATCAATAATTAGGAAAAGAGTTTGGTGAAAATATATACATATGAATTAATTTAAAATCAATGAAGTTTTGTATTTATTTGATAAATAGTGAGAAATGTGTGAAGTGTATCTTAATTTATTTTTATGGTTTTCTTTCCTTATCTCCTCCTACTTATTGGTTTGTCGACCAATCAATACTAACTTGGTCTCGGGGGTTAGGTTATAAATATACCTTGCAGCTTTATTTATATTTATAAGTCATATTGTACATATATACAGATTTACAATCTGCCTTATTTTCTTTTCTTTGTTCTTTATTTATTTACATGTTTTTGATGCTTAAAAGTGCATTTTTATTCATGAATGAAGTTTTGATAAAAGATGGAAATTAGTGTATATTTACATGTATTTGTTAAGGGTTTTAAGACAAAATGCAACAAACAAGTTAATGAATCATGGATTCATCAACCCCCTATACTTAAACTTTGCTAGTCCCTTAGCAAACACTTATTTGAAAAGTAAGTGAAAAGAAAGAAAGTTAAAATGAATTTGTTTTCCTAAACCAATTCATGAGAACAGACAAAGGACAGAGCTCGATCGGGCCTGAAACAAGCATTTTGTCGGATCCTTAGCTAGGTTTAGGATTTTATCCTCAGCAGTCCTCAAGTTACACAAATCCTTATTCAGGGTCACTTCATTAGCTAGTTCAGACTCACTTATTCATATCACAAACTCTATCATCCTTGAAGTCAATTTGTACAGTGTGTGAATTGATTTAGCTCTCCCTGCGTAAGGAAACGAAGAAACCGTCCATACCGGCTATACACTTCTATTGCTTTCTCATCCAGCTACTCTTTCCTCGGGGAGGGAGGTATTCCCTTTTGAGGTCAGTTCGTGCTATGACCACAATCGAGTATAGAGAGAAAGTAGAAGAATGAGAAAAGAAGTGGAGTGCGATCAGTGTAGACGCATCTCCTTGTGAAGCTTAACCGGTGTAGCTAAGTCTCCACTAAGATGTGCAGGCATTTTTGATGGAAGGTTGGACCATTGTGGTCATATTTGTATTTGGTGGCTTCTTCTTTGATTTGGCTTTGTAATTTGCTTGCACTACATTCATCTCTTTGTGCCTTGACGGATATAGCATCTTTTGTTCCGTCCCTTTTTTGAGGTCTTAGAAAAAATTGTGTCAGCATATCTTTCCCTCATCCAAATCGACTATCGCAACCCCAACCTCTCCCGTCTTTAGACGTCAATGCTGCAAAGACAAGGATAGAAACGCACTACCAAGATGTACTGCCCTTCGCAACTCCATGCAGGTCGAGCTAAGTGCAGAGTGCATGTGTTAAAGATTTGTTCACTGGTGTAGAGTTGTACGGATGACACCCAATGGTCTACTTAAGCACATATGAATTAATTTCCTAAATATGGTCTTATGGAACCCAAATATTTTAAGTCAAAAGACCTAAAGAGTCTAAATTCCAGATCCTAACAAGGCTCCTTACAACGAAAGTTAAAGGCCATGATCAAGCTCCATCCTTTAGACTAGACACAATCCTTAATTCCAGAAATCAAACTTATTCTGAAAAATAAGAATGCAAATGCAACCATGTTTTTATGAAGTATATTTTCTGAATTTTACTCATTTTTATGGATTTTAAGGCTTTTGTATATTTTATGACTTTTAGGACTTTGTATTTTTTATGGATTTTCTGATTTTTATAAACAAGTTTTTGTACATGAATTTTACAAGATAAGGATCAATGTCGTTCGTCTGTGGGTGGTAAGGAGAAGCTATTCTGTGATCAATGTCGTATTGCTTCACTAGCTTTTTGACCTCCTTATTAATGAAATGGCTACCCTATCAGAAATAAGAATACGTGGAATCCCGAACCGTGAAACAATGTGTTCCCTTAGGAACTTGCAAACTATCTTACTGTCTGCGATTCGTGTGGGTATAGCCTCCAACCATCTACTAACAAAATCTACAACGAGAAGAATGTACTCAAAGCCACTGCTGGAAGGGAACGGTCCCATGAAATCTATACCCCATGCGTCAAAGATCTCCCAAATAACGACGGGTCACATAGGCATTGAATCTCTAGCACTGACTGCCCCTACTGCTCTCTGACAATCCGGGCAACTCTTCACAAATGTGCAGGCATCTATAGTAAGAGTCAGACACCATAATCCGCTCTGAAGTACCTTCTGCGCTGTCCTCTTCCCTGAGTGATGTCCCCCTACCTCTAAAGAATGGCACAAAGTGAGGACACTATTATATTCCTCCTGAGGAATACAACGCATGTAAACACAATCCGGTCCCTCACAAAAAAGAATCGAATCCTCCCAATGGTAGTATCGTGCCTCGGAAACTAGTCTATCAACTCGATTCTTTGGCCAACCCTGAGGACTTTTCTGCGTAACCAGAAAATTCACTATATCTGCATACCATGGAAGCTTGGTAACTACAAAGATGCTCTCGTCGGGAAATCTCTCTGCAATCTCTGACGTGTACTCATCTGACGGCTTCTCTATCTGTAATCGGGAGAGGTGATCAGCTACCACATTCTTTACTCTAGGTTTGTCTTTAATATCCAAATCGAATTCCTGAAGTAAAAGAATCCATCGAAGAAGGCGTGCCTTGGAATCCTTCTTTTCCATCAAAAATCGGATAGCTGAATGATCTGTATAAACTGTAATTTTGGAGCCAAGAAATAAGATCTGAATTTATCTAATGCAAACACTACTGCCAACATCTCCTTTTCTGTTACTGTGTAATTTCGCTGAGCATCATCTAAGGTTCTGCTGGTATAGTGGATAGCAACAGGAAGTCCATTCCTCCTCTGTCCTAATACAACACCGACCGCAAATCTGAAGCATCCATCATGATCTCGAAGGGTAGAGACCAATAGGTGGCTGTAGGATAGGAGCACTGATAATCATTTCCTTTAAGGTGAGGAAGGCATTAAGACATTTATCATCTAACAAGAACTCGATGTCTTGCCTAATAATTCAGTTAACGGTCGAGCAATCTTGGAGAAATCCTGAATAAACCGCCGGTAAAAACCGATATGCCCTAGAAATGACCGTAACTACTTGATGTTGGATGGTGGTTCGAGGAGCTTGATGACGTCCACCTTGGCAGGGTCAACCTCCATGCCTCACTGAGAGATGACGTGCCCTAACACGATCCCGTGTGTAACCATAAAATGGCTCTTTTCCTAAGACAGAACGAGATCTACCTCACAACATTTCTGAAGAACCTGGTCTAGGTGCGCTAAACAATCGTCAATGGACTCACCATAGATCGAAAAATCATCGATAAAGACCTCTAGAAAATCATTGACCATGTCTGCAAAAATAGCAAGCATACACCTCTAGAAAGTAGCAGGGGCGTTGCACAATCCAAAGGGCATCCGTCTAAAGGCATACGTGCCGAACGGACATGTGAAGGTGGTTTCCTCCTGGTCTTCAGGAACAATGGTTACCTGAATGTATTCAGAGTAATTGTCAAGGAAACCGAAGTATTCTTTCCATGCCAACCTTTCGATGACATGGTTTATAAAAGGCAAAGGAAAGTGGACCTTCTTCGTCGCGACGTTCAATTTCCTGTAATCAACACACACCCGCCATGATGTGGTTACTCTATTTGGAATCTCCTCTCCACTCTCATTCTTAATCAAATGAATTCCCGACTTCGGGACAACATGTAATGGGCTAACCCATTCAGAGTTGGAGATGAGATAAATGAACCTTGCGTCGCACCATTTCATAATCTCTTTCTTGACAACCTCTCGTAAAACCGGATTCAGCCTACGCTGAAATTCTCGGGAAGGTTTGTTGTCATGATTGAGATATATATGGTGAGAACACAAAGTAGGATTAATCCCGCAAAGATCGGATACAGTCCACCCAATAGTCTTGTGGTATCTTTCAAGAACCTCCATAAAACGAGATTCTTGTTCTTCGGTCAAAGTTGAACTGATAATGACCGGAAACTGTCGATGTGGACCTGCAAGGAAGGCGTACTTCATATTCCGTGGCAACGAATTCAGTTCTAGTAAGGTAGATTCTGGCTCTGCTGAAACCTCATCTATATGTGTATTGGGATCTGTATCGGTTGTGGATTTGTCGGCAATCTGGTTATCCACCATTTCAATATGCTCTAGAGTCGGACTACAAAAGATGTTTATATCATCATCCGACTCTCTACTATGCTCATCCTCAGAATGACTAGAAGAAAACAAATTAGCTAAATGGAGCTCGATCTCTAAATCATCTGAAGTGGAGGAATCGTGTAAGGTCTTTGAATCTATAAGATCTACAATAAACTCCTCAGAAGTCTAATCCCTCTGCTTCTCGTCATCCCTGAAATATAAGGTACCTTCCGAATAACTGCCAACGGTAGTCTTGGACCCATCCTCTGCTAGGAAATCATGGGTCTCTACTCGATACCTCTCAAGGTCGTCAAAACAAACCTCGTCCATGTAATCGCAGGTGGCTAAAGAACTCAAGAAATCGGAAGATGCATCACTGGATGTGTTTGAATCTCTCACCATCTCTATATGTACCTTCTTGCCTTCAGCACGAAAAGATACCTTCCCTGAATCATAATCGAAGAGAGCCTTTGCGGTCTCTAGGAAAGGCTTCCCAAGGATGATCGGGGTAAGGTGTAACTGTGTAGGGCAATCCATGTCCAGCACCGTAAAGTCCACTGGGAACTACAAACCCTACACGATTAGAATAACGTTCCTTAATATGTCCCTAGGTCTCTTTACGGATCTATCAGCAAACTGAAGGATCGCACGGGATTTGTAAAGAGGACCTAACTCGAGCTTGTCGAGTAAGGAAGATGGTATCAAATTGATTGAGGAACCATTATCTAATAGAGTGCAATCGAATTCAGCATTTGCGATCTCGTATCTGACATTATGCGGTCATGAATCCTTCTTCTTCTTCGGTAACTTATTCTGAATTGCACAGGATGTAGCCTTGGTCAAAACATGTTTCTCTGTACATGATCTCTTTTTCCTACGCATAGTGCATCGATTTTTCAGCTGATTCATGAGCGTAGGAAATTATTCTAAGGCATCATGAAGTGGAATCTTCATAAAGATGTGATCTTTTAATAATATTTCTGTCTCTGGAGTCACAACATTCTTTTTGTTATTTTTCTTTCCTTCTCCAAACAAAGCATCGGGAAAAGGAACAATACCAGGAATGAGAAAATCAGACTTTTTATTACTTTCGGAATCAACTTGTACATCGAGAGTTTCAGAATTATGTACAAAACTCTCTAAAACATGGGAAGACATATTTTTGTCGGGAGTATCTGCATGGTCTGGCGTGATATCATCGTCTGACTCGCCGGTGTCCATGTCAATTATTTCGGCATCGCTCCCTTCTCTCTGATCTTCAAGGTGGTCCTCATCATTGTGTTGTTTCTCCACCTCAGCATCAGAATTTGGCTAGTCATGGATTTGATCCTGCTCCTCATCAAGTGCCCTCTCCTCTACTCCAGCAGGTGCTCGTGGTGATCTACCGCTCCTGAAATGAATGAAGTTAGATAAAAATTTAGGAAAAAAGATCATACCTGTAGTGTTGTCTACCTGATCTGGATGCCTCCTCTGGTTGTTCCGATTCATCTGAGGCTGGGCTGGGAGAGTGGTCTTCGGTGCAGTTAACTCGTCCAGACGACGGTTAATTGCTCCATCTCTGTCTTATGCGTAATATGAAGTGTACTCAGCATATCCATGATTTGATTTAGTGCATGGGCCTGTGAAGACATCTCAGGTTCGGTGTGGTGGCCCTGACTTTCTATTCTCTCCTGCCTTGGCGTGTATTGTTGTGAGGTGGAAGGCTGGGAGGATCTTTGCGATGTAAAGGAAGACTGCTGCTTCTGATGATAGTGATATGACTGTGAATGGTTAGCAGGATATTGGTAGGAATGAGGTAAGCGTGCTGGTGAGACTGCTGCTACGTGAAATTCTGTCGGTGTTGGAACCGTGGACGTCCATGATGTGGTTGCGGTTGGCTATACTGCTGCTGCTGATGATGAGGTACACTCGGATGCTGAATCGGAGTATACCAAATTCCGTTGATCTCAAGAGTGGCTTGAGGCTCAACATCCATGTCTGCAACACTGGTGATCTGGCCGGAATTAGCAAGAGACTAATCCTCATGCTAATCAATCTGCGGAGTCTCAGGCTCGCTCTATACAAAATGAATTTGTCGGGTGGGTGGAGCGGGTAAGGACCTCCGTGCATGTTGTGCGGTCGAAGAAGATTGGGCCTGCTGGTACTAAAGTTGGAGCTCTGAAACCTTCTTCGTGAGATCACTCAACTACTGAGGCAGAGATGAGAGTTTCTGTAACTCTCGCAGCAGTTGTAAGCCCTGAACTTGTTTTTGAATCACATCCACCAACATTAATTTCTCGCTAATGAAGCCCATGTTTGTGTTGGATTCAGACTCTGAAATATTAGCCACCTTATGATGCTCTCGGTGATGTGGTGGCTGAGGGGCTTTCTGAAATGCCCGAGTAGAGTCGACGACTCTTGAGTTCTCTGCCATCCCTTCGAAGATGGACCAGACTGACTCGACATCCTTATTAAATAGATGTCGCCACATACATCACTCACTAGCCACTGAATGTCCGGCTGGAGTCCTCCAAAATAATTATGTATGAGCGCCTTCATCGGTATATCATGATGCAGGCATCTCTCCGTAAGATATTTGAATCTATCCCATGCCTCATGGAAAGATTCATTCGGAAGTTGCGTAAAATTGGAGATCTGACTCTTCATCATGTTCGTCCTCCCCAGAGGAAAATACTTACACATGAATGTGGACTTCGGATCGTCCCATGTAGAAACTTCCCTTCCCAGGTGGCTCAACCAGTAAAGTGCCTTATCGGTAAGGTGAAGGGAAAGGCTTTGAGGCGAACAACCTCCTACGTAACTCCTGGATAACTAGTCGTACCACAAATCATCTCGAATTGCTGAAGAAAGGTAAACGGCTCCTCTGTAGCATTCCTGTAAAACTTGGAAGCAATGAGATGAAGGATAGCCTCAATTCGTATGGCCCTTTATTCAACAGTAGCTGAATCCAATGATGGAGCGTTCTCGCACTCGGGTCATATTCATCTCGCAAAGTGGCGGGAACCACTGGAGGTGGTAAAGGGTTCCCGGTCCCTTCTTGTAACGCGGCTATCTCAGCTCGCAACTCGTTCTGAGTTCTAAATTGTTCTCGGATCTGGAGATTCATCTGCCAGTGGCCTCTCCTCTGCTGGTCCTTTACCACGAGCCATGTGTCTCAGATCTGCTGTGAAAGAAAAAGTCTCGTAAGAACTCAGCGAAAATTCAGCTGGAGATATCGATGATGTATTGAGACAAAGGTCTGCCTCAATAGACTGGCCAGGAGGAGAGGGAGTCTGGGTCTGACTCTCCTCAAGATAAGATGGGACCAACTCAGGAAAAGGGTCATCTCGAGCTTGTGAAGATGTACGGCAGACGGTGGACGGTCAAGAGCTCACGGAGTCTGAGCAGAAAAGCCGTCGAGTCATCATCTTCGATGTCAAGAGAATGATCGGGAGAGCACGATTTGCGATTCAAGAAAGATGGGAAAATGCGTAAAGTCGCGGTAACTCACGCCCCGCAAACAAACACAAAGCAAACCTCGTTTTCACCAACACAACCCGATGATGACCGTAAGAGTTCAGTCTTTTATCTTGTCGGTTTTAGGGTTGTATTAGCAAACAAATAGAATATCGGTTACGCGAGCTGATAGGTGCCCGATGTTTTCCCCGAAACATTGGCCCGAGTCTTTACAGAAAACCACTTGCTCTCAGCTAGTATGGGAGTAAGTATGGACCATTTCCGGCTACCCGTGTTACTTGAGGACGGAGCCTTACGCGGTGTCCTCTAAACCTCCCACTCTGCTAAGTAAACCCGGACCGTCTCCGGCTACTCGAGCGTACCCACTAAAAAGTAGTGATTAGGTGCATAGACTAAGTAGTATTTCATGAGAAATACGAGTTTGCGGTTCTAACCTTACGGGTCGTCTCTCACTCGTGCACTCTGAGAAAAATATGCAGGGATTACTCTCCCAAATTAATTGAATCTTTACGTTTATTTTATATTAGATATGTTAGTAGTCCCGATTTTATTTTTGGGGTTTTATATTTTTTAGGATTTTTTCAGACAATGTCTACCGAATATCTTTATTGTTTTTATAAAAATCCTAAAATCATACACCTAGGTGGCGAGTCCTAAGACTAACTATGAAAGCGCAGTCAGATAGGAAAAAAAATCCTACGCAAGCACCTAGCCTCGAGAAAAAGTTGCAGAAAAAACCGTCGATGCGAGAAAACCGCGGTGGGTGCCCTGATCCCCCGAATACATGATACTCGGTGAATCAGATCTCGAAAGAGGAATGGGAGGGAAGGTACAAGTCGAGACACCCTTAGGGGACCCCTTTCTACTAAAACAAAAACACGGGAAAGTGCCCCTCTTTTTTTACAAGAATAAAAGAAAATACAAGTAAACCCTAACTATCCTTGTCCTCTACACCCAAGAACCTCTGTTTCTTCACTTTGAACTGTTGTGCGGCTTTTAGAAAAAGCCGGCTGAACCTACAGGCCCTGCAAGAATTAGTTAAGAAATAACAAAAAAAGCACACAAAAAATCGTAACAAGACTGTGAAACACGGAAAACCGTAAAACCAAAGTAAAAACCGTAAATAAAAAACCCAATGAAAAATTATCAAAAACCATAAAAAAGTCACAAGAAAAAGTCAAAAATCAAAATAACTCTAACACCTCCCCGTAACGGCACCATTTTGATAAGCTCGGGTCTCGTGAGCGATAAGAAAAGTGTCAGTGTAGAGGACCGCTCAAAATCGGAACCCAAACTTGATCAAATAAAAATTCGGTTTTAAAATAGGAGAGAGAGAAAAAAGAAGGTAAATCGGGTTCTCTCCTATTTTAAAACCTTACACTATTTTGTTTAGCCAGTGTGCCTCGGTCGAACACAAGGGGGCAGAATAGATGTATGTTGATTTTTGAGTGAAAATGATCTTTTTGTGATTTTTTTCTCTTTTCGAAACAAGTCAACTTTTAAGTTTTTATTTGGTTTTATATTTTTCAATTTTTTTTAATTTTTCAAAGTGATATTTTTTAAACAATTTACCTACAATATAATATGTGAGAAATATATGAAATATAGGTGATACTATATAGTAGGTAAATCGAGCGAGCAACGAGCTCGAAGAAGACTCAAAAACAAATCAAAATGGAGTCGAAATTCGACAAATCAAAACACGATGATAAAGCGACAAAAACACACAACAAGTACAGAAAACCTTCGCTAGGGTAGTTGTATAACTACCATAAAAAGATCTAGGAAAAATAGTGTCGAAAATGCATCCAAAGTCCCCCTGCAACTCAGGGGTAGAAATGCAAGAAAAAAGAAATATGGTTCTGCAGTTTAATCCTCTGTTAGGGACTAGAATGTAAGAAAATAGAAAGATATTACAATTAGGTCCCTGTGGAGGGACCTAATCGTAATTTCTGGAAGCTCTGAAGGCGCTCTGAAATTTCTTGAAGTCTTCTGGATTTAAGGTGCAAATGTCACACCCCTTCACGTTGAACGGCTAGGATCATAACGTGGCAATTGATCTCGAGCGTTGGTTCATGCCACGTGTCAACAAAATGTAGCTTCTTGGCCGTTCTTGAAGTTCTTCAGCTCTTAACGCGGGTAGAGATGAGTGCTTCTTCTTCGAATTATCGCCATCGATCGGAATGCAGCTTGGGCCTCCTGTAGGGCCAGAGGGGTGGCTCCTCCACCCCTCGAGCTCTCCTACGGGTGAATACGACCGAAGGTGGTGGAGAGCGACGAGGCGAAGTCGATGAAGATGGACGGTCTCGCTGCACCTGGAAATGGAAGAAGTTGTTGCTCCTTCTTCAATGGAAATTTGCGTGATGATTGAAGACTCCAAATGCCTTGGAATCGCTCAAGAAGGTAGTTGAATCTGCAAAGATGAACGATACGTGCTCGATTTGCGAAGAAATCGGCCAACGAAATAAATTTTGCAAGATCAAAATGGCATTTCAAGTCGTAATGAAATGTGCGTGAGAAATAACGAGAAAAAGAGACGTGATTTGGTGTGAGTATGGAATGGTTTGGATATTTGATTTGAATGTGCGTTTAAGAGGTAGGATTAGACATCCTAATGACGTAGTTATCCACGCTAATCGTGGCACGATGATCGTGGAATAAAATGGCAAAGCTGGATGAATTACCTGTGAGTAGTAGAGTGTAGAACTACTGCGGGTCATTGCTCGACGGGTCAGCTTCCCAGAGCTCCACGCGCACACGGCGGCGATGCAAGGAAAGGTTGACGCCTTGGAAGTTCTCCCCGATGAACCTTCTTCCACGCGGGTCCCCTTGGGCGGAGCTGTCACCTCCAGAGTGGGCAGAGCAAGGCTAGGAAGATAGGAGGTCGGCCACTAGATCTGAGTTTCTGGTGGTTAAGGAAAAGTTAGTTGAAATCCGCCAACTTTAGGGGTATTTATAGAGAGATTACTTGGGCTTCAAGTTTAATCTAAGGGTTCGCGATTAAGAAGGTTATTAAGTGAACAAGATCAAGGGAGTAGATTGCCTGAAGGTGTTATAGAGTGCGTGGGAGAATTTGGTGAAGATGGCCGATTAGAACAGAAGTCAGTACCGGCTTCTTGGAGAAGAAGCACCAGGTGCTGACACGTGTCAGCACCTGGTTGGCAAGATGTATAAATAGTTTATAAATTCAATAATAAATATTAAATAACGTTATTTTAAATAGATATAAAAACAATAAATGTAGATAATTAAATTATTTAAATTATAGAATAATTACTTTTTATAAATAATAAATATTATTTGAGATATAATTATTACATTAATATATAAGTATAGATAAATAGGTTTTGGATTTTTAATTTATTAAATAAAGAATTAAATATTAATTTTGTATTTTCTTAATTATTAAAATAATAAATAAAGGCTATGTGAATTTTTAGGGATTTTAGTAAATTAATTTAGGTATATTAATAAATACAGGTATAATTTAACTAGTTCATTTTTATCTATAAATTAGTGTTTTGGATTTTACTAAAATAATAAATAAGCTTCAAAAATTCTGAAATAAATTATGATGAAAATACAATATCATGAAAATAATTAGAAAATATAAAATTAATAAAACTGTAAAGAGTGTGTTCTAAATAAAATAAATAGCCCAGAAACCCCGTAGTCATTAGGTCCCAAAACAGACTTTTTGCAAACGGACTCCGAATTCAATGAAACCACCTCTATTAATTAGAGAATATTATTTTATGAACTTTAAAGGTGAATAGATGAAATTGGAGTTTGTATGAAGAAGTTATGAGGTTCAGAATTTGAGAATTTGATAATTTAAAAGTAGGATCTCTTGGCATATATACAGGAGAATATTTTTAACTTATTTTTATATTTTTATATACATTTTTAGCAATAATTAGGAAAATAGTTTGTTGTAAAATATGTACATATGAATTAACTAAAAAATCAATGACGATTTGTATTTATTTGATAAATAGTGAGACGTGTGTGAAGTGTGTGTTAATTTATTTTTATGGTTTTCTTTCGTTATCTCCCCCTACTTATTGGTTTGTCGACCAATCCATACTGACTTGGTCTCGGGGGTTAGGTTATATAAATATACCTTGCAACTATATTTATATTTATAAGTCATATTGTACATTTATACATATTAACAATCTGTCTTATTTTCTTTTCTTTGTTCTTTATTTATTTACATGTTTTTAATGCTTAAAAGTGCATTTTTATTCATGAATGAAGTTTTGATAAAAGATGGAAATTAGTGTATATTTACATGTATTTGTTAAGGGTTTTAAGACAAAATGCAACAGACAAGTTAATGAATCATGGATTCATCACTCACTGACAATAGTGCCATTTGATAGTGAGGATCGAGAAGAGGTTCCTAACACACGGTCTTGGAGGGCCAACACTATCTGACAAGTCAGATCCGGTAATCATTGTATTAGCCCCTCTTGCAGTACTCAGAACGTGGACAATCACTCAAACCAATAATCGACCTACAATGTATGATAAAATAATGAAAATTGTGCGGGGTGAAATTTATTATACCCTATAAATAAATGTATATAGCAAACAAGTGCATGGGTCGATCAGTGAGAGCAAGTCATGGATATGTGAATTATTATCTATTAATAAAAATAAAGAACAATTACTTTTGTACTTTTCCATTTTTTTATTTATGCACTTTTTTAATTATATTTAATTTTTTATGGATATTTAATGTTTTATGTTTTTTAAAATTTATTTTATTTTTAGATTTTTGTGAATTTTAATTTCTTTTTCTTTTTTAGATATAATAAGTATATATATCTATATGTAATAAGATGTATATTATAAATACTATATATGATATATATAATAAATATATAAAAATTCGGAAAATACAAATAGGAATAGTCCTTTTTATTTTTTAAATGTTTCAATATATTTATATGTATCTATAAATAATATGCATATCAATAATAATTATATAAGTATATATAGTATAAATAGTCTATATATGGTTTATATTTATAAAAATTACTATATATATAATCAAAATTTACAAAATAAAATGTTTTTGTATTATTAATATTTTTCTCTTTTTTATTTTTCTTGTAATTTTTGCTAAGTTGTATGTATTTCTAATTGATTAAATATAGTAAAACGGTAGCTTATAATAATAGTCAGATTGTTTTAGATTTTGGAAATTCATAAATCTTAAAAAAATCCCAAAATTATTTTTAATATATAATATATATTATATATGAAGATATAAAATAGAAAACTATTTTTATATTTTTTGGATTCCTGCTACCTATTATAGGGTTAGGAGGGTTTTTCAATTTTTAGTATCTTATTTTTATAATTTATTAGTGATTTTTGTTCTGGAGTTATAATATCTAATAATATACAATATATATTACAGAACTTTTAGATAAAGTTTTATAATTTTTTGTATTTTTAAAGCAAGACAAGGAATAAATAACACTTAAATGACTTTTAATATATGGAAAATGTAAGTAAATGCTAAATGAAAATCATGGAGTGAACAATCAACATATAAAGCATTTACTATGATTTTTCAATGACTTTACACACACAACGCTATTTTAGAAAAAATAAAAAAGATAAATAAATAATTACATACCTAACAAGGGTATTTATGGAATAAAAATATAGTCTGAGGGCTTGAGTGCAAATTACCCAAAAGTTTAGCACATAATTACACATATTTAATACTATATATAAATTGCAAAAACTGGGAGGGTCTCCCTGTAATTTGACCACTTCACGTGGGTAGACATGTGAGGTGAGCTGGTACGGACCTAAATGCAATATACAAAAAAATCCAGGGGGTTTGTGCAATTTTTACACAAATTATAACACACTTTAATATTTACAGGACCAATTAGTAAATACAAAAAGGCACGAGGGGTACTAATATATTTACCCAATAAGGCATGCTATCGGGAAGCTCTCGACGTTCCACAAGAACGATCAAACGGTGTTGGGATGCTTCATTTCACTTGATGAGTGAACGACCTAGATTAGATCTGGGTCGCCTTCCTTGATCAAACGGCTCTTGGGGTGTTGGGAAGAATACACCAAGAACTTGACTTGAGCGAGCTTTGATCATCGAGTTCTCCCATGTCCGACCATAAATTCCCTCGTCGATGGTGGCAATCACTTCCAAGGGCTCGTGTGCAACTGTATGATGCTTCAAAGGGGTCCGGGGTCCATTGAAGGGACCCTAGAGCTCTGGACACCTAGAGCTCTAAAGTAGGAGTCGAAATCATGCTCTAGGTGTTGCTAGGAACTGGAATCTATACAAAAATGATAAGGAGATCGAGGGCTTTCTCCTCATCCCACTGAAGTTGTTGTGCTAGTGGATAAGTGGAATGAAGAAGCTTCGACGAAGGCATAAGGAGGAGCTTCGAGGCTCTAATTTGGGGCTGAATCAGAGAAGGAAACATTCGGGGTTTGATTGATAAATGAATGGGCGAGAGAATGGTGGTGGAGGCGGGTCAGTTTATAGTCGAACACCAATGAATTTGGGGCTAGATCCTAGTGCACCAGCAATTTTAGATCTTAAAATTAAACTTAGCCTACTGATTAAACACCAAATTAACACTTAAGATATGATGCTAAAATGAAAGCATTAATTAAGCCTGCAACTATATGCTTGAATAGACATACCCGGATCAGAAGGAAGGTCGATCGATAGAGGTTGACAAACATGGATCACACCGATCTATGCCTTTGTCTACGCCAACAAGGGTAGAGAGACACTCTATGTCACCGGGCGACTCGATCTATGAGTTCTTATTGGGATTACAGGTGAGAAAGGAGGATCAAAATTCAAAAGTGGGGGGGGGGGAGAGTGGTTTTTATTTATTAGCAAAGGGGGCAGATGAATATCATTGGATGCCGGTGATTTGCGTGATAGACTGAGGTCGGTCAATGCATGGCATGATGCTCGATCTTGCCCTGTAAAAGTTTTCTTTAGGAAGCACTATTCTCGAGCCGCAGATTAAGCCCTAGAAATGGAGAAGAGACGGTGATAGGTGGTTCTGACAGAGGGAAGGGGCGAAGACTGTGCAGTTGACCTGGGTCAACTCATGGAGGTGTCTAATTGGTCCACGTTGACCAATCAGGGAATTTAGAGGGGTAACCCTTTATTAGTTCATTTTAAAATAGTGAATGATTTTATTATTTTTAAGTCAAAAAATGAAAAATATTTGTAATTTAATGCACTATTTTTAGATCATTTTTATTTATTTTTACAAGTTCATTTATTATGTGTTAATATTTACATCAATATACATAGGTATATATATATCTTTATTTAGCATATTTTATTTTTGTTTTGTTTTGTATATTTTATTATTTTGTATACATAATTTTTATAATTATAACCTATTTAATTACATATTTACTTATTTTTATTGTAGTTTTTCTGAATTTACCTATTTACTTAAATTAATATGTATATGTATATTAAAGTTTACCTATGTATTTGAATACATTATTTTATTTAATGGATTTTTTATGGTTTTATTCTAATTTAATATTGAAATATATTTTGTGTAATATATACATAAAAAAGCTAAAAATATAAAGAATATATATATTGATAATTACATACATGTATAACTCACAATGAGGTCCCAAAAGTCGACCATTGTATCTTAACTTCAAATTCAATGAATCCATCCTTATTAAATAGATAATTTAATTTTATGAACGATAAACATGAGTTTGGACAATTTTGGGTATGCATGAAGAAGATGCATGTATGTAGATTTTTCATTGCTGCTTTTTTTCTATGTGTCTCGAGCACTATGTACATTATTTTTGAATGAAATTAATTTTATATTTTTCTATGTATTTTATGTACAATATTGATATTGAGGATTTACTGATTTGAGTGTAAAAATAAAAAAATAAAATAGGTCCCAAAATATAATTATTGATGAGTAAAAATTAGGTTTTCTGTGATGTATTATGTACAATTTCTTCGCCCTATCTACCCTACTGTATTCCTTGTCTACCAAGTCATCATGGCGATTAGGTCTCGGGGTCTATGGTCACTCAACGTGTTTGACACTTCATTCCTCTTTTTTCCTTTATTCTTTTATTTTGTTATTAAATATCGTATTTTCTATAGTATTTATTAGTCAATTATTGAGTATTATTTTGCACAAATTAATGCTATCTACGTGAATTTAGACATGGATTTAAGGCTAAAATGAATGAATAAATATGATGAAATGGAGATTCATCAATATACAATGTAATTGCATAGGTTTAGTAAGTTAAAAACTAACTACATAGATTATATACAACAATGTGTTATTCTGGAATGCGTTCTAGATTCCACCCTTAACACGCAAGCTTTCAGGTTGTCGTCCATCTCCTGTTTGATTTCAAGTTCATCTTTCCAAAGATATCATGTAGTTGGAGATATTTTAGTGTATAAGTTTTTTTTACGTGACGTCTAAATGCAATATGTCATTACCTATTTGTCTACGCCTTGTTTTTCATATTTCAATTATTTTGTCCATTACAGTTGGTTGCTTATTTGCAATTTATTCTTGCATCCTGCCAAATCTAATGGCATGATATTGCCCTTTGTTGTCCCTTATATAAACAATTACTAAGAACATGAATAAATTACTAAGAATATGCAACCACCTCTTATCACTCAATGCATCGCCGTCATCGTCATCATACATTGTCGACGTCTTTGTCACATACCATCGTCTCCAAATGCAGCCACCGCATATACGTCGATGGTTGATGAAGAAGAGAGTGGGGGAGAAGACCCTCGTCGATCTTTTGAAAATTTGAGTAATTGAGAGCCAAGAATCTGATGGATGTTATATTTAGAAAATTAAATTCGAGTAATTAGTAAGCAACGGGTTAATGAAGCAACAAATTGGACTATTAAATTTTTTTCTAAAAATGATGATTCAGATATTGTTTTGATGGTGGTTTTGTGTTTAATTTAGTGATTTTGTTAACCACCTTTGATCCAAATCGGAGGACTCCTAAGAGGTGTTGCACCATACTCATGAAAGAATATCACCTTAATTCAAGTTTTCCCTATAGATATGAAATGCTTATGTTTTTTCCTGTCTTTTATAATATGTGGTTTTTCTGGTTGATATTTTATATTTGGCAAATCCGTTATACTACTAAACGGAAAGAAATAACGCACTTTTCATAACAAACAAGAATCATAAAACTTCCAATTATGAGCGTATTTTTTTACATAAATGTTGTGTGTATATAGATGTAGATATATAAAATAATTCAATAAACTTCAAACATATGACTCCGGGCATTCTGCGCATTATTTTCGAATGAAATCAATTTAAAATTTTTCTTTGTATTTTTATGTACAATATTAATATTGAGGATTTATTGATTTGAGTGAAAATAAGAAATTAAAATAGGTCCCAAAATATAATTATTGATGAATAAAAATTAGGGTTTCTGTGATGTATTATGTACAATTTCTCTGCCCTATCTCCCCTACTTTATTCCTTGCTAGGTCTCGGGGGCTATGGTCACCAGTGTGTTTGACACTTCATTCTTCTTTTATTTCCTTTATTCTTTTGTTTTGATATTAAATACCGTATTTTCTACAATATTTTTTAGTCAATTGTTGAGTACTATTTTGCATAAATTAATGCAATCACATGAATTTAGCCAGGGATTTAAGGCTAAAATGAAAGAATAAATGCGATGAAATGGAGATTCATCATAATACAATGTAATTGCATAGGTTTACTAAGTTAAAACGTAATTACATAGATTAATTACAATAATGTGTTATCCTTGAATCTGTTCCAGATTCCACCCTTAGCATGCAAGCTTTCAGGTCGTCGTCCATCTCCTGTTTTCTCTCAAGTTCATCTTCACAAAGATTTCATGTAGTTGGAGATATTTTAGCATATAAGTTTTACGTGAGTTCTAAATGTAATATGCCATTACCTATTTGTTTGCGCCTTATTTTTCATATTTCAATTATTTTATCCATTACAATTGGTTCCTTATTTGCAATTTATTCTTACATCCTGCCAAATTTATGACACGATATTGCCCTTTGTTGTCCCCTATATAAAAAATTACTAAGAACATGAATAAATTACTAAGAATATACAACCATCTCCTATCACTCAATGCATCACCGTCATCGTTGTCATACATTATCGCCGTCTTTGTCACATACCATCGTCTCCAAATGCAGCCACCACCTATACGTCGATGGTTGACGAAGAAGAGAGTGGGGGAGAAGACCTTCGTCGAGTTTTTCTTTTGAAAAGTTGAGTAATTGAGAGCTAAGAATCTGATGGATGTTATATTTAGAAAATTAAATTCAAGTAATTAGTAAGCAACCAGATAATGAAGCAACCAAGTGGACTATTAATTTTTTTTCTAAAAATGGTGATTCAGAGGTTGTTTCGATGGTGGTTCTGGGTTTAATTTAGTGATTTTGTTAACCACCTTTGATCCAAATCAGAGGACTCCTAAGAGGTTTCGCACCATACTCATGAAACAGTAGTACCTTAATTCATATTTTCCCTATATATATGAATTGTTTATGTTTTTTCCTATCTTTTATAATATGTGGTTTTTCCGGTTTACATTATATATATTTGCCAAGTCCATTATACTACTAAACGAAAAGAAGTAACGTACTTTTCATAACAAATAAAAATTATAAAACTTCCAATGATGAGCGTAGTTATTTTTCTACATAAATGTTATGTGTATATAGATATATATATATATATAAAATAAGTCAATATAACTTCAAGCATATGACTCCGGGCACTCTGTGCATTATTTTGGAAGAAATAAAGTTTATAATTTTCTTTGTATTTTTATGTACAATATTCATATTGAGGATTTATTGATTTTAGTGTAAAAATAAGAAAAAAATAGGTCCCAAAATATAATTATTGATGAATAAAAATTGGGTTTCTGTGATGTATTATGTACAATTTCTCTATGACGTATTATGTAAAATTTCTCTACCCTATCTCCCCTACTTTATTCCTTGTCTGCCAAGTCATCATGATGACTAGGTCTCAGGGTCTATGGTCACTCAGTGTGTTTGGTACTTCATTATTCTTTTCATTCCTTTATTCTTTTATTTTGGTATTAAATATCATATTTTTACAGTATTCATTAGTCAATTATTGAGTTTTATTTTGCATAAATTAATGCTATCTACATGAATTTAGCCATAGATTTAAGGCTAAAATGAAAAAATAAAGGTGATGAAATGGAGATTCATCATAATACAATGTAATTGCATAGTTTTACCAAGTTAAAACCTAATTACATATATTAAATACAATAATGTGTTATCCTGGAATCCGTTCCAGATTCCACCCTTAGCACGTAGGCTTTCAGGCCGTCGTCCATCTCCTGTTTGCTCTCAAGTTCATCTTCACAATAATTTCATGTAGTTGGAGATATTATAGCGTACAAGGTTTTTTATGCGGGGTCTAAATGGAATATGTCATTACGATTTGTCCGTGCCTTATTTTTCATAATTCAATTATTTCGTCCATTACAGTTGGTTGCTTATTCGTAATTTATTCTTGCATCCTACCAAATATATTTACACGATTTTGTCCTTTGTTGTTCCCTATATAAAAATTACTAAGAAGATGAATAAATTAATAAGAATATGCAACCACCTCCTATCACTCAATGCACTGCCGTCATCGTTTCCATACATTTTCGTCGTCTTTGTCATACACCATCGTCTCAAAATGCAGCCACCGCCTATACGTCGATGGTTGACGAAGAAGAGAGAGGGGGAGAAGACCCTCTTCAAGTTTTTCTTTTGAAAATTCGAGTAATTGAGAGATATGAATCCGATGGATGCTATATTTAGAAGATTACATTTGAGTAATTAGCAAGCAACATGATAATGAAGCAACGAAATGGACTATTCAAAAAAATTTCTAAAAATGGTGATTCAGAGGTTGTTTCGATGGTGGTTTTGGGTTTAATTTAGTGATTTTGTTAACCACCTTTGATCCAAATTGGAGGACTCCTAAGAGGTGTCACACTATACTTATGAAAAAATAGCACCTTCATTCAAGTTTTCCTTATATATATATGAAGTGTTTATGGTTTTTTCCTATCTTTTATAATACGTGGTTTTTCCGATTGACATTCTATATATTTGGCAAGTCTATTATACTACTAAATAGAAAGAAATAACGTACTTTTCGTTACAAACAAGAATTCTAAAACTTGAGTGTAGTTATTTTTCTACATAAATGTTATGTGTATATAGATGTAGATATATAAAATAAATCAATATATCTTCAAGCATATCACTCAAGTCGTAATCAAGGTCTTTTGTTAGGGTAATAGCATGTCATCCATATCTAACGTAAGATCTATGAAGGAAAATAAGATTTTCGTTGGACTAATGTTGTGCAGTCGAATATTTTTATCGCCTCTTATTTTATTGTGGGATTTTTGGATAATCAAAGATTAATCTTGCATATTTCCTAATTGTAGAACTTATATCTTCATATAGATGTATGTTGGATCTTAATGCTATATATGGATGGAGACCTTTTCTATTTATTATGTTGTTGTTGCTGCAAACAATCAACACATATAAATACCACAAATGAACTATATTATTGCATAAACAAAACATAATTATTATGCCTATTTCCATACGATAACTGTCATTTTTTTCTCACACGGGAAACCTACTAGTTGTATTAAATATTAATCACGTGGTCATTTAGATTTGATCATTTTATATGCAATCTTCAGCATGGCATTTTAACCTGCAAAGCACGGGCATGCCCTGGTTGGATATGATGTGTCTATCAAATATATATATATACCTCTCCTAAATGTCGTCAAGTCATGTGTTCCTATTAATTTTTGAGCAGAAAATGAAGGCTAGTGTTTAGGCCTTAGGACATCACGGAAGCATAAAAATCGCATCATATCCGATCAAGAATGACTAATCATACTAGTTGCTCAGGTAGCAGAAATTGAAAATTTTCATCACCATTCATAATGGAGTGTTTATTTAGTTGGATCTAATTAATTTAACCACATTAAATTAATCAACAATCCAATTCAATAAGCCAACAAATAATTAGGTTTTTCTTGATATTACCATAAAGGTGAAACTCTCATAAGTACACATTACTTTGTATTTTAATAATTAGAGTACAACTTGACTAACTCATAGTATTCTTTCCTAAAAAATGGATCCGTCCAGTACACTCGAGTTATGTTGGGAGGGAGAATTTTCTTGACATGCAAGGTGCTAATTAAGGAACCAAGCTAGCATACCCAGACTAGACACCTTCACCATTTCCAATTGAGAACAAAATAATATAAATGTACTTACGGTTTTATCTATCTACTTTGATTTGGCATTATACTGTATAGTAATAACTTAAAAAAACATAAGCATCTTAAAATAATTTTGAGATCGTGAATTTCTATTCATATCAAGTAACTATGTTTTGCATGTGAAAGTTGACTACAACTATTGTAGGTAGTAAAACTATGGTTTTTGTCATGAAACATGCATTCATTTTCCATTGATATTTAATCAAAAAATTTTAAAGATATTAAGTATCATTTTTATCAAGGATAATTCATAAATAAATGTTCGTGATTTACATTAAATGATAAACACATTAAGTAAGAAATCTTGATGATCTAATCACCATCTGGCACATCATTAAATTTGGAATATCTGGGGAAAATAGAGTCGGAGTCATACGGAATAAATTCGAATGGTTTGCTGGTTTAATTATCTAATTAATTAAAGTATTTATTTCACATATAATGATAGGGAAATGGTAAAAAAAAAATAATTTCTTACAAATCAGCGAATACATGCAAAAATAATTTCATTGCGAGAACTTTTCGAATTTTAATTCATGCATGTTTGGGGCCAACAATTGGCTACTATTTTGGAAAAATATTTATACATTATAAATAAATTTTATTATAACAAAAAATTAATCCAAACAGTGCATAAACATGTGCTTTTTAATTTAGCGAAAAAGCAATTCGAAACATGCATCATATGCACAAACCACAAGTCCCCGTGCAACCGATACGCAAAACCTCGTTCCCTAGGGTTTTGGATCACATCCAAGACCTTTAACCAAGGATCTGATACAACTTGATGGCTAGATTTTAGGCCTTAGCACATCACGGAAGCGTGAAGATCACATCATATGCAATCAAGAGCGACTAATCATACTAGTGCTCGGAACAACGAAAATTAAAATTTTTTAAAGAGATGAAACCACATGATTCGAGAACCCTTCTCAAATTATTTCATCTAGATCACAAACAAGTTATAGCAATAAACTTGAAGAATGGTTGTGATCATTACCTCTTACTATCTCAAGTTTGATCTGACGGAGGAGACGCTTGCGAGCATGTGGATGAGACACACGCTTCTCGCAATCCTAATCGAAGATCCGAGCAATGATTCTCCTGATTTCATCTCACAAAATCCGAAGTCTTCCTCATGAGTAAGGAGCATCGAAGAATATGGAGATCCATGAGCAATCGATCTGGCAACACAATAGTGTGGCGACGATGGCGACGTTCTCTGGGTCAAGATGTGGATGGCCACACTTGAGAGAGAGGGGCATGTAGAGATAATGGATAAGAGAGTTTTCTATTGGATTTATGTTGTCCAAATAAATAGACAGGGTTGCCATTTATTTTATAATAAATTGGATGTCTATGGATCCTAATCCATGTGCTCACAAAATCAATGTTTGAGATTGTTTTATACTTCCAATCATTGGTCATGATTTTATTGCATAAATTTCAAAAAATCATTATAATTCAAAATAAATCAATTATGTTTCAAATAATTTACACCACATTATATTTAATGCAAATTAATCTCATTTGGATTTAAAGGAAAGAGGCGAAGCCTCCTTCCCATAATAGAGGGGACAACTATACAAGGAGAAGGACTCCTTGGTCACCCCCCCTCTTAAAGGGGAAGGTGCTCCTCTTTTTCCTTAATTGAGAGATCTCATATCTCTCCATAAATCCCAAATATGCAATACCAATTGTTGCATAATTATTCATAAAATTAATTCCAAATTATTTTGTGATTATTTCTGTCATTCCATTGACGATTGTGAATCATATTTACATCCAATATAAAATATAATTATATTTTCAATTAGTTATTCAATGTAAATCCAGTTCACATAAACATTTAATTCATAATTACTATTTACAATTCGATATCTTGATATATTATAAATCACATTTATAAAATATATAATTGATGTGGATAGTGATATATACATTATTCATATCCTTGGTAATGAAAATCATATTTAATTATCTTGGATCTCCATTCTCATGTATCTAGATAATATGAATCATATTCATTTTATTTATGATAATTAAATCACATTTAATTATCAATTTCTTAATGCTCAAATATATTATTCAACAATGGAATTATTCTTGAACTCTTTCAAGAATAATGCTCTTTCTCCCCAGATACTTGGAGATAAGGACATGGCAATTGTATAATGTATAGTAACTTGGATTGAGATCATATCTAAAATACAGATCTCAAGGACGTTTGAATGATGTTCGATTAAATAAAAGTCGTAAATCTAATATTCTCATTACATATGAATCATATTAAGATCAATATCCAACATTTGGACTAGATTAGATTACTTCTCTACTGAGAGGAGTCACTAAAATCCAAACATGTTTCATCACTCCTATGGAATGGAAGCATCATGGTTATATAATCATTTATGATCACATCACCCTTGAGTATTCCTAATAACCATTCATATTGTATATTAGAAGTTCGAGAATTGACCCAAAGTTTTAGATGACATTTGAATTGTCTTCTTCATGGTTTCATCATTAAGTTTCTCATTTAATCATTGGGAGTTGGTATCGATCATAATAATTTCCAAAAGCATATATCATACCTCGGTATTGATCATATACTTTCCAATATATATATATATATATATATATCATACCTACAAATTTAGTCAAGCTTCCAGAGCAAGATGCCCGTGCATGGAATTTGATCCCAATATTTCAAAGTGAGCTCACGTCTTCCGGTTCAGTGATAAGCCCATTTGTCTCCAGTTAGAGGATGCATGCATATATGATGTAAGTATACAACATAGGTCTTGGTTATCTCGATCTCATTAAGTCAACTCTTTGACCTAATTTATCTAACACCTCTGAATCTTTATTCTTATGCAGAGGACCTGCATCAAGAGGTCGGTCAGATATCAGCCATTAGAGAAGGATTGACATCTCGTTCTCAGGCTGGAGATCAAATCTTAATAATCATTTATTGGTTCTTGATGAGCCCTCAATCAAACTCTTTAGATATTCATCCAAGCACCAGCCTCTATGATTCAACCATTGAATCAACAGCTGTATGATCATTAGCTAGGCATGGTACATAACCCTAATTGTACCAAGGGACCTATTATACAAATTAGTTGATCTTCATTTTAGATTAAGGAGTGAATTGCAATAACATTCATTGCTAATGGCTCGACTTGGGCTCACATGTCCAACAATCTCCCACTAGCTCAAAGAGCCATTAATGGGCTAATATTTAAATCTACACTCACGTGCTAATCATACGCTATTTAGAAAAATAGCTTTGTAGGTTGACTAGTCACACTGTTCCCGAGAGACTAAGCCAAGTCATTTTACAAACTTTCTTATACCTCAGTAACAATGCTCGCATCCAATGCAATCATTGCATCTTATGCAACCAATACTCAATCTTGTTAAAGTAGTTATTTTGCCTTTGTCCCTATAACTCAATAATTATTATAACCACTAAGTGATACCCTTATGCTTGGAGATCTCTATCTCCTTATATTAAGACATAGTCTTAAGTCTAGTAAGATATCTGTAAGTAAGACATTTAAGATCACTATCTATAAAGTCTTAATTTCTTAAAGAAAAGACTTTGAGACCACTATCTTAAAAATCTTGTGCCTTTGAAGATGTTGATTATTACAGCAATTTAGTGTTTTATCTCCATAGTAGGGCTGATAATATTTTACTACTCCCACTGCATGGAAAACATCTGGCATTTTGTACACATCTAGCATACACTGAACTTCCCATAGCTGATGCACTAGGGCATGTAGCTTTGGTATTCACATTCTCATCTCTTTGAGGTGTTATCCCTTTAGACATGTGATAAAGAAGCATTCCTTGGATTTTTTTCCAAAGGTGGAATATGTCCAAGGTACACCACTAATGTGATGTTCCCAATGCCCTCTTCCTTTTGCTTCTGAACAACTTTAGAACTAATATATAAGATGCATCCTTGAGATCTTTTATCTCAAGATATGGAACACTCATATCATAAAACACTTATTATCATCTTTATATCATTCCAAATGATCAGGATTTTTTCTACATATAGTACGATGAACATAATGGCAGTCCAACTAAGCTTCACATGGTTCATCAAGATTCTATCTGAACTCATAACATTTATAATTTCATCAAATCTAATGTTCCAACTACAAGAAGCTTATTTGAGTCCATAGATGGAGTTCTACACCTAGCATTCTCCAACAATTAAGACACGGGTCTACTTCATATGAATATCCTCATTGAGGTATTCATTGAGGAACGCAATCTTGACTTTCATCTTCCAGATGTCATAGTCAAGTTGTGTAGCTACAATTAGCAATATTCTGATGGGTTTAAGCATGGTCACTTGAAAGCAAGTCTCATCGTATGTGATGTCTTCTTTTTGTGTGTAGCTCATGGCTACGAGTTGTGCTTTGAAGGTCTCTACCTTCTCATCAGGTTCCCTCCTTATCTTGAAGATCCATTTACTCCTAATGGGTTTGACCCCTACAGGTGGATTCTCGAGGGTCCATACACAACACTTGTGGTGTACGAAGTCTATTTTAGATTATATTGCTAACATCCATCTTTCCATGTCATGATCTATAGAAGCTTCATCATATGAAGTTCGATCGTTGCCAGATTTCTCTAAAACATGGAATCCATACCCTCTAGGTGGTCTTACCAAGGTCAATCTGATTTGAAGAGGTATTAGTATTTCGTCTTTTATTGTCCTTTTAGTTTCCGATTCGAGGAGCCTCATTATCCTCTTAAGATTCAATGAGTCCCCTTACTTCATTCTTATCTTGATTCTCAACAAAGTAATCCTCTTAGAATCACATTCTTAGTGATGGAATCTTTTAAGAATCTTAAGGTCATAAAGTATGTATCCAATACCATCCTTTATATTCCTAATGAAGTAACACTCTCAAGTGCAAGATTCCATCTTTCTTGCATCCTTGATTATAGCATGGACCAAGCAACCTTTAACTAATCCAATGTTTGACACCAAGCTTGATTCCAATCCATAATTGTGTTTTTGGGTTCATAATTGCATGGAATATTATTAAGGATGTATGTTGCAGTCTCCTTTACATATATACCTGGAAACTAAGAAGTAATTATGAAAAGTGTCATCATTGACCAGGTCATGTCTAACATTATCCAATTGCATCTATGTACAACTCCATTAAGCTGAGATGTATTAGGAGTGAGATAGGAATGCTATTCCTTTCTCTATAAGGTATTTGTTGAATTCATCTAATATGTACTGTCTACCCAGGTTAGATCAAATTCATTTATCTTCCTTCTAACTTTGTTTCTCAACCAAAATTATGAAATCTTTGAACATTTCAAAGTTTTCTAATGGGTAAAGGAAGAAATCTCATACCATGAATAATCATTAATGAATATCACATATCATTAATGTTTATTATGATAATCCATATACATCAATATGTATGAGGTCTTGAATACCTCGAGTATCTTACACCATTCTGAGAGAAGGGTGCATCATACATTTTAACTTTGAATAAAATATTCATAAGTATGTAAGATTTGAACTGTCAGATAATCTAATGTTCCATCTCTTACTAGTCTATTGATTTATCAATAGTCATATGTCCAAGGCTTGATGCCAGATCATTATCAAATGATCTTCATCTCATGTTGATCTTTTAGGGTTTAAATTTTTAGTATTAGAAAGGTTAATGAACCATTACTTAATATTCTAATTTAGTAGAGTCCTCTAGATGTTAGATTACTATATGACATATACCCATCATAACTCTTTATGATAGGTCTATTTTAGAATGTGTGCCCATTTCTCACAAGTTTAGAAATAAACAATGAATGTATTATAATATCTAGGTCATATAGACAATTCTCCAAGACTGATGGTTCTTCCAAAGGAAATATGTAGTCTTTTTATGGAAAATGTTTCAACAATTGCATCAACTCCCATGTTGATCACTGTTAAACCTTAAGATACAATTTTCCAATCTTCTAAGACATATGCAACCAATTGCAAGTGTTATTAAAAGAAGGAGATACAATTATCATACTTTTAATCTTATCAAATAAGTAAGTCAATTTCAATGATGGTATGTAGATGTAGAATATCCTGATGCACTACCCGAGAATATGTAGATGTAGAATATCCTAATGCACTACCCGAGTCCTTCTCTAAGGATCTTAGATAGTCCAGATAGTCATACTATCAATACATTGACTTTTTGCAGTATTGACATTCATCCAACTCTTTGAATGTCATATGTATGGAACTCACAGAAGTATAATAAACTCTTTTACTCTCCTTCTTACATAGACCCATGCTTCCACTGCACTTTCTTAATACTTACACAATCATTTCTTAAGTTAAAGGATCTCCTAAATTGAACATGTCCTCAAAGCACTTCAATATATAAGAATTTCAACATTTATTCTTGCTCCATCCATTCATACAGTACGAATATTTTGATACTTCCTGAATGACCTGAGTAGAGATAGCAGAATGATGGTTTTCATCATATCCACATTCATCTTAACGCAAAAAAAGACTTAGTTCAGGCATGTACTCAAATATTTTGAGTACATAATCTCTTATCAATCCACCATGCTGTGTAATGCAGCAAACCATGTCATTCATGATTAAATGTTGATAGCAATATCTCTGCCAAAATATTTTCTTCGATTTTTAAAAATGATATTGATAATTATGATCATCACTGACATGTTACTTCCAGAGAGAGATCAAGAATTTAGATACACACAAATCATATGTTATTATCCTATTATCTATTTAATTTTCAATCCTCATAGTCACGAGGAAGCTTGCACATTACAATCACATACATTATGTGTCCAACTGCAAGTACTACATCTTAATCATGGATCCAATCCGTGATATTATACTGATTATGATTGAGTATAGTTTCACGTGGATTTAATGAAGTTATCTAAAATAAGATAATTATATAAGTATATTTCTTTGATTAATGTCATTAATGTTTTAAATCGAAGTTGTCTTTCCTTTTAAATTCTTAAAGTGCATTTCCTAATTAAACTTTCAAATCAAGAGATATATCTCTAGCAAGATATGGGATCTCCTTTTTACCTTTGTTGCATCCCTATAACATGATAAACTACAACTTAGATAAAAAGAAGCGGGAAATACATACCGCCTTGTAAGCCCAACTTGCATTTCCCAATTTGGTCTTTAACACCTGAGCCCACCACTCCTAAGGTGATGTTGACATGTTGTTGAGCCAACCATCAACATGTATAGAACTCACTATGCATAATCAAATATTGCCTCAATAATATGTGAAACCAACATTAGTTTCACTATGCATACGGACTTTCTCTTTTGAGAAGAAAAGAGCCCGATCCTTGTGCTCTTGTATGTGTCACTTCAGATAAACATCTCCAACATACAAGCCATGGCGACGGAACCCTTTGTCTGGACAGGAGATCATGGATGTCATTTATATGATCCTCCATGTCCCATTCAAATTTTAATTAATCATTATGAATCATATTCATTACGATTAATTCTTTTTCAAGGGAATTTCATCTCCATTCATAATACAATGTTTAATTTAATTAGATCTAATTAATTTAATCATATTAAATTAATCAACAATCCAATTCAATAAATCAATAAAAATTAGGATTAGCTTGATATTACCATATAGTATAAGCTCTCACAAGTGCACATTATTTTGTATTTTAATAATTAGAGTACAACTTGACTTACTCATATTATTCTTTCATCAAAAATGGATTCGTCTATTACACTCGAGTTATGTTGGGAGGGAGCATTTCCTTGACAAGCAAGGCACTAATTAAGGAATCAAGCCGACATACCCGGACTAGTCACCTTCACCATTCTGATTGAGAACAACACAAAATAATATCAATGTTCTTGCGATTTTATCGATCAGCTTTGATGATCGACTTTTTACTATATAGTAATAACTAAGAAATCTTAGGCATCTTAAAATAATTTAAAGAGCCTAAATTTATAGTCATATCAAGCAATCATGTTTTGCATGTAAAAGTTGACCTACAACTATTGTAGGTTACACTAAAGTTTTTGTCATGAAACATACATTCAATGGCCATTAATGTTTAAATTATTTTCATAAATTTTAAGAATCAATTTAATCAAGGAAAATTCATAATTTACATGATTTACATTGAATGATACACGCATTAAGCAAGAAATCGTGATGATCCAATTAGCATCCGACCATCTCCACTAAATATGGAATATCTAGGGCAAATAGAATTAGAAATGTATGAGATAAATTTGAGTGGTTTTCTTGTTTAATTTTCTACTTAATTAAGGTATTTATTTCACAATTCATGATAGGGAAACATTAAGCAAAAATAATTACTTACAGATTGGTGAATACATGTAGAAACCACTTCATCGTAGGAACTTTTCAAATTTAATTCGTGTACTTTTGGTGCCAATAATTGGCTACTATTTTGGGAACATATTTAGACATTATAAATACATTTTAGTATACTAAAAATTTATTCGAATAGTGCATAAATAGGGACTTTCAATTTAGCAAAAAAACAAATTGAAACATGCATCATATGTACAAACCACGAGTCACCCCCCAACCGATGTCCAAAACCTTGTTTCCTAGAGTTTTGAATCACATTCAAGACCCTTAATTAAGGCTTTGATACCATTTTTAGCTAGGTTTTAAGCCTTAGCGCATTACGGAAGTGTGGAGATCGCATAATAGATCAAGAGCAACTAGTCATACTAGTTGCTCAGGGCAACAAAAATTAAATTTTTTTAAAGAGATGAAGCCACATGATTCGAGAACACTTCTCAAATAATTTTATCTAGATGACAAACAAGTTATAGGAATACCTTTTGAAGAATGGTTGCGATCGTTGTCTCTAAAGTATGCGACCTCCCATCTCAAGTCCGATTCGACGGAGGAGACACTTGCAAGGACTAGGTGAGACACATGCTTCTCACAATCCAAGTCCAACATCCGAGAAACGAATCTCCTGATTTCGTCTCATGAAATCCAACATCTTCTTTATGAGTAATAGTCACTGAAGAAGATAGAGATCCACGAGTAGTCGATCCGACAACACAACAGCGTGGCGACGTACTCTAGGTCATGATGTGTATGGTCACACTTAAGATAGAGAGAGAGAGGGAGTGTGTGTAGAGAGAAAGGAGGAGAGAATTTGCTCTTGAAATTGTGTTATCCAAAAAAAGATCTAGGGTTGCCCTTTCTTTTATAACAAATTGGATGTCCATGGATACTAATCCATGTGCTTACAAATTCAATGATTGAGATTGTTTTGTGCTTTCAATCAATGGCCATGATTTTGTTGCATAAATTTTCAAAAAAATTATTAGTTGAAAATAAATCAAATATATTGCAAATAGTTTACAACACATTATATTTGATGCAAATCAATTTCACATTAATTTAAAGGAAAGAGGAGAAACCTTCTTCCCTTAATAGAGGGGATGAGCATACAAGGAGTAAGACTCCTTGGTTGTCCCCCCGCTTAAAGGGGACGATGCTCCTCTTTTTCCTTAGTTGAGAGCTCTCATATATCTCCATAAATACCACATGTGTAACAACAATTGTTGCATAATTATTTACAAAAATAATTCCAAATTATTTTGTGGTAGTTTCAATCATGCCATTGACAATTATAAATCATATTTACACATCCAATATAAAATATAAATTGTATTTTAAATTAATTGTTGAATGCCAATCCAATTCACATCAACATTTAATTCATAAATAATATTTACAATTAGCTCTCTCGAATATATTATAAATCACATTTATAATATATATGATTAATATGGATAGTGATATCAACATTATTCATATCCTTGATAATTAAATCATATTTAATTATCTTGGATCTCCATTTTTTGTATATCTAAATAATATGAATCATATTCATATAATTTGTAATAATTAAATCACATTTAATTATCAATTTCCCAATGACCAGATATATTATTCAACAATGGAATTATTTTGAACTCTTTCAATAATAATGTGCTTTCTCCATGGAGATGGCTATTGTATATTCCATGTACAGTGACTTGGATTGAGATCATATATCAAATCCATATCTCTGGGAACTCTCAAAGATGTATGATTAATTCATACATCTGAATCGTATTTAGATCGTCAGCTCAAAAAGTACCAGTTGCATTGGAATCGAGAAGGGCCAATAACGCGATATTAAGGAAAAGTTATTTCATAATTGCATAAAAGGAGTCGACTGTAGTGGCTGCGATCCGTCCTTCCGCTCTCTCAACTCACCTATTCATTAGGAAGAGCAGACTGGTCCAACATTTGGACTAAGATTAGATTACTTCTTTACTGAGAGGAGTCAAAAAATCCAAGCATGTTTCATCACTCCCTCGGAATGGAAGCGTCATGGTTATACAGTCGTTTATGTTCACATCACCCTTGAGAATTCCTAATACTCGTACATCCTATATACTGGAAGACCTAGAATACATATGAATTTTCATATCACATTTGAACTATCTTCTTCTAGGTTTTATCATTAAGTTTTTCATTTTATCATTGGGAGTTTGTATCGATCATATACTTTCCAAAAAAATATCATATTTAGGAATGGATCATATACTTTCCAAAAAACTTATATCATACCTACAAATTCAATCAAGCTTCCAAAGCAAGACGACCACACACGAAATTTGATCCCAATATCTCATGAGTAGGGTAGAGCATGGGCCGGGCTCGAGCCGGGCCCAACCTAGCCCAGCCCAGGCCCGTTTAGATAACTGGTCCTGCAGGCCGGGCCTAGGCCCATTCATTTTTCTGGAACAAGATGGGTCGGGCCGGCCCACAATTCCATAGATGGTGAGGGAGGGAGGGAGAGGTGGTGTGGTGGCACCGTTCTCTGGATGGTGAGGGCGGGAGGGAGAGGTCTGGGGTTGGGGACAACGGAGGGCCGCACAGTGTCGACGACGAGGAGTGGAGGGGCTGGGGATTGGCGGGGTGGCAGGGGTCATGCAATGACGGCGATGAGGTCAAGGAGTGGAATGGGTCGCGGTCCTCGCAGTTTGCGGCCACTCGCGGGGCGACGACGGACCCTGGGGCTGGGGAGGGCCGAGGGCGACGCCAACGGAATCGTTGGGAGGGAGGGGCTCAGGGGCGGCGCCGATATGGATGGGATCGTGGGAGGTGTGTGGGGGAATGACCTAACAATTAGGGTTGTGAAAAAAAAAATAGGTGGGTCAGGCCGGGCTGGGCTCATGGGTCGGGCTCGGCTTTGGGCCTTAAATCGGGTCGGCCCGTGGGCTTCGGGTTTGGGCAAGCTCAAGCCCAAGCCGGGCCCGATTTGATTAATGGGCTAAAATGGTGGCCCAAGCCCGCCCATTTAGAACGTGGGCTCGGGCTTGGGTCGGGCCAGCCCTGGCCCATGCTCCACCCTACTCATGAGTTAGCTAATGTCTTCCGATTCAGTAATGAACCTATATGATCCCTTTGAGATATTGTATTACTCATATGCCCTTGTGTGCACACAAGCTCGTCAGTGTATAGACCTTGAATAGGTCAACAACGTATCGGTCTGCCAAATGTACATACTCAGACAGATAGTAACACATATGTCTCCAATCAAAGGATGTATGCCTATATCTTGACAGTAGACGGCACATGTCTCAGTTATTTCGATCTAGTTAAGTTAACTATCTGACCTAACTTATCTAACACATTCGAATATCTATTCCTATAAAGAAGAACTACATCAAGAGATCAACTACAAATCAGCCTTTAGAGAATGATTTCCATCTTCTTCTCAGGCTGGAGATACTTTCTTAACAATCATTTTACAATACCTGACGAGTCCTCAATCTAACTCTTTAGATATCATCCAAGCACCATCATATATGATTCAACATTTGAATGAACAACTATATTATCATTAAGGTGGCCATGGTAGATAACCCTAATTGTACTAAGGGACCTATTATGAGAATTAGTTGTTCTTCATTTTAGATTAAGGAGTGAATTGCAATAACATTTATTGCATAATGGCTCGTCGTGGGTTCATATATCCAACATAAAATTCCGATGTTGACATTTCGGCTCCACCAATCAATTTGTTTCTACCCTCGCTAAAACAAGGGATGTACCCAAGTGACCTCAGGAATTGCCACTGACATCCCTCCCTCTTCCCCCTCCTTAACTTGATGCTACCCAACCCCGTGCCAAATCCTCCTAAGCCCATTTCGACACTTGCTGCCAATGCATCTCCCACTCAACCCTCTCCGTCTCCCAGACGCTAGGCAGAGGATGATGTCAAGATGGCCAATAGCATCGATATCGCATCTCTTCATGACGCACGGAGGGATGTGGTGAGGGTGAAGAATCTTGAATGGCTTGTGGTTGTGGTCGTCGATATGTGCACACATCTGGGATGCATTCCTCTAGCACATCACCAAGTATGGGCATCAGTGTAGGATCTCTGTTCCTAAATTAGCCGGTACTGAATTATTATTTAGATGTTCCCTAGTATGTGATTTGAATAAATTGTGCTTAATTCGAGTTGATTTTTTTATTTGGATAGGTCTGCAGAGATGTGGAAAGAGATGCATGCTTAGAGGGATTAATTACCTTAGGCTTGACCTCAAGAGAGGAGCATTCTCTTAATTAGAGGAGAAGTTGATAATCCAACTCCACGTAAAGCTCGGGAATAGGTGATCTGATCACTACTCAATTGTGATATCGTCCATATCAACACAATTCATCTCTTAAAATATGATATTGCTGGCGCGATTTTCACAGGAGGTTGCAAATTACGACATGACTCTGAGGAAGAATAAACAATGAGATCAAGAATTTGTGGAATTCTAACATCAAGAAGAAGCTCGTGGAGAAGGGCATTTATCCAAACACCCACAAACCTTTGCCAAGATTAGGAATGGACTTGGTCAATACAATCTTCGGGTGCCTACCTACACATTCCTTAATGAAGAACAAACTATTGATTGGTTGATGTCTGGTTCTCTAAAAATATGCTTGGAGGTTAGAATTTCATTTTCAGAAATTTCATTAGCTTTTCAGATCACCTTTCAATAATCTTATTTTAAGGATCATGCTTTTCTATGAGTAACTTTGATCCTAAATAATAGTTTTTTTAGAATCTTATTTTCTCTGTGATTTTGGTGAACTCTCATAATATTTTCTTTGTGTCCATCTTGTATTAGTGGTATATATGAATGCAATATATGAATACAATCATAGTGAACATGGCATTTTTTGTTATTCAAGCAAAGTTCTTCCATGTTCTTCATGCGATGCAATAGCTGTTAGATCCAGAAGACCTTCTAGTCTTGATTACCGTCATCTAATCGTGAGCGTCATATACCATCAGATCACGCCCTAGGTCTGACCTCAACCGTTCATCGCCAAAGAGATATCAACGAACCTACGACCGATACGTGGATAAGTGGAACACCAAAGCCGTCTGATCACCTAGAGAGGGTAATTTTGTTATATACTTATGTACTTTCTGCATTTAATTTTTAGTACCAAAACTTTCATATACAATGCATTTATTTTTGTGAGAATTGTAATAAGCTCCCTATACTTCCCATATTTGCATACAAGTCCATTACCATGTCACCTCACAGGCCTGTGCATGTGTGGGGATTAGATTTTCGTAGAGTGACCCCTTTGGTTTCTGTATTTCTTTTCAGTCCATTAAATATCAAATCCAATATTAAACTTGTTAGTTAAATTGCAAAAGAACCTGTCGCTTTTTATTAATTAAAAAATACCCCTACTTGCATGGATTGAATTATTTATTCTGGTATTTTGTCTTTTTGGCCCTAGTCTTTTTTAGGGGTTCAGGATTTGATAAATATTTTTGAGAAATCACATACAAGTTCCTGCTAGTATATGATTTTATTTTCTTGTTATTTATGTGTTAAAAATATCATTTGACCTCCAATTTTTTTGGGGAAAATCATTTCAATAGCCCTATACCATATTTAATAACATAGAATTTTGTTGGGCTATTTAAAACTGTTCTCCTATTTTTGAAAAATCCAAAAACAATACATTTTATCCCAGTTCGCATTTAAAAATATTTTGAAATATAGAATTGGCTTTACAAATCCCAAACCAATAGATACTATTTACTATTGTATTTGTAGCTGCAGACCAAAAATCATTAAAAAAAATAAAGAAAAATAAAAAATAACAAAATCCTTCTAACCCTATAAAAATTATAAAAAATCATAAAAATCCAAAAATAATACTTTATTTTCCTGAAGTTTCTTTACTATATTTTTTTATAGATTAAAGTTAGTTTTAGAATTTTTTAGCTATTTAGCTATTTTGAAATCCAAAACAACTCAGCCAATTCATATAAGTCACTTTTTTGACATTTTTATTTAATTAAAAATAGAAAAAAAGAAAACATTTTGAGAAAAATATCAAAAATAGAGAAAAATATAAAAAAGACAAAAACCTTTTTTTATTTTTGTATTTATAGCTATTCTATAAATATCAAATGGCTACATCTATTTAAATAGCTATATTTACTTGTATTAATATAATTATTAAAAACACTAAAATTATATTTTAAAACTTTAAAAAAAGAAAAAGGATTGTACCTTAGAGTATTCTCCAGATTTTATCTTTATTCTGTATTTTTTATTATCATCTATATGATATCTATATTATATATATCTTATATATAAATAAAAAGAAAAAGGAAATAAAAAATAAAAAAAAGAAAAAAAGAAAAAAATCAAAATTATAAAACTAAAAACACATAAAAAATATAAAAAATTAAAAAATAATTGATATTTAAAACCTGCAATAAAATAAAAAAATGTTCATAAAAATCATCAAAAACAATTGTTGACTTTTTTCCAATTTTTGTTTTCTATTCCCCACGCTCCTTGTGTTCGACCTCTTATACGAGTTGGCTTATACACATCTTTTGTAGAATTATAATAAATTTTAACTCGGCATTTTGTTTCGCTTTGATTTTTCTCATTGTGGGTTAACTGTTGATTGATATAGGGTTTCGTGAGCAGTCGATTCGGCGACAATGTAGGTTTCGCCTTGTATAGAACACATTAGACCCTCGCAAAATCTGAGTCATCAAATGACACCATTGCTGGGGAGCAACGCATAGGATAGATTTTTGGGTGTTATTTTTGTTTCATTTTTTTTCTTATTTTATTTTCTCTTTATTTGATATACTTGCTTAATTGTTTTAAGGGACCTCAAGGTTGCCTCAAGGTGACGGCGACCGCTTAGGTGGTTGGAGTCACAAGGACTTGGTCATTATGCTTGTTTACCAAGAGGAGAGAGAGAGATATTTAGCATAGCTTTTTGTCTTTTTATTTTTGTGAGAGAGTGACTTTTAATTGCATTATTAATTTGTAATAACACTGGTGGACTTGAACTTGAACATTCAGGCCCAATTTCCAATTGTTTGTTCACCTAAGGGCTCACTAGACTTTAACGTAGTTTTATCACCTTTATTTTCTTTGTTTTCCGTATTTTATGTTTGTGCCTTATATTCATTTGTTTTGTGAATGAACCCTTAGCATTGTTCGAATTGCTTGCCCGACAATATAAGGCCAAACACCTAATATATTGCATGTACCTATAGCTTCTATGTTTGGACTTTGATAAAAAAAAATAAATGTTGAATACTTGGACTTGAAACCACGTACCATGAGAGGTATCCATACAACACTTGTAGGACCCACTGTGGTGGGCAGCGAGGAACCTCCTCGACCAGACTCTTAGTTTCTTCTCTAGGTGTTTAGCATTTGGTTCTTCACAATAAGAACAAATCCTGCTTAGGATGATTCTTTATTGCATATCATACATGCTGATTAGGTTTATAAATTTTTGCCTTACATCCTGCATGGAGAGCACTGGGAAGTACTGTAGGTCTTCTATTTGAGAATTCATCATATTGGTACAAAGGTGAGATTTCCATCTTAGTGTCGCCTTGCATTGCTTTGCCATTCTCTCCCTTTTATTTTGAGCACCTAGGCCAAAAAGAAAATTAAAAAAAATCATTAGGCATCTTTGTATTGAAAATACTAAAAAAAGTAAAAATTAAAACAAGGGGACCACTAACTAAACTTTGACGTAACTAAAAGTCATAACGAGCATCATTGTTTTGGATTCACAAAGCCCTCATTGTATTTAGGTACATTCTAGAAAGAGCGATGCAAAAACCTTAAGGAATAGAGCCAAAACCTTATCTGTAGTTGCCTCAACTACTAACTGAGATCGGTGAAGCATTGGTGCTTCTATCGTACGTGACTGAGTCGAGCCTTATCAACGACGGTGTTCCTGCCTTGTGTGGAGCATCTGACTTGGTCTGATGTACTGAGCCTAGGACACGTCCTCACGGGTGTGTCTGTCTCATCGGTTTGCTTTCGAGTACCTCACTTGTGGGGGAAGTAGTGGTTTCTCCTATCAGCTTCCTCTCTCATTTCTTTGGCTGAGTAGCCACCCAGGACCGGTATTGAGGACCTTAAAAGTGCACATCACAGGGTACAAAGGAGGCAGAATAAGTACGTGGATACCTTCAAATAGTACACACTCTCCTCTTGGGCTAGCCGATAAGGACTCGTGACGATTTTTGCCTGAATCGCAACTATAAAATCGAAAAGATAAAAATAGACAAACCTTACGGCTTTTTTTGTGTTGAGGTGGTGAACCTGATCTTGTTTAGTGTTTGTTTACTTAGATTAGGTCCAAAGATCAAAGTCCCATGTACTTGCATATTTTTATCATTCCTCTTTTAATATTTCCTCTTTGATCCTTGCTCGTTGTGAGCCTTCTATTATTTTACACTATATTTATTTCTTTCTTCATCATGGTATCATTCTTCCAAATCAATCTTCTCTTCCATTTGAGAGGTTGACTCCAAGACAACTTGGTCGGGACTGCTGACACCCACACCGACTCCTCGAGTTCGGCATCTCCAATAGTTCAGGGCGATTTCTAGGTACATGATTCATACTCCGTGAATCACCCTCGGGACTCCCCATTTCTTCTTCCTCTCATAGATTGGGAAAACTCTCTTCCCAAGTTCTGTAATTTTTGGATGGAGATTGATTTCACTCCATATACTTCTCCATCCCTAATAAGATTCAAAATTGACCCTACTTCTGAATTATTTTCTCCATCTGCTGCCTGCATGCATACTGACCGGGGTATATTTGCCATTACAGATCTTGACCATGATCTAGAGACAATTCCTTCACAATCAGAATTAGAGATGGCTCCCATAAGAAGAGGAAAGGGACCACAACAGCTAAACACCGAGCCAAACACAGAGGAGGGCATTGGCCCTAGTCAGAATGAAGTAAACAGTCAGCTCTTGGCTTTCATCCAGGCCACTTAGCAGTAATTAACTGACCAAGCCTTGTCCCAGGTCACCTTCTAAGATATGTTGAATGACTTGAGGAGGAGATCATAAGAAAGGAATACACCTCGAGGAGGAGGTGATGATCTCCACAGTGATGATAAAGCTCACTCTGTAGACAAACCTTGTGGAGGTGATCATGGAGCAAAAAGAGGTTGACCCAAACCAACCCTCTAGTAGACATACAACCTGGTGTCGATCGCATTACTGAGTGGATCCAAATCCCACCATTCAACAAACACTTTGAGCTAAAGCCGCAACTCCTTTTACTCCTCCCCAGCATCCACGAGAATCAAATGAGGAGACTTACATTCATCTACAATAGTTTTGCCATATTTGCAGCACAATGCACTACCCCGACATCTTGTTGAGTGCAGTCAAGATGACTTCCTTCCCATTTAGCCTTTAGGGTAAAGCCCTCTACTAGATAAACCATTTGGGGAAGGTGGTGACGACTTGGGAGGAACCGAAGTCAGCATTCTTGCACAAGTATTATCCTCTCGGCCATCTTAATCTCATGCGATCGAAGATTTCTAGCATCTCCCAAGGACCCTATCCATGGGACATGGAAACATTTTGGCGATCTGATTGAGATGTGCCACTACCACGAAATACAAAGATGAGCTTGGTCCAACATTTATTTGGAGGCTTGACAGAAAATAGTCAACGTCTGGTTGACGCCCCTATAGAGGATCCCATTTAAACAAGGACGAGGATGCACTATAGTAGATCTTTGAGGAGATGGCCGAAGGAGAGGTCGCTTTATCTTCATCTCATTCTTTCTAGATTCAACTGCCACAACAGGTCCTCCACATGAATGTAAACATGGCGAACACACATAAAGTCGACAGGTTCGATAATTAGACCTGTGCATCAGTGGGAACCACCTGTCGAAAGTCGATGTCATTAAGAAGAGGTCATCGGACCTAGAGAAGCTCACCAGGATCAAGCAAAGGACGAAGTGCTTGGACAAGATCGATATTATCACCAAGCAGATAGAGATGCTAGTGAACACCATCTATACCTCTAATGTAGTGACTGCCGCAATTGAGCCTCCAATTGAGAAGGATCAGATACACCTGCCTCAATCGAACCCCAGTCAACCTCCGAACCAACATGTTTACTACGTGCAGGCCCCGGGATACATTTGATGAACCGCAAAATCGGCGCTCTAAGAGTGCGGAATTAGCACTTGGAATCATCATCGTAGTCGGGCCGATTTTGGTCATCAAAGAGACCATCTCATTGATACATGTCAAATAAGAATGCGATGGTCGTTATTTTTATTTTACTTGGCAAGAAACCAAGGTCGAACTCAGGGACACGAGCCTCTCTCGTATTAATCAGATTTAAGTTTATTTAGCTAAGTGCTGAGTTAAAGGCATATAGGTCAAAACAATGCAAAGACACTACAACAATGCATTAAAATAGACATGCAATTTTTTTAATCAATTTTTATCATGCAAATAAATGCCATGAAATACACTCAAATATACCCTAAGTCAGAGCAAATATGGTGAGCAAATAAAATAGGAATCAATTTCAGATTCGCCTAAAATATTAAACTTGATGGATGAAGTGAACAAGGCATGAGTTAATAATAAGGGATACATGATGAATACAATAACACATCAGAATTCATGTACCCAAAACTGAGAATTAAACATGCCGTTAAAAAGTGCATCAAACAAGCTTCGAAATGGCACTGAAATCAACTGAATCGGATACTCTATGCTCAAGATATGCAAGTTCAAAGATAAGGGCATAAATGAAAGAAAACATAAAAAGATACCTACAAACAGGTCCCTGTGAGGGACTAAAATGCAATAAAAATAAAGACGAGTCCTTCCCTGTAAATTGTCCACAAGCATAGGGGCATTTTTGCAAATGCTGAAAGTCACGAGGAAAAATGTGCAAAATGCCCAATATGCACGTGGACTGCACATGATCTGGACCTGCTTGTAAATGTGGAGAAGTCAGTGGGCTCCTCTGCAAATTTCCCAGGCACGCACGTGCCAGGCACGTGCGACCTAGGCTCGGAAGGAGGCTCGGAGTCAGCATAGGTTCGGAGGTGCTTCGGTTAGGCTCGGCTGAGGCTCGGACCCGCTGCAGGCTCGGGGGAGGTTCGGACGTCCCAAGCCTGGAGGCTCGGGGGCTGAGGTTCGGTGAAGCTCTGACGTTGCCACGTGGCCGAATGTCGGCCCTTGGATCGTGATAATCCAAGGGCTGCTGGTGACGGTGTTCCCTGGCGACGTGGGCTCATCTGAGCCGTTGGATGATGAAGATCCAATAGTTGTTGACGTTGCTGGCGTGGCCTCGTCCTGGCCGTTGGATGGTCGCTGAAAGAAGACCATCCAACGGCTGCTGTCCCTTCTCCTCCACCCGAAGCTGGCGGCGAGTTTGGAGCTCCGACGGAAGGAGCTCCTCCTCCGCCGCTCGCTTCCGGCTATGGTGGACTTCCCCCGAGCTCACAAACAAGTCGTCTATGAAGCTGAGAGCTCGGAGGAGGTCCAAAAGACTCTGATGATGCGCACAGGTGCTCGGAGGGCAGCTGCGGCGTCGAAGAAGTCAGCTCCGACAAGGCTCCGGCCAGTGATCAAATGAGCGACCTGCAACGTTAGTAACCTATAGCCGAGGCATAGAGGTGCGTGCGTGAGCGATATGGGAGCTCAGGGAACGAAGAGGGATGGGAGCTCAATGCTCCTCTTCCGTGGGTGGCGGAGGAGATGGGTCGGCGGTGACTGAGGGTCTGGAGGAAGGGAAGAGGTGATCGGATGTGGCACGTAGAAGAGGGAAGCGTGGTGGAGCTCGGATGATGATTAATGGAGCAGGAAAGGGGGTAGACCGACCTAGAAAATTCAAGAAATAAGAAGAAAAATGCAGAGAGAGAAAAAGGGGACTTACCAGCGATTGGGCGGAGCGGGGCCTGTGCTCGAGGTCATCGGAGGACCTCAGGGTCATCGCTGAACTCCCCCGGCTACGGGGAGCAGCTTGGCGGAGGCGGGGCTCCGCAGGCCTGGCCTACCATGGCCAGGGGTCGTCACCGGGGCGTACCTTCATCTTCGCGCTCCTAGTCGCCCCCTCGCTGTCACCGGGGGGAGGGGGCTCGCTAGGAGGTTTCCCACGTACAGGTGGACCGGCGTGAACGGAGGAGGGAGCGGCTTATTTGAAGGGGGGAGTGGCAGAGCTGATGATGGGAGTCGTGGGTTTGGAGGCGATCATGGGACGACTGAGAGGGTGTCGAAGTTAGTGGGGTGATGCACGGAGGAGGTGGACGACTGGGGAAGACCAGGAGGTGGTTGGCGAAGGAAGAGGTTGACTGGAGTGGCAAAGAAAATAGGAAGGGAGAGAGATGTGCGCGAGCTGGAGAAAGTGGGAAGAGTGGGGGTATGGAGGTTGACGATGACCTCTGACCGTTAGATCTGGAGATCCAACGGTGGAGATCTAAGCGCGAAAGAACGGTCTTGATCAGATTTGAGGCGGTGCGATCAGTGGCGGATGAAAACGCCACGTGTCATGCAAAGAAGACGACGCTTAAGGATGGTTTGGATGTGAGGAAGGCGCGATCGAAGGCCTGAGACTCGCTGGAAGAAGAGACGGCTGGGATCAAAGAGACCCAGGCGGGATCATACGATTCTCAGAGCCCCACGTGGCGTTCTCAGCTTGCGGCGCGAACGGAGGGCGGTGATGGGAAGGAGCTGCCGATCAAAGGGTTGAGAATCAAAGCGGTAGCTGCAGCTCAGATCAGAGGATCGTGGATGCGATCGAGCGGTCTTCAAAGCACCACGTGGCATGCTCTGGTGAGAGCGCTAACGTGCGGTACAGATCGGATGTGGGAGTAGATCTGATGGCTAGGGATCGATGCGTGCGTGGAAAAGGCTGGGCCGTTGGATCCAATGCAAGATCCAATGGCTGAGGGTTGCGGGCGGATGCAGCAAGAAGGAGCGGGCCACGTGGCGCCCCCAGAATGGGCCACGTGGCCCAATCAGATTTATTCAAACTTCCAGTTGATGTTTGAAATCCTAGATGGCCGAATTTGAGAAAACTCAAAACATGAAAGTTGTAGATCTTGATGAGATCTACAAGTTTCATGTTGATCAAAACTGGAGGAGAGGTCAAACAAAGGCCCGAAATATTTTTGAGGGTATTTTTAAGTCTAAAAATACCACGAATTTTGTTTTGTCATTTTTTTGTGATTTTTAATTTATTTAGGACTCTGTTAATTACAAGACTTTAACTGGGATTTATTGACACTCAGCTTAAGCAAGGGGGTTAAAAATGAGAAATAAAGATGATGAAATCGAGTTTCATCACCCCCTATACTTAAACTATGCTCGTCCTCGAGCATCAAAAAGAATGACTAAGTTGGATTAACCCCCTTGTGCATGTGAATACAAGATCCAATATGATCAAGTCGACTCGACTTTAAAGATCCAAAATTCTAGAGTTTAACCCAGCCTTAATCAAGAGGCTTCCAATTCCTCTACTTCTCTAGACTCTCTCTGATGTACGTATAAGCTAAAGGATATGAAGTTTAGTGTTGACTGCAATTTCGAGAGTAGAGTCAATTCGTCACCCAAAATCTTGGTCCGAGAAAATCTCCTAAGGACCCAATCCTCAGCACTAGGGAATAAATCAAATCTTGCATTCAGTCCACCGTCTCTTTAGTTGTCAGACTTAGAAAATGTAGATGGAAAGCCAGAAATGGAGGGCATGGGATAGTGTCAATTCTTCTCTCCCTCTCATTGGAACAAGGATTCTCTCTAGTGCCTTTTACGCAACACATTTTTTTTGGTGTTGATCAGTGCGCCCGTCAAGAGAAGTTGGAGCCGTCTGCACTTGTTTTCCTGGGAGTACACCGGGGTGTGTCTCTTTTGAGTACCTATCGTACCTTCGACACCCAGACTTGTAGCATTTACGATGCAGAGCCCTTTTTTGGTGCAAGCCCGACTCCTGGTCCTAATAGCGGTGGTCCAAGTGGACACTTTGAAAAGTTTGGGAGCGCTCGCCTTTGGTGGAAGCACTTTGATATTTGACTTTGTGGAATGAGAGCTTTTCTTTGAATTTTATTGACTTGTATAATTTGTGGCTAGCTCCACTGCTTTTACCAAGAGTTGGCGCACACTGATCAACATTTTTTATTTATTTCACACCCTGGCACTTAGGTCAATATCAAGAGATTAGTATAAGAACCAAGTTCTCATACTGGCTAACATTGCTGATACTCAGTTTTCTTGAAGCCTCCAAAGATTTTATCCCATCCTCGAGCATCATTAGATCAAATCCAAACTTGACTTCCTCATCCCAATCCCTCAGGTGAAAAATCAACTCATCTCATCAAAAACCGCAGTCGTGCATGTGATGTGCTGATCATATTCTTTCTGTCTGAGACTAAGCATGGAATATAGCATGCAAATCTAGAAACCTAGGGGAATGTGGATGATTAAGTCTAAGACCTTGATGGCTAACGCTGGTTAACCTAAAATCTCAAAGACCTCAAAAAGCTAAGTCTCCTTGACCAATTCAGATCTTGGGTGAAAGTGTAAGTGTCGAGGATTCATCCAACTTCTTCATTCAAAAACAAGACACATTTTTTTTATTTCATTTTTTTAACTTCAAGAGATATTAGAACTTCCTAAACTCAATTGAGCATCTGCAATTCAGCCAGTATGGATGTAAGTACAGGCCGAAGCCCGTTGCTTGAGGACGGGGCCTTGCGCGATGTCCTCTAAACCATCCAATCTGCTAAGGGCGAACCCTCACTGAATGCGGCTTGCTTAATTGGGCTTAGTAGTCACTAACGGCTCCTAAAGGGTTTTGCGGGTTTTCTCATTTTTATGGATTTTAATAAAGTTAAAACACATGTTAGACTCAACTTTCCTTGAAAAGAGATGGCGATTTTTCAAAACCATGTCACACAAAATAAAAAGTTTTCAAAACATTTTCAAAAATCATTTTCGAAAAATATTTTTATAAAAGATAGTGTAACATAATATCGAAAAGCCGTGAAATCATTTGAGTTTTCTTAGTCCAAAGAGTTTTACCTTAGCCAAAAAGTTTTTTAATTTTTCAATTTTTTTCAGATTATAGCTAAAGTAAATATACGGTATATACGGTATACCCCCCTATACTTAAACTTTGCTATGTCCTCATAGCACTAGATGTTACAAGTACATAGGTCCATTTAAGTATATAGGAATATACGGAAGCTAAGAGGGGCTCCCCCTATACTTAGGTTAGAAATAACCTAAGTATAAAGGCAAGAAAAGACGAGTAGAGAAATCACAGGGACTCGGGTCCCCCCTATACTTAGGCTGAGATTAGCCTAAGTATAAAGATGGAATTTGATGCTGGGAGAGACCCAAGGTGAACGAAGAAGAGGGATGGATATACAAGGGAGCGGATAAATCTTCGGAGATGAAATGGAGGGACTAAGGTTTTGGGGTGTGTGTCGCAGCAAACAAGGCTCAATCAAGCAAGCAAACCCTTAGTTTCACCAACTCACACATGAAACCAACCAAGGTTGGTTGATTATCTTGTCGGTTTTATTGGTGATAAAACGTTAGATAATTACGCGGAGAAAAATGTGAAATAAAAACCAACGCGTAACCGAGGGTGTTGCTCTCCCTAAACCGATTTTTACTCCATTTTTTTGTTGACTTGCAATTAACAGTCCCAATTTTATTTAGAATTATCACTGAATTATGGTTAGCACATCAATCAGGAAATCATCGTCTACCATTCATTTCATTTTCCATTAATCCTAGGTGATCAAGCTAGGAAATGAAAGCCGAGAAAAACATCTATTCGATGAAAAAAAATGCGATCTAGGCTAAGCGAGAAATCATGCAGTGATTTGACGATAAATCCGTGAAAAAAATAGGGCCGTTTTGAAAACCAAAATCAATGTATGCAAGTCCAATAAAACCGCACCTAATCATGTATCTATTAGCGGGGAATGATATCCATTTTAGTTTGGCTAAGTGAGGCGAGATTACGTGCGTCTATATTTTAGTGTGTCCTACCTACGATCAAGCACGTAAAAATATGAAAAATAAAATGAGCTCGGAGAGCCGCGTGCCTAGTCCTAGGTCGACACTCAAGTGGGGACGATCCCCACACAACCACGATCGTTCGATTGCAATCGTGAGTCTTCGATCGAAGACCGCTGTAAAAGATGAATTATTACAAGCAAAAATAAAATGCGACACATTTTTTTTCTTTTCTTTCTTATAGGCTCCAAGCATGCTCCTGTGGCTCCTCGCAGCGGGGAGCATCCTGCTCCTCGCCTCCTTGATCCATCAAGGGCCCTGCCACAAAAACAATGGTTAGATATCGAATAAGAAAGAAAAAATTTTATATGCAAAATATGTGATCATTTGACCTATAAAAAGAAACACGAAATTAAACAAACAAAAATCCAAAAAATATAAGAAATGAGCCGTGTCCCCGGCAACGGCGCCATTTGATGAACCGCAAAATCGACCCTTTAAGAGTGCGGAATTAGCACTTGGAATCATCATCGTAGTCGGGCCGATTTTGGTCATCAAAGAGACCATCTCATTGATACATGTCAAATAAGAATGCGATGGTCGTTATTTTTATTTTACTTGGCAAGAAACCAAGGTCGAACTCAGGGACACGAGCCTCTCTCGTATTAATCGGATTTAAGTTTATTAAGTGTTGAGTTAAAGGCATATAGGTCAAAACAATGCAAAGACACTACAACAATGCATTAAAATAGACATGCAATTTTTTTAATCAATTTTTATCATGCAAATAAATGCCATGAAATGCACTCAAATATACCCTAAGTCAGAGCAAATATGATGAGCAAATAAAATAGGAATCAATTTCAGATTCGCCTAAAATATTAAACTTGATGGATGAAGTGAACAAGGCATGAGTTAATAATAAGGGATACATGATGAATACAATAACACATCAGAATTCATGTACCCAAAACTGAGAATTAAACATGCCGTTAAAAAGTGCATCAAACAAGCTTCGAAACGGAACTGAAATCAACTGAATCGGATACTCTATGCTCAAGATATGCAAGTTCAAAGATAAGGGCATAAATGAAAGAAAACATAAAAAGATACCTACAAACAGGTCCCTGGGAGGGACTAAAATGCAATAAAAATAAAGACGAGTCCTTCCCTGTAAATTGTCCACAAGCACAGGGGCATTTTAGCAAATGTTGAAAGTCGCGAGGGAAAAAGTGCAAAATGCCCAATATGCACGTGGACTGCACATGATCTGTACCTGCTTGCAAATGTGGAGAAGTCAGTGGGCTCCTCTGCAAATTTCCCAGGCACGCACGTGCCAGGCACGTGCGACCTAGGCTCGGAAGGTGGCTCGGAGTCAACAGAGGTTCGGAGGTGCTTCGGTTAGGCTCGGCTGAGGCTCGGACCCGCTGCAGGCTCGGGGGAGGTTCGGACGTCCCAAGCCTGGAGGCTCGAGGGCTGAGGTTCGGTGAAGCTCTGGCGTTGCCACGTGGCCGAATGTCGGCCCTTGGATCGTGATAATCCAAGGGCTGCTGGTGACGGTGTTCCCTGGCGACGTGGACTCATCTGAGCCGTTGGATGATGAAGATCCAACAGCTGTTGACGTTGCTGGTGTGGCCTCGTCCTGGCTGTTGGATGGTCGCTGAAAGAAGACCATCCAATGGCTGTTGTCCCTTCTCCTCCACCCGAAGCTGGCAGCGAGTTTGGAGCTCCAGCAAAGGAGCTCCTCCTCCGCCGCTCGCTTCCGGCTATGGTGGACTTCCCCCGAGCTCACAAACAAGTCGTCTATGAAGCTGAGAGCTCGGAGGAGGTCCAGAAGACTCTGATGCTGCGCACAGGTGCTCGGAGGGCAGCTGTGGCGTCGAAGAAGTCAGCTCCGACCAGGCTCCGGCCAGTGATCAAATGAGCGACCTGCAACGTTAGTAACATATAGCCGAGGCATAGAGGTGCGTGCGTGAGCGATATGGGAGCTCAGGGAACGAAGAGGGATGGGAGCTTAATGCTCCTTCGCCGTGGGTGGCGGAGGAGATGGGTCGGCGGTGACTGAGGGTCTGGAGGAAGGGAAGAGGTGATCGGATGTGGTGCGTTGAAGAGGGAAGCGTGGTGGAGCTCGGATGATGATTAATGGAGCGGGAAAGGGGGTAGACCGACCTAGAAAATTCAAGAAATAAGAAGAAAAATGCAGAGAGAGAAAAAGGGGACTTACCGGCGATTGGGCGGAGCAGGGCCTGTGCTCGAGGTCATCGGAGGACCTCGGGGTCATCGCTGAACTCCCCCGGCTACGGGGAGCAGCTTGGCGGAGGCGGGGCTCCGCAGGCCTGGCCTACCATGGCCAGGGGTCGTCACCGTGGCGTACCTTCGTCTTCGCGCTCCTAGCCGCCCCCTCGCTGTCACCGGGGGGCGGGGGCTCGCTGGGAGGTTTCCCACGTACAGGTGGACCGGCGTGAACGGAGGAGGGAGCGGCTTATTTGAAGGGGGGAGTGGCGGAGCTGATGATGGGAGTCGTGGGTTTCGAGGCGATCATGGGACGACTGAGAGGGTGTCGGAGTTAGTGGGGTGATGCGCGGAGGAGGTGGACGACTGGGGAAGACCAGGAGGTGGTTGGCGAAGGAAGAGGTTGACTGGAGTGGCGAAGAAAATAGGTAGGGAGAGAGAAGTGCGCGAGCTGGAGAAAGTGGGAAGAGTGGGGGTCTGGAGGTTGACGATGACCTCTGACCGTTAGATCTGGAGATCCAACGGTGGAGATCTAAGCGCGAAAGAACGGTCTTGATCAGATCCAAGGCGGTGCGATCAGTGGCGGATGAAAACGCCACGTGTCATGCAAAGGAGACGGCGCTTAAGGAAGGTTTGGATGTGAGGAAGGCGCGATCGAAGGGCTGAGACTCGCTGGAAGAAGAGACGGCTGAGATCAAAGAGACCCAGGCGGGATCATACGGTTCTCAGAGCCCCACATGGCGTTCTCAGCTTGCGGCGCGAACAGAGGGCGGTGATGGGAAGGAGCTGCCGATCAAAGGGTTGAGAATCAAAGCGGTAGCTGCAGCTCAGATCAGAGGATCGTGGATGCGATCGAGCGGTCTTCAAAGCGCCACGTGGCGTGCTCTGGTGAGAGCGCTAACGTGCGGTACAGATTGGATGTGGGAGTAGATCTGATGGATAGGGATCGATGCGTGCGTGGAAAAGGCTGGGTCGTTGGATCCAATGCAAGATCCAACGGTTGAGGGTTGCGGGCGGATGCAGCAAGAAGGAGCGGGCCACGTGGCGCCCCCAGAATGGGCCACGTGGCCCAATCAGATTTATTCAAACTTCCAGTTGATGTTTGAAAGCCTAGATGGCCGAATTTGAGAAAACTCAAAACATGAAAGTTGTAGATCTTGATGAGATCTACAAGTTTCATGTTTATCAAAACTGTAGGAGTGGTCAAACAAAGGCCCGGAATATTTTTGAGGGTATTTTTTAAGTCTAAAAATACCACGAATTTTGTTTTGTCATTTTTTTGTGATTTTTAATTTATTTTGGACTCTGTTAATTACAAGACTTTAACTGGGATTTATTGACACTCAGCTTAAGCAAGGGGGTTAAAAATGAGAAATAAAGATGTTGAAATCGAGTTTCATCACCACCTCCACAACCAGAGACACAGATGGTTGTCTACCAACTACCTGAATTCCAGCCCCAATATTTCAATCCTTGTTCTTTACCTCCCCATTCATCCAAGAGGTGAATGGTGTCTGGAGCAATGATCAGCAACTAACCCATCCTTAGAGACAACCCAAGGGTCAGAATCAGGCCAGTCGGCCATATCACCAGCAATAAGGAGGGCATGCGTACCAGCCCAACACAGACGACTAGCAACAACCTCCGTAGAATGGTTACAACTAGAGGTAGAATAACTATCGGCAGCAGTCCAGAGACTGCAACCGACAGTACCAGCAACCGGCTACTCAATATCATCACCAATACTCCTCTCCGCAGTATAAGCAATACCCTTCTCTTCCTTCTCCTCCTCCTCCTCAATACTTATAGGGATACCAACAATAGACTCCCTATTACCATCAAAATCAGAGGTACCCTCTGAGTTTTCCCTGATCGACCCAGCCCTTGATTATCTAGCTCAGCTAGTGAAGAGCATGGTTGAGATGAGACAGAAGATAGATGACCTAACAACCACCAAGACTAGCATTCAGGCTCAGATCGAAGCCAATCCTAAAAACTTCTGTTGCAAGGAGCATGTAGCATGTAGTTCCCAACTCGATTCATGTGAAAATAATGTATTTTTATCTAATTCTAAAGTCTCAAGAGTGGCAGGACACTCCAGCCGTCTGCGATGATGAAGGGGAAGCACAAAGTGTCTGACAGTGAATCGTTAGCCTGGCCAGCATCAGGGTCAATACTATTTTTTGGAGCAGCACCAGAAATAAAAACACAAAAAATGAAGAGAAATAAAAAGACAAAAAGGAAACAACAGTCCTTGCGAAGCCATGCCAGCCTTGGAGATGTCATCACCTGTAGCAGAACCAAAGCCAACCGATGGAGCCACACCTGTCATGTTTGGTCCACCAGATGTAGATGAATGTATACCTTTTTTCCGTCTACCTATATGGAATGACATGGACAGAAAATTAAATAAGAACAAAAACATTTGATGATGTACATATACCTTTTCCTTCTGCAATTAAATCCAAAATAGTAAAAATTTGAAAAATGCTTTATCTAATCCTGATATCATTGAGATATCACAAAACATTATGCTTGAGATGCCTCTTCTGAAAGTCATGGAGTGCATGCCCATTGAGAAATGACTTAAAGAAACATATACAATGAAGCATCAGCCCCGCAAAACCAAATGTTGAAAATCTGAGAAGCATATCCTCATCATGGCTCTAGTACATGTCATCAGCAATCTCCTACATAAAAAGAAAGAGAAGGGAGCACCACTCATCGGATGCATGATGAACATCATTTTCACCACTTTAATTGTCGTATTTTGTCGTAGTACAGGTGGTGAAAATGGTTCAGCAAAAACCACACACTTTGATTGTTGTGGATAATTTTTACTTGGCAAGTCTACCAAGGTCAAACACAGGGACACGAGCTACTCTATCTTTTTATCGAATTTTTATCAATTAATAGCAAGTGTGAACTAATTCTCAATTTCAGGTCTTCATGCAGATGCACAAGGTAGAATGCAGAACCATGCAGATATATGATGCATGCAATTTTTAGATATAATTTTTGAGTGATGCATGAACGTAATGTAAAGTTGAATGCATGTAGATTAAAGGATTACAAACATGCCCTAAAAAGATTACTTAAATTGAGCAATAGATTGTAGTTTGAAATCAAAATCAATTTTGAGCATAACACTATGAGCAAACATCTATTTATGACAAGGCAACTGAGCTAGAGACATCATTTTAACAATAAAAATTCATCATATTTAAAATGATGTCAGATGAGAAAATTAAACATGCTATGAAATAGATGATGAAACAAGGATCAAAATGACACTAAAATCATGCAAATCGGACACACGATGCTAAATTTAAGAAGAAAACAATGCAAGGGCATAAATGTAGATAAAATGCTGGAAATAAAGTGATAAATAATTACAAATAGGTGCCTAAAGTGATAAAGGGACCTATATGCAATTCTGCAAAACAATCTGGGCCCATATGTAATTTCTCTACTATGCACGGGGGCCTTGTTGTAATTCTGCAAACTCACGAGGGCCTCCCTGTAACATGCCCATGTGCGCACGTGAGGCACACGCCTGGGGACCAAAGTACAAATAACAAAACTTCCAGGGTCTTCATCGCAAATTACCCAACCCCGCACATGCTAGGCACGTGAGGGCGCTAGGCTCAGGAGGTGACGCCGGCTCGAGACACATGGTATATGATGGAGTCTCGGGGAGAGGTTCAGTAGACCCGAGCCTGGAGATTCGGTTGGAGGCTCGGGTTGTCCAGTGTCATCATTGAGTCCGTCCGATCCAGATGATCGGATGGTGCATGCTCCTCTTCCTCCGCTGCTAGCTGCCGGACGAGGCGGGGCTCCGACGAACTCCCAATCGCTCCACCGTACACTAGAGGCTTCACTGGGGCTTGTGGAAGGTTGTTGCGGTGCTGGAGAAGGGCTGAAGAGTACAGCGGAGGTGCGTTGATGGCTGAGATGGTTGGTTGATGTAGGTCTGTCGGAGATGAGCTTTGAGATCGGAGGCTAGGCATGGGATTCCGTTCATTGAATACCTGCAGGGGTGAGATGGGTAGACAAGGTGTGTGAGTGATGTACGTGAGTGACATGAGGTGAGTAGAGGCCGTGGAGGTGACGAGAGGCGGTGGCCAAGAGCTCCTTCTCCGGCGGACCTGAGAAGAAGGGAATGGGGGCGATGGAGGTTCTGAAGAATGAGAAGGGTGATCGGGAGTAGTTGGCGTGGATGATGGGTGACTGATAGAGGTTTTCTGGTGGTCAGGTGAGGGTGGCGGCGAGTGAGAATTGCGGGAAAATTAAGAGAAATAGTGAAGAAAGTACATAAAAGGTTACCTGGCTAGAGTCCAGGAAATTGGCGGAGGAAGATTGGCTTGGGCTTAGCAGCAATCGCCGCTCCGGTCGTCGCACGACTCGCTCAGTTAAAGGCGAGATGCTCAGTGGATGCCAGAGGTGCCTCGACTTGGCGAGGCAGCCACGGGTCCACACTGGGGCATTAGGTCATCGTCGCATGTGCCATCTACCTCTCCGCTATCATCGGAGCGCATGAGAAGCTGGGCGTAAGCCCGTGATTGGTGGACCACGGTGATGGTGGTAGAGGAGCGGTTTTTATAAGAGGAGGGGGTCGGTTACCGGAGAGGGGAGCGAGAGTTTTGAAACGGTGGAATTGAATGTCTGGAATGAAGAGGGAAGACACTGGGAGTTACGCGAAGATGGGGGATCTGGGGGCGATATGCTGGTGGCGTTACGAGAGGGAGAGCGGTTCGGAGGTGTTGGCTAGAAATGGAAGGGGAGGAGGAGCGGCGAGGCGTAACAGACGAAGAGGGGGGTTAAAAAGGTAGATGATGAAGATCTAACCATTGGATCTCACGATCCAACAGCCAAGATTAGGGCGCGAGTGGAGGGTTAGGATCAAATCCGGAGTTCTGATCCAACTGTGGAGAGTTAAGCAGTAACGGATGGCTAGGATGCGATCTGGGATCTCACCCTACAATGGGGATTGAGGAGATGGCGTGGCGCAAGGAGGAGCATGGGATGGGATGATGATCGGATGGCTATGAGGAAGACACTAGGGAGCGGTGAGGATGATATCTGGAGAAGATCGGACGACTGAGGGTGCAGTGGGGCTCAACAATGGAGATGGAGGTGATTAGAGGAGATCCAGCGTCCCAGGAGGGCACCAGGTGGCGGAAGGAGAAGGTAGCCACGTGGGCAGCCTAGAGGGAGCCACGTGGCTGCACTAGAAAATTCAAAAATGTTAAAAACAAAGAAAAATAGGAAAGAAATAGTTAAAGGCAAAATTAGGAAAAAAGTCAAAACATGAAAGTTGTAGACCTCGATGAGATCTACAAGTTTCATGTTGGACAAAAATACAAAAGAGGTCCTTTGTACAAAAAACATTTTTTCAGGGTATTTTTAAGGGGTTAAAAACACCGATTTTTGGGTTTTGAGTTGTTTTGTATTTTTTAGTCTTTTTAAGGGTTAGGAACTTATAGACAATTGTTGACTTCATTTTTATGGATTTTTCATGATAAAGTAATTACAAAGCAAATAATAGTAATTAAATACAAATAATTATAGGTTAAGTATGTACAATATATTACAAGATAAAATGAATGAATTAATAGTGAATTTTATTGGATTATTTAAGCAAGGAATTTTAACTAATGGATTTTAGCATGATGAATACGAGATTCATCATACCCCTATACTTAAACCACGCTCGTCCTCGAACATCTAAAGAATGAAGGAGTCGGATTAATTCCTGACCGTGCAAGTGAGGATTTCAAGGCTCAATCTTTCGAAGACCCTCAATTTAAGTGATCCTAAAATTCTGGGCTTATCCATGCTCTAGTCAGAAGGAATCCAACATCTCTAATTATCAGACTCCCTTTTTGGTACATATAATATAAGGATATGAAATTAAGTATACTACATTTCATGAGAGTCGAGTCGAGACATCACTCGAAGTTCCAAACCCAGAGACTCTCCTGTAGACCTCATCCTCAATACTAGGGAATAAGTCTATTCTTGCTTCAGTCAACCGTCTCATTAGTTCGTCAGACTTGAAGTGTAGATGGACGGCCAGATGATGGAGGGAATGGGTTTGTGTCTATTTTTCTCTCCCTCACATTGGAACAAGGGGCCTCTAGAGTGCCTTTTTACTCAACACAAGTAGATTTTTAGCTTGTTGAACAATGTGTCTGTCAAGAGAACTTCATGTCGTATGCACTTGTTTTTCTGGGAGTACGTCAGGGTGTGTCTTTTTTGAGTATCTAAGATACCTTCGACACCCAGACTTGTATCGCTTATGATGTAGAGCCCTTTTATGGCGTCAGCCCGACTCCTTGGTCCTAATTAGCGCTTGGTCCAAGAGGACACTTTGAAAATGTCGAGAGCACTCACCATTGGGGGGAAGCTCTTTTTGTAATTTGACTTTGTATGATAGAGCTTTTATTTGACATTTCTTTTTCTTTTCTTTTGTTGGCTAGCTCCACCGCTTTTACCAAATGTTGGCGCACACTAATCAACAATTATCATTATGTTTCATCACACCCTAGCACATAGGTAAATATCAAAGAGATAGCATATGAACGTGTTCACATACTGGCTAGGGTTTTGCTAATACTCATATGTTCTGAAGCCTTCTTTAACTTTATCCCATCCTCGAATATCATTAGATCGGGTCTAAACTCAAATCTCTAATCCTAGTTCCTCAAATGATAACTCAACTCATCTCATCAATCATGCAATTGTGAAAGTGATTATGCTGATCATATTGTTTTTGAAGGTAGAGATCAAGAGTGCAATATAGCGCTCAAATCATTCAAACTAGGGAAGTGTGGATAATTAAGATTAAAAACCCTAATGACTAAGGCATGTTAGCCCAGACTCTCAAGATCACAGAAATCCAGTGTCCTCAAAATCCTCAAGCCTTGAGTGAATGTGAATGTGTCAGGAATACACCAACTCCTTAGTGATTATTTTGTTTTTCCAAATTTTTATGGATTTTAGTTTTCAATTTTTTTTAATTCCTTGGAGAGATAATGACAGGCCCAGGCTCATATGAATAAAAGTATTTACTCTCACCAAGAATGGGTGTAAGTACAGACCGTTAGACATACCGTGTTACTTGAGGACGAAGCCATATATAGTGTCATCTAAACCACCCACTCTACTACGGGAGACTGAAGTTCCCTCACTGAAAGTAGTTACTAAGCCTGGTAGTCAAAGTTTCATTTAAAGACAGGTTTTTAATTTTTCAAATTTTTATGAATTTTTTTGAAAAGGGGTTATTTACACCAATTTAATCCCTCAATTTTTGAGAAAACATTTTTACAAGGTTTTTACAAAGCTCACTTCACAGGATTACTAAAACCAAGCCCGAAAAAGAATTTCCAAAAAAATCAATTAAAAATGCGAGCTATGACTAAAGTAAATATACAGTAATATACAGTATACCCCCTATACTTAATTTTTGTTATTTCCTCATAGAACAAGTGATATAAAGCCATGGCTCGGTTAAATATAGGGTGATATAGCGGAACTGTGGTGGAGGGCTCCCCTATACTTAGGTCAAAAATTGACCTAAGTACAAGAAGACAATGCGAGGGATGGATGAATAGGCGGGTCCCCCCTATACATAGGCTAAAATAGCCTAAGTAATAGATCTGAGAGAAGCATTTACACTAAAATACAAGGGGGTAAGGGGTGGGTGGTATTTTCACAAGTGGCTAGGAGGTAGATGAGAGAAGGAGGGGGGAGAGAATGTGAAATATATACAGAGAGAGAGGTGAAAGGGTGAGTGTATATGTGCAAGTGTGCGTGTTTGGGGGGGGGGGTAGATCATCTAGTGATCTACTCTCTTTTTTTTACAACATGCAAGCTCTCTAAAGAGGACTACTAAAATAATGCACATGCAAAAAGTTTTTTTTACAAGATGCAAATGCAAGCAGACTGATAAAAATTCCTAAAATTTCTCCGCCGAATCTTTTGCAGCCTCTTCAGCGGGAGCTCCCTGAAGGATATGGTTAGATCCTCAAGCGCATCACGGAAGCGTGAGCGTCGTATCGAATACGACGAGGAGCGACTAGTCGGACTAGTTGCTCGATGCAGCGGAATTTAAAAATTTTTCTCACGACGAAACCACATGATCCAAGAACACTTCTCGGATCGTTTCGTCTAAACCACAAACAAGTAATAGGATTACCTCTTGAAGCGTGGTTGCGATCGAGTCTCTAAACGAAGAGACCTCCTGTCTCAAGTCCGATCCGACGGAGGAGACGCTTGCGAGCGCGGGGATGAACCGCGTGCTTCTCGCAATCCAAGTTGATGATCCAAGCGGCGGATCTCCTGATCTCGACACACAAGATCCGACTTCTTCTTCACGAGCGAGGCGCACCGAAGGAGACGGAGATCCACGAGCGGAAGAACGGGCAGCATAACGACGATGCCACGGCGATGGAGAACCTCTCCATGGCATCCATGGTGGACGGCCATGAGAGGGAGAGAGAGGGCTGACCTCTAAAGAGAAAAAGAGAGGGAGAGAGAGATGCTTCTCAAGCATTATGTGTGTAAAGAGAGAGCATGGGTATGCCTCTCTATTTATAGGGTTTTGGGATCCATGGATCTCAATCCATGTGTCATATAAAATCAATGGGTGAGATTGATTTATGTCAATCCAATGGCTAAGATTGTTGTTGGTAAAACCAACAAATTTAGATCAAAATATATTTGACAAAATCAAATACAAATTAATCCAAAATCAATCCAATAAATAAGGAGAGAATGTGCATGGAGATTTCATCTCCATACACTTTCCATGTGGACGGCCACACATTCCTTTTGGGAATGATGTGCCGCCCCCCCTCTTTCCATGGAGAGAACAATCTCATGGAAATCCATGAGATTGCATATCTCCTTGAAAATCTCCTCTATTTATTTCCAACAACTTTTGTTGGCTTTTTATTCTTCAAAAATAATTCATAATTATATTTGAGAATATTGCAATCTTGCCATAGAAAAAATGTGAATCAAATTCACAACCCAAAACAATATATAATTTACATTGTCAATTAATTACATAATGTGTATCCAATACACATAGTAATTAATCAACACATATAAATTATAATTAACTCTCTCTAATACATTATAAATCGCATTTATAATATATTATGAATAATTGGATATTACTATCCACATTATTCTTATCCTTGATAACTAAATCATATTTAATCATCTTGGATCTCTTTATAATATGAATCACATTCACATTATTCACATCTTTGATAATTAAATCACATTTAATTATCTAAGATAACTCTCCTTATAATATGAATCAAATTCATATTATTCATGATAATTAAATCACATTTAATTATCCATTTTCTCAATGCTCGGATACATATATCAACAATAGAATTATCCATGAACTCTTTCGAGGACAATGCGCTTTCTCCGCGAATACTTGGTGATAAGGACAGGGCGATTGTATTGTTCCACGTATAGTGACATGGATATTGAGATCACATCTCAAATCCAGATCTCGGGCCTCCCATAGATGCTTGATTAAATCAAGACCGCAAATCTAATCTTCTCATTGAATCTGAATCACATTCAGATTAATGTCCCACATTTGGACTAAGATTAGATTACTTCTCTACTGAGAGGAGTCACTAAAATCCAGACCCGTTTCATCACTCCCTAGGAATGGAAGCGTCATGGTTATACAACCGTTTATGATCACATCACCCTCAGGCATTCCCAATACCTGTACATCCTGCATACTGGAAGACTCAGATTAAACCCGAAGTATTGGATCAACTTTATACTGTCTACTTCAGGGTTTTATCAGTAAGTTTCTCATTCGATCTGGGAGTCGGTATTGATCATATACTTTCCAAAAGCATATATCATACCTAGGTCTTGATCATATACTTTCCAAAAGTATATATCAAACCTACAAATTCAGTCAAGCTTCCAAAGCGAGACGACCGTGCGCACGGAATTTGATTCTTCCCAATATCTCATGAGTGAGCTCATGTCTTCCGGTTCAGTAGTGAACCTGTATGATCCCTTTGAGAGATCGTATTACTCATATGCCCTTATATGTACACCAGCGCGCCAGTGTATAGACCTTGATTAGGTCATCAACCTATTGGTCTGCCAAATGTACATACTCAGACATATAGTAACACATCTGTCTCTGGTCAGAGGATGTTTGCCTGTATCGTGACAGCATACGATATAGGACTTTGGTTATCTCGATCTCGTTAAGTCAACTCTTTGACCTAACTCATCCGACACCTCCGAATCTCTATTCCTATGTAAAGGACCTGCATCAAGAGGTCGGTCAGATATCAACCTAAATGAGATAGGATTGCCATCTCCTACTCAGGCTGGAGATCATCTCTTAATAATCATTTGACGGTGCTTGATGAGTCCTCAATCTAACTCATTAGATATTCATCTAAGCACCAGCCTCTATGATTCAATAATTGAATCAACAGCTGTATGATCATTAAGATGGCCATGGTACATAACCCTAATTGTACTAAGGGACCTATTATGCAAACTATGTATTCTTCATTTCAGATTAAGGAGTGAATTGCAATAACATTTATTGCATAATGGCTCGCCGTGGGCTCGCATGTCCAACAATCTCCCACTAGCCCAAAGAGCCATTTAATGGGCTAATCATTTAAACCCACACTCATGTGACAATCATAGGCTATTTAGAAAATAGCTAGGTAAGCTGATCAGTCACTCTGTTGCCAAGAGACTACGCCAAGTCCTTTTACGGCACGTGCATATCTCCTAGTAACAGTGCTCGCATCCAATGCGAATGTTGCATCTCATGCAATCGATACTCAAATTTGTTGGTTATAGTGTTCTTGACACTACATCTTATTAATTATCATAAACAGTATTCCCATAATCCTTATTAGAATACCTTCATTCCTGGAGATCTCTATCTCCTAAGGTATCTACAGTTAAGACCCTTATAGATCACTATCTACAAGGTCTTAAACCTTTGAAGATAAGGCTTTGAGATCACTATCTCTAAGTTTCATCATCTTTGAAGATATTGTTATTACTGCAATCAAGTGTTTTATCTCCATAGTAGGATTAGTAACAGTTTACTACTCCCACTGCATGGTAGACATCTGGTTCTTGTACACATCTAGCATACATTCAACTTCTCGTAACTGATGCACAAGTGCAAGCAGTTCTAGCATTCACTTCCTCAACTCTTTGAGGTGCTATCCCTCTAGACAGGTCACTACCTCATCTTAAGGGAAGGAAGCTTTTCTTGGAATTGTCCAGAAAATGGAATAAGTCCAAGGTGTACTACTAATGCGACAGTCCCAATACCCTCTTCTCTTTGCTTCTGAACGACTTCAGAATTAAGATCTAAGAGGTATCCTTGAAATCGTATCTCAAGGTATGGAACAACCAAATTTTAAAACACTTATCATTTATTCTTATATGATTAGAATAATATCTACATTAAGCACGATGAACACAATGGCACTCCCACTAAGCTTCACATGGTTCATCAAGATTTTATCTGAAATCATAACATTTATAATTTCATTAAATCTTATGTTCCAACTACAAGAAACTTATTTGAGTCCAAAGATGGAGTTCTTCAGCCAGCACACTTTGCTTTCCTCAACCATGAAGCCCTGGGGCTACTTCATATGAATATCCTCAGAGAGGCATTCATAGAGGAATGCAATCTTGAATCACACCATGAAGATGTCATAGAAAAGTTGTGTAGCTATAGTTAGCAATATTCTGATGGGTTAAAGCAAGGTCACTGGAGAGCAAGTCTTATCGCAAGCGATGCCTTCTCTTCGGTGTGTAGCTCATGGCTACGAACCGTGCTTTGAAGGTCTATACCTTCTCATCAGGTTCCCTCTTTCTCTTGAAGATCCATTTACACCTTAATGGGTCTGACCCATATAGGTGGATCCTCGAGGGTCCATATACGACATTTGTATATGAAGTCTACATTAGACTTTTATTGCTAACATCCATCTTTCCATGTCATGATCCTCAGGAGCTTCATCACATGAAGTCCGATCATTTTCAGATTTAACTGACACATGGAATCCATCCTCAAATTTATTTGAAGAGGTATTAATGTTTCATCTTTAATTATCTATTTTAGTTTCCGATTTCAGGAGCCTCATTATCTTTTCAAGATTAAATGAGTTCCTTTACTTCATTTTCATCTTGATTCTCAAGAGAGTCATCCTATAAGAATCATATTCTCAAAGATTAGATCTTTTAAGAATCTCAAGGTCATAAAGTAGGTATCCAATACCATCCTTTATTTTCCTAATGAAGTAGCACTCTCTAGTGCTAGATTCCAACTTAATCACATGGAACCTTATTAAGTATATAATGCAGTCTCTACTACATATATATCTTGGAAACTTAAGAGATAATTATGCTAGGATTAATCATTGATTAAATCATGTCACACATGATCAATTGTATCTCCCTACAACTCCTTTGAGTTAAGGTTCATTAGGAGGATTGAGATAGGAATGATATTCATATCTCCATAAGGTATTTCTTGAATTCATCTAATAGGTACAGGCTACCTTGGTTAGATCAATTTCATCTTCCTTCAAACTTTGGTTCTAAACCAAAATTGCGAAATCTTTGAACATTTCAAAGGTTTCTTAGGTGAAGAGAAGAAATCTCATATCATACATAATCATTAACAGATATCACATATCCATAATGTTTACTATGATATAGATGATCTGTATACATCAACATGTATGAGATCCTTAATACCTAGGCATCTTACACCTTTCCCAAGGAAGGATGTATTAGACATTTTACTTTGAATACAATATTCACAAGTATGTGAGATTTGAATCTTTAGACAATCTAAAGTTTCAAGTCTTACCAGTCCATTGATTTCATCAACAGACATATGTCCAAAATTTGATGCCAGATCATTGTCAAATGATCTTTATCCTCCTATTGATCTTTTAAAGGTTTAATTTTCAGTATTAGAAATCTTAATGAACCATTCAATAATTTTCTAATTTAATAGAGTCCATTAGATTTTAGATTACTATCTGAAATATTTCCATCATAACTCTTTATGATAGATTTATTACAGAATTCATGTTTATATCCAACAATTAGAAATAAACAATGAGTGTATTCTAATATCTAGGTCATAGAGACATTCTCTAAGACTAAGGGCTCCCACTGAAAATATGAAGTCTATTGATCTCATGGAAACTGTTGCAACACTTGCATCACTTTCAACATGGATGATCAATAAACCTTAAGATCAAATTTCTAATATTCTAATACATATGCAACCAATTGCAAGTGTTATTAGAACATTGAGATACAATTATTAGACTTTACCTTATCAAATAAGTAAGTCAATTTCAATGATTATATGTAGATTATACTGATGCTCCATCCGAGTCCTTTTCTGAGGATTCTAGACAGACTTGATAGTCATACTATCAACACATCAACTTATTGCAGCATTGGCATTCATCCAACTCTTTGGATGTCATATGGAAGTCACAGAAGTACAGTCAACTATTTGATTATACTTCTTGCTTGAGTCCAACCCATGCTTCCACTACGCTCCCTTTATCTATAAACAACCATTGCTTAAGAATAAGGATCTCTTATGTTAAAATCAAAAATTTCAATATATAAGAGTATTTCAACATTTATACAAGCTTCACCCAATTCATACAATATGAATATTATGAAGCTTCATGAATGACTAGAGTATAGATAGTAGAATGATGACACTCATCATCTACATCCATCTCAGGTAGGTATTCAAATAATTTGAATACATCATCTCTTATAGAGCTACCATTCTGCATGATGTAGAGAACCACATCATTCATGATTAAATGTCGAGAGCACATATGTATGCCAGAATATCTTTATTGATTTTATAAGGATTAATTTGATAATTACGATCATCATCGACATGTCACTTCAAAAGTACATTCGATAAGATCAAGACTTATAGAGACATACAAACCCTAGGGTTTTAGTCCTATTGTCTATTTAATTATCACTTCTCATTGTTGTGAGGAAACTTGCACATTGCAACCACATACATTGTGTGTCCAATTGCAAGTACAATATCTGGATTATAGGGTCCAATCCACGATATTTTACTGGTTATTATTGAGTATAATATTGAGTGGGTTTAATGAAGGATTATCTGAAATAAGAAATTTGCATGAGTATATATATTTATATATATGCATGTTTTACTTTGAATTAGAAATTTTATATCAAAGCTGTCTTGCCTTGTCAAAGACACTGAAAGTTCATTCCCTTAATCACTTTCAATGTAAGAGATATACTTACCATTATATCTCAGCAAGATCTGGGATCTCCTCTTTATCTTTGTTGCATCCCAATAATATGAGAACCTACAACTCAGATAAAAAGAAGCGGGAACACATTCCACCTTGCAAGTCCAACTTGCATCTCCCAATTCGGTCTTTAATACCCGGGCCCACCACCCCTAAGGTGATGTTGACCCGTCATTAATTGAACCAACCGTCAACAGGAATACAACTCGCTATGCGCAATCCAATATCGCCCCAATAATATGAGGACCCGATATTGGGGTCACTACGCATACGTCCTTACTCTTTCGAGAAGCGATGAGCCCGATCCAAATGGATCATATGCAGGAGCTGTCACTTCGGACAGGCGTCTCCTACATATAATATCTGGCGACGAAACTCTTCGCCTTGACGGGAGACCATGGATGTCACTTATGTGATCCTCCATATCTTATTCAAATTAAATTAATTTCTATGAATCACATTCATATAATTAATTCTTCCAAGGGAATTATCAACTCTAATCATATTAGAGTATTCTTAATTGGATATAATTAACTTAATCATATTAAATTAATTATCAATCCAATTTAATCAATCAAACTTAATTTTATGCTTGAATATACATATATGATACTATTCTCAAAGTACGTATTAATTCGAATTTTAACAATTAGAAAAATACATCATAATCCCTCGGACATTATCCCGGCCCTACCCGCTGTCATGGCCAGTACCGACGGGAGTGGGGCGGACCACATACGTTGCAACCCGCTGACCAGCGATCCCCGACTAGACACCATATCCACCTCGGGAAAGGATAATGCCAAATTGATTATTTTGTACTTGAGATGATCATCGGTTCTTCAACCGAAATTATACCATATAGTAATCAAAACAATTTTGATTTTAAGGAAATTTGCTAGGCAAATTCCCAAGTCCTATTCAAGCAAGAAGTTTGATGATTGTAATTCCAATTAAGGTTTAGATCAAATCTAATCAACTAATTGGTTGGGGCCAAGTCAATTAGGCAAATAATCATGTTTCAATATTTCACAAATATTTTTCAAGATTATTTCACGAAATTAACAATTAATTTCACTAATTGACAATCACTTGGTTCTAGATTAGGAAAGCAATTTCAGCAGTGACCCCTACTTACTAAAATTGGCATATCTCAATCATATTAAATCCAAATTAAGCAAAGTCAATTTCTAAAGTTTGCTAATTTGATTTAGGACATAACCTAAGTGATGTTTCACGCATTTCGAGGCAAGTCTAAACAGTAATTAACATTTTAATTACGTTCAGATTCACAGTTCCCGCAACAGTGCATACATGTTCATTAAAACTACCATATCTAGAGCATACGAAATCCGATTTACGCAAACTCAGATCCTATGGTTTCCTTATTTAATGGGGAACAAAATTCAAGTGCTATTTTCGTGTTTAAACAAATTAAACATGGCCGAAAAATTACACTAAACAGATCTGCGAAATCAAATGCGATAAAAACTTTCGCGACCTTAGCGAACCCAAGTCGTCCTTGGTTAACGAATCACTATTCGAAACCGTCGACCTAAGGATCTGATACCACTTGAAGGATATGGTTAGATCCTCAAGCGCATCACGGAAGCGTGAGCGTCGTATCGAATACGACGAGGAGCGACTAGTCGGACTAGTTGCTCGATGCAGCGGAATTTAAAAATTTTTCTCACGACGAAACCACATGATCCAGGAACACTTCTCGGATCGTTTCGTCTAAACCACAAACAAGTAATAGGATTACCTCTTGAAGCGTGGTTGCGATCGAGTCTCTAAACGAAGAGACCTCCTGTCTCAAGTCCGATCCGACGGAGGAGACGCTTGCGAGCGCGGGGATGAACCGCGTGCTTCTCGCAATCCAAGTTGATCATCCAGGCGGCGGATCTCCTGATCTCGACACACAAGATCCGACTTCTTCTTCACGAGCGAGGCGCACCGAAGGAGACGGAGATCCACGAGCGGAAGAACGGGCAGCATAACGACGATGCCGCGGCGATGGAGAACCTCTCCATGGCATCCATGGTGGACGGCCATGAGAGGGAGAGAGAGGGCTGACCTCTAAAGAGAAAAAGAGAGGGAGAGAGAGATGCTTCTCAAGCATTATGTGTGTAAAGAGAGAGCATGGGTATGCCTCTCTATTTATAGGGTTTTGGGATCCATGGATCTCAATCCATGTGTCATATAAAATCAATGGGTGAGATTGATTTATGTCAATCCAATGGCTAAGATTGTTGTTGGTAAAACCAACAAATTTAGATCAAAATATATTTGACAAAATCAAATACAAATTAATCCAAAATCAATCCAATAAATAAGGAGAGAATGTGCATGGAGATTTCATCTCCATACACTTTCCATGTGGACGGCCACACATTCCTTTTGGGAATGATGTGCCGCCCCCCCTCTTTCCATGGAGAGAGCAATCTCATGGAAATCCATGAGATTGCATATCTCCTTGAAAATCTCCTCTATTTATTTCCAACAACTTTTGTTGGCTTTTTATTCTTCAAAAATAATTCATAATTATATTTGAGAATATTGCAATCTTGCCATAGAAAAAATGTGAATCAAATTCACAACCCAAAACAATATATAATTTACATTGTCAATTAATTACATAATGTGTATCCAATACACATAGTAATTAATCAACACATATAAATTATAATTAACTCTCTCTAATACATTATAAATCGCATTTATAATATATTATGAATAATTGGATATTACTATCCACATTATTCTTATCCTTGATAACTAAATCATATTTAATCATCTTGGATCTCTTTATAATATGAATCACATTCACATTATTCACATCTTTGATAATTAAATCACATTTAATTATCTAAGATAACTCTCCTTATAATATGAATCAAATTCATATTATTCATGATAATTAAATCACATTTAATTATCCATTTTCTCAATGCTCGGATACATATATCAACAATAGAATTATCCATGAACTCTTTCAAGGACAATGCGCTTTCTCCGCGAATACTTGGAGATAAGGACAGGGCGATTGTATTGTTCCACGTATAGTGACATGGATATTGAGATCACATCTCAAATCCAGATCTCGGGCCTCCCATAGATGCTTGATTAAATCAAGACCGCAAATCTAATCTTCTCATTGAATCTGAATCACATTCAGATTAATGTCCCACATTTGGACTAAGATTAGATTACTTCTCTACTGAGAGGAGTCACTAAAATCCAGACCCGTTTCATCACTCCCTAGGAATGGAAGCGTCATGGTTATACAACCGTTTATGATCACATCACCCTCAGGCATTCCCAATACCTGTACATCCTGCATACTGGAAGACTCAGATTAAACCCGAAGTATTGGATCAAATTTATACTGTCTACTTCAGGGTTTTATCAGTAAGTTTCTCATTCGATCATTGGGAGTCGGTATTGATCATATACTTTCCAAAAGCATATATCATACCTAGGTCTTGATCATATACTTTCCAAAAGTATATATCAAACCTACAAATTCAGTCAAGCTTCCAAAGCGAGACGACCGTGCGCACGGAATTTGATTCTTCCCAATATCTCATGAGTGAGCTCATGTCTTCCGGTTCAGTAGTGAACCTGTATGATCCCTTTGAGAGATCGTATTACTCATATGCCCTTATATGTACACCAGCGCGCCGGTGTATAGACCTTGATTAGGTCATCAACCTATTGGTCTGCCAAATGTACATACTCAGACATATAGTAACACATCTGTCTCTGGTTAGAGGATGTTTGCCTGTATCGTGACAGCATACGATATAGGACTTTGGTTATCTCGATCTCGTTAAGTCAACTCTTTGACCTAACTCATCCGACACCTCCGAATCTCTATTCCTATGTAAAGGACCTGCATCAAGAGGTCGGTCAGATATCAACCTAAATGAGATAGGATTGCCATCTCCTACTCAGGCTGGAGATCATCTCTTAATAATCATTTGACGGTGCTTGATGAGTCCTCAATCTAACTCATTAGATATTCATCTAAGCACCAGCCTCTATGATTCAATAATTGAATCAACAACTGTATGATCATTAAGATGGCCATGGTACATAACCCTAATTGTACTAAGGGACCTATTATGCAAACTATGTATTCTTCATTTCAGATTAAGGAGTGAATTGCAATAACATTTATTGCATAATGGCTCGCCGTGGGCTCGCATGTCCAACACTCCCAACTCCACGCCTCCATGGAGATCAAGTGTCCTCGATCTTCACAGGCCCTGCCACAAAAGACAAATGTTAGAAAAATAGAGAGGAAAATAATTCGCAGAAATGATGGAAAAATAATGCATGAAAGGAAGATCTGTGAATTTTGAAAATATTCAACACAAAAATAAATCAAAATTCAATGAATAAACAAAGTTGAGTCGTGTCCCTGACAACAGTGCCATTTGATGAATGTCATTTTCACCACTTAATTGTCGTATTTTGTCGTAGTACAGGTGGAAAAAATAGTTCAGCAAAAACCACACACTTTAAATGTTGTGGATTATTTTTACTTGGCATGTCTACCAAGGTCAAGCATAGCGACACGAGCTACTCTATCTTTTTATCAAATTTTGATCAATTAAGAGCAAGTGTGAATTATTTCTCAATTTCTGGTCTTCATGCAGATGCACATGGTAAAATGCAGAACAATGCAGATATATGATGCATGCAATTTTTAGTTGATTTTTAGATTGCAATTTTTGAGTGATGCTTGAAATTAATGCAAAGTTGAATGCATGTAGAATAAAGGATTACAAAATGCCCTAAAAAGATTACTTAAATTGAGCAACATATTGTAGTTTGAAATAAGAATCAATTTTGAGCATAACACTATGAGCAAGCATCTATTTATAATAAGGCAACTAAGCAAGAGACATCATCTTAACAATAAAAATTCATTATATTCAAAATGGTGTCAGATGAGAAAATTAAACTTACCATGAAATAGATGATGAAACAAGGATAAAAAAGACACTAAAATCATGCCAAATCGGAACCACGATGCTCAAGTTATGAACAAAACAATGCAAGGGCATAAATGTAGATAAAATGCAAGATATAAAGTGATAAATTATTACAAATAGGTCTTTGGAGGGACCTATTTGTAATTCTGCAAAACCGACTGAGCCCATATGTAATTTCTCCACTACATGCGGGGGCCTTTTTTTAATTATGCAAACATGCGAGGGCCTCCCTGTAAAATACCCAGGCACGCACGTGAGGCACACGCTTGGGGACCAAAGTGAAAATAACAAAACTTCTAGGGTCTTCATTGCAAATTACCTAGCCCCGCACGTGGCACGTGAGGGGGCTAGGCTTGGGAGGTGACGCCGGCTCGGGACACGTGGTATACGATGAAGGCTCAGGGTGAGGTTCAGTAGACCTGAGCCTGGAGGTTCAGCTGGAGGCTCAGGCTGTCCACGTATCATCATTGGGTCCTCTAATCCAGATGATCGGGCGGTGCCTGCTCCTCTTCATCCGCCGCTGGCTGCCGGACGAGGTGGGGCTCTGACGAACTCCCAATTACTCCACCATGCTCTGGAGGCTTCACCGGGGCTTGTGGAAGGTTGCTACAGTGTGGGCGAAGGGCTGGAGAGTACGGTGGAGGCACGATGATGGCTGAGATGGTTGTTCGATGCAGGCCTGCCAGAGATGAGCTTCGAGATCAGAGGCCGGGCGTGGATTCCGTTCTTTCAAGACCTGCAGGGGTGAGATGGGTAGCCGAGGCATACGAGTGATGTGCGTGAGTGACATGAGGTGAGTGGAGGCCGTGGAGGCGACGGGAGGCGGTGGCTAGGTACTCCTTCTCCGGCGGACCCGAGAAGAAGGGAATGGGGGCGATGGAGGTTCTAGAGAAGGAGAAGGGTGATTGGGAGTAATTGGCATAGATTATGGGTGACTGGTGGTGGTCATCGGGTGGTCAGGTGAGGGTGGCAACGAGTGAGGATTGCTGGATAATTAAGAGAAATGGGGAAGAAAACAGAAAAAAGGTTACCTGGCCGGAGTCCAGGCAATCGGCGGAGGAAGATTGGCTTGGGATGAGCGGCAATCACTGCTCCGGTCGTCGCACGACTCGCTCAGCCAAAGGCGAGGTGCTCAGCGGATGCTAGAGGTGCCGCGACACGGCGGAGCAGCCGTGGGTCGACACTGGGGCATTAGGTCACTTTTGCCTCTGCTATCTACCTCTTCGCTATCACCAGAGGGCATGTGAAGCTGGGCCTAGCATGTGATTAGCGGACCACGGTGATGGCGGCGGAGGAGCGATTTTTATAAGAGGAGGGGGTTGATTACCGGAGAGGGGAGCGAGGGTTTTGAAACAGTGGAATTGAATATCTGGAATGAAGAGGGAATACATTGGGAGTTACATGAAGATGGGGGATCTGGGGGCAATATGTTGGTGGCATTACGAGAGGGAGAGAGGCCGGAGGTGGTTGCTGGAAATAGAAGGGGGAGGAGGAGCGGCGAGGCGTAATGGACGAAGAGGGGGGTTACATGGGTAGACGATGAAGATCTAACCATTGGATCTCATGATCCAACGGCCTGGCTAGGATGCGATCTAGCGTGTAATCCTACGGTGGGGAATGAGGAGATGATGTGGCGCAAGGAGGAGCGTGGGATGGGATGACGATCGGACGGCTGTGAGGAAGGTGCTAGGAAGTGGTGAGGATGATATCCGGAGAAGATCGGACGACTGAGGGCGTAGTGGGGCTCAACGGTGGAGATGGAGGCGATTGAGGAGATAGTGGGCAGCCCAGAGGGTGCCTGGTGGCAGAAGGAGAAGGCAGTCACGTGGGCAGCCCAGAGGGTGCCACGTGGCTGCACCAGAAAATTTGAAAATATTAAAAACAAAGAAAGATACGAAAGAAATAGTTAGAGGCAAAATTGGAAAAAGTCAAAACATGAAAGTTGTAGACCTCGATGAGATCTACAAGTTTCATGTTGGACAAAAAACCAAAAGAGGTCATTTGCACAAAAAGCATTTTTGGTGGTATTTTTAAGGGTTTAAAAACACCGATTTTTGGGTTTTGAGATATTTTTTTATTTTTTTTAGTCTTTTTAAGGGTTAGGAAATTATAGAAAATTGTTGACTTCATTATCATGGGTTTTTGATGATAAATAATTACAAAGCAAATAAATTTAATTAAATACTATTAATTATAGGTTAAGTACGTACAATATAATACAAGATAAAATGAATGAATTAATAGTGAATTTTATTAGATTATTTAAGCAAGGAGTTTTAATTAATGAATTTTAGCATGATGAATACGAGATTCATCAATGCATAATTTTAAATCAGGAGTTTGAGCACACATTGCTCAACAATAGATCTTGTATCAACCTTCTGCTAGTTCCACTACTCAAAAAATTTGGGCTAGGATTGTTCAATCCAACCAAGATGATTATGCAGTTAGCAAATCGATCCGTCAAGCGGCCTAGGGGCATGTTAGAGGATGTAACCGTCACCATTCAAGGAATGCAATTCCCTGTTGATTTCATTGTTATGGGCATGGAGACCTCCACACCTCTGCTCCATACCGCGATTATCATTGGTCGGTCGTTCCTTCAAGCAGTTGAGGAAGTAGTCGACTGCTGCACTAGAGAGATCACATTCCGCTACAACACTGATAAGATACAAATAGGGACCATGCCTGAACAAAAACTAACATAAGTTGTATCTGAGATGAGTGTGCTTGCACCATAGTGTTATGATCACAATAACTTTTTAGCAGAGATCATAGATACAGATTTATTCTTCGATGAAAAAGAAACCCTGAAATTCCTCTCTACAAAGGAAGTCTGAGAAAGCACAGTCCAATAAACCAAAGTCCTTGAAGATGAGATTTTCTTTGATGTGCAGATAGAAAAGTTTAAACAATCCCCCTCGTCAGAGTATGATGATTTCATCGCCTTCCTTGCTAATGAACCAAATATGTATTTGGTCATCATCAATTCTCATTTGATCGAAGACCAAGAATCTTGTCTGATGGAGGTTCTTGAACAAAACCTCATGGAGATAGGATGGAAGATATCGTATCTCCATGGGATCAACGCATAAATATGCTAGCATAACATTTACCTGGAAGAAGTCAGCAAACCTTCACGTGAATTCCAGTACCGCTTGAACCAAAATCTCCGGTAGGTTGTATAAAAGAAATTCAGAAATGGTGCGATGTGGGATTCATATATCCTATCTCCAACTCCAAGTGGGTGATTCCTCTGCACGTAGAGCCAAAGAAGTCTGAGATTACCATTGTTACTAACAACAAGGGAGAGGAGATTCCGACCAGAGTGTCAACATCATGTTGAGTTTGTGTAGATTACAGACGTCTAAACCTCGCTACCAAGAAAAGACAATTTTCCATTACCCTCCATTGAAATACTTGAGAGACTGGCTGTGAAAGAATATTTCTACTTCTTAGATGGTTACTCTGGGTACAATCAAGTTGCAATCATGCTTGAAGAACAAGAGAAGACAATGTTCACCTATCCTTTGGGGACATGCACTTTTCGACGAATGCCGTTCACATTGTGTAACGCCCTTGCTACATTTCAGAGATGTATGTTGGTCATTTTTGCAGACATGGTGGGCAGCTTCCTCAAGGTTTTCTTGGACAATTTCTAGGTCTATGGATCAATGTCTAAACTATTGATGAATCCATGATTCTCATTCTTTATTCTTTTATTTTAGCCATATCTTTTAGCAAAAACATATGTAAATATGTGTAAATCCAATAAATTACCATTGTGCATACTATTGCTAATATTGTATAATTAACATCTTTTTCCAGAAATAAAAGAATAAAGAGGAAAAGAAAAAAGAGAAGAAGGATGTAATTATGTAATAAGTATAGACTGATGCAAACCCTGAGAGAAGGTCAATTATTGACCGGATCAACAAGGAATAAAGTAAAGGGAGATAGGGTCTTTGTATATTCATCATTATGCGATATATGTACATATCATTCCTCTATTTTATTCATCAATAAAAAGACTTCAAAATAAATTATTTTCTTAATAAAACTTGTAAATAAAAATATTTTCTAAATAATAAACATAGTTGCAACATGATTTGATGTGCATAGTACAAATAAATATCACTCATAAAAGCCACCAAATAAGAACTTAATAGATCAATTACGGCTCTATATGAACTCAAATTCTTCCAAAATCATCTTTGTTGGACTTTAAATGAAATTATCTTTAAAATGATGGTGGTTTCATAATTTTTTGAGTTGTTGCGTAAAAGTTGGCTTTTGGGTGCATTACATAATCACATAGTACCTATACCTGTAAATATCTATATTTAATTATTTTAATTTATAATTTATGCATATTGTATTTTTAAATACTTGTGTATACTCCTAATAAAATCATAAAAGCAAAATAAAAATCATAAAATACAAAATAAATTAGAAATAAAATCAAACTTTCATTGTACAAAAGCCACACTTGTACATATTGTACAAACTACTTATTTAATTAATACTTGTATTTAATTTTAAAAAATCAAATTAAAATTCTTGTAAATTACTTTAAATATGTTGTATATTGAAAAAATATAAAATAAAGGATTAATTTACAAAAATAACAAAATATGAATAAAAGAATAAAATATATAGGTATACTATATTTGTACATAATACACTATATCAAAAAATATTTTATATATGAATTCATAAAAATAATTAAAAATCATATAAAAATAGTTTGAAAAAGAACAAACAATTTTATTTTATTCATTTTTATTTTAAAATAATTTACTTTTTTTATTAATTTTGGAAATCACTTGAAATCTGATTGGTCAACACGGGTCAACCTCCCATCCTCTAGACCCGACCCGGGTATCTCATCGTCGGACCTGACTTCTCACCATTCTCCATCTCGGGTCCGACCATATTTTCCCTCGATTTTTGCACCCGATTCTTCTCCTAGGATACGTGATCCTCTCGGATCCCTAGGAAGAGCCAGATCCTCCTAGGGCTTCGAACACTCCTTCGATCCGTCTAGACCCTAGGGATACCCTATAAGTATGCTCCTCCGCCTCCATTTTTCAGCAACTCATCCCTCGCACCTCTTCTCCTCCATTGGAAGCTCTAGAATCATGATAGGGTTCATTTGCATCCATCAGAGCACTATTTGGTGCTGGTTCGGACGTGGTCGTGGTCGTGGTTGCTCCACCACATGAAGCCTCTTCTACCCGCTACAGTAGGATCGAGGCTATCACCCCACCTCCGCCTTAGTCTGACGATGGTGACCATCTCAGACGACTTATGTATCCCCTTTCCAATCCCATTTCCATTGTTCACCTCGATTCTTATTATCATCCATCCGCCACCTTTTTGGCTCCAACCACCGTGGTTAGAGCTCCATGACCACCTCTACCCGCACAGAACGACTCCATGACTCATTGTCACCCTTCGCACGCACCATGATCCCCCTGTATCATGCTCATCGGAGCAGGATTAGGATAGATCTCATCCCCCATTTCTGCCAGAGATCACCAGAGTACCCCATCGTCAATTCTTTCTTTCTTAGCTGCTAATAACCACGAACAAGGTTTTGTCTTCGAGACAAGATTCCCTTTGCAGGAATGGCATGCATGAGAGGCTTACTTTGAGCTTCAACTGAGGTGGCGGAGCACTCCAAGGCAGTTGAGCTTCACCACGACCATCCGCCTCTCCATCCGAGGGACCCTTGCGACGAGAGAGCCATTAACATCGTGTTGGACCCACCAGCAAGGCGATCAGAGCACCAGAGCACCCTACATCCACGATCGAAACTCATCGGCCAGCTCCTTCTTCCTGTTCTTGCAGAGTCTCAATCTACTATTAGATGATGGAGCTCTTCTTCTAGTCTTGATCTGAGCCATACGTTGACGCCATTTTCTTGCATGTCAGATCAGGTCCCTTTTTTCAGATCTGAGCTGCACGTCGTCAGCTTTTCATGATCGTCATATCTGCCATGTAACGATCGTCCAGACCGTACGCCTGCTCCACTCGCCCGAGCTATCAGATCTTTAGTAGAGAAGCATCAGAGCTGTCTATACCCGCCACCACGAGAGCCTGCCACATGCCCCATCGAAGGGTATATTTCACTCAGACCCTCTCCTTTTTATCTTATTTCATTTTAGTTCAGTAATTGTAATAATTAGTTAAAAACTATTTACCGTTTGAACCTTGTGTTTTAGTTATTTACATTTTAGTTCAGTTGAGTTGAGATCACATATGTCCACACGTGCTTTTGTGGGTCAATTGCAGAATCTCCCTTGAGCTTATATTTGATTTCTGAATGAATTAAATGGTTTTGATATTTGCATATATACCCATGTGCGTACTATTTCACGTGCTGCACATGCCTTTTTTGGAAAATTTCATAGTGGCCCTTGGATTTTAAGTATTTTTTATTCTTCAGGCCCTAAAACTTAAAATAATTGCATATAGATCCCTACTTTACAGTTTTTAATTATTGTCCTTTCTTAGTCTTAATAAATCTCATTTTAGCATTAAAAATTCCATAAAAATTACTTGTAGCTCATGCTATTCTGTTTTATTTGTGCTAGTTTTTTTGTGCTATTTTCCTTGCATTTTATTTTATTAAAAATCCAAAAACAATAGAGGAAGTCCTTATTTATCTTAGAAAATTCATAAAAATTAGAAAAATCCTTCAAAAATTCTATAAAAATTTATATAGTTGTCTTTTTATCATTTTTTAGCTTATGTGTAACTTCTGCTAAAAAAATATTTTATAAAAATCTAAAAATTTGCAAAAGATTTAAAAAGTTATAAAAATCATATAAAATCAATAAAAATTCTGAAATTTGCATTTTAATTCTCAGTTGTAGATATTCCTTGATAGTTTGTAATAAAAAATCATTTTTATACGTTTTGAACATTTTATCTATTTTTAAATCGAAAAAAACTTTTGATTGTGCCTTGTTTCATTGTTTTCTTCCTTTTTTATTTTTAGAAAATTACATAAACATTTTAAAAATACAAAAAAACTTTATAAAATGTATAAAATATAGAAAACCCAAAAATATTTTTACTTTATTTTCTGAGCATTTTGACATATTTAAAAAAACCAAAAAGAGTGCTTATGCATATTTGTCACTTTTGTTCTTTTTTTGGCTTATTGGAAAATTTTAAAAATTGTAAAATTAAAAACCACTAAAATGATAATAAAAGACCTTTGATTTTAAAATCGTCTACTTAGTTTTTAATTATGCTCCTTGAGCTCGACCCTGGTCTATATACCGGGTTTATAAAAGTAGCAAAAACGCTCATATTCATTGCTTGATACATTTGTGGTTAAATAATTTTCTCGTTTATCATGAATCTGGTTTGAGTGACAGCGACATTTCATTAATCGACTTAACTCGAGTCGGATTCAACCCTCATCAGAATGGCGCCATTGTCGGGGAGCACAACTAAGTTGTTAGGATTTATATTTTCTCATTTTATCTCTATTTTTTATAATTATTTTTGACCTTCTTCTGTTTCTCTTTTTGTGCGAGGGATTGCTGGAGCACGACTCAGTCTCATTAGGAAGGACCCATACTTGAGGAGGAGTATGGAGTAGGAGACGGTTATTTAGTATAGATTTATTTTGGCCTTTATGTTTACAGAAAAACATTTGTAATAACTTATACTCTATTTTGGACACTTGGACATTTATTCGGGGTCTATTTCTCCGAGTGCCGGTGCACTCGAGGGACCTCACCGGATTTTTCGAGTTTTTCCGCATTTTATTTTTATTTGTTTTCCAAGGTTTTAGTCCATGGACTTAGGATTTTTACTTGGTTGAGCTTGGTAAATAACTAAGGTCCAAACACCCTAATATATAATATCTATTCCTATAGATCATGATTGGACTTAGTCAAAATAAAAAGCTAATTTGATCGGATTAGAGCCTACGATCCACGAGAGGTCGTATACAGCGCTGGCAGGACCCACTGTAGTTGGTACCTATCATCAACTAAGACTGCACTTCTGATTAATTAGCACCGGTTGTTCCTGCTAATAGAAGCTATTATCTTAGGGTGATTTCCTCATGCATCATTTAGATTAGTTCAAATTCTATCTTTCAATTATGCGCAGATCACTCTGCATGTAGACTGATGGAGTAAGGTACACATTTCTGATTCTACATGCATCATTGAGTTTCAATCGTGCGTCGAATTTTGCATCTTCCTCGCCCTATTTTAGTGGACTTAAAATAAAAAGAACATCAGAAAATTCATTTGATGTTGTTTCAGAAAAATACATAAAAAGTAATAACCAATGAAATCGAGACTGCTAAAGCAAACTTGACCTAAAACCTGAATTAACGACAAAATCTTGTTTTGGGGAGAATAACCCCCTCCTTGTCTGATTTTACCTGCTGAGAGTTGAACGACTACACACTAGGATAGATCCATGCCTAGCTTTCTTCATACTACTGGTCCTAACAAAAATGATTATCTATTCTCCAGTGAGGATCTACGGGTAGCCGGTAATAGATCTGTATTTCCTTAGCAGATTGGGTGGTTTAGAAGACATTGTGAAAGGCTCCATCCTCAAGTAACGGGTAGCTGGACAGTGTGTACTTACACCTATACTGGATGGAAATAAACGCAACTAATTGTAAGAATCCGGGCTAGTCTCCAGGGAGAATCAGTCTCCTAACAGCTCACTAACTCACTCTGTAAGATTGGATTATCACCAAATAAAATTGACAAGATAAAATACTGATCTTTCACGGTCATCACAATGTGTTGAGTTAATGAATAGGGGGTTTGATTTCTCATCTTATTTTTGAAGTCCAGATCTACTCTACATAAGTCCCCACATCAAGATGATGGGAAGAAGGTCTCTTAGGTTACCTCTAGTAGCACCACTTTCCATCACTCCTACTTGTTCATTTAGGGTAGCTTCAGAGAGCTCAGTCCAACTCTTTGAACCCGAATTCACCTCCATACCATTCCCCCTCAACCACCCTTCTTCCACTCCTGAGGTACAGACAGATAGGCCAACATAACTCTACATTCATTTGACAGCACTTGAGATAGGGTCTTTTTCCTTTGTAGAGATCGGAGAGATGGCCAGGATAACAGAACTGATGAGCATCCTCAGACTTCTTCATTCTTATTACACCAGGCTACCATCAACAACACACTGTTAGTCCCCTTGGAGGCCATGCAGAGACAGATTAGGGACCAGGGAATCTTCATGGCAGAAGTAAGGATAGAGATTACTCAGATGAGATATGGGAGAGAAGAGCCATGGTATTGGAGAAATACCCAGACATGAGGGCCGAGCAGATGACAGACATCAGGAGGAGCCGCATGATCCATAGAGGCCAGCACGTACCTTGAGGTAGTCGCACAACCTTGGTGCAACCCACACTCACTGTTGGATCCAATTGCCCGCTATCCTGGAAAACTTCGAGCTTCACCATAGATGATTTAGCTATTGCCCAAATCCCATGGGCATTCCATGGAGGAACCCCGCTTCCATCTGCAAAATATTGAGATGATCTGCATCACCATCCATGACAGGCTAGTCGACGAGGACACCATTAAGCTGATAACCTTCTCATTCTCCTTGGTTGAGAGAACAGCCTACTGGCTGAAACACTTGGGGAGGATTGTCACCACTTGGGAGCAACTATGAACCAAGTGACTTAACAAGTACTACCCACTCAGTTGAACTAATGTGGCCATATCCATGATTAGCAAATTCAGAATGATCCCTAATGAACAATTCCATGAAGCTTGGGATCCCTTTCGAGAGCTCATTGACAAGTGTCCCCACCATGACGTCAACAAGCCCAATCTTGTCCAGAGTTTCTTCTGTGGGATGACACCTGATTTGCAGGGGCTTATGAACACCTATTGTGGAGGCTCCTATTTCACCAAGGATGAAGACTAGGTCTGGACCATTTATAAGGAGATGGCAGAAAATTATACTGTGATGTCCCAGACCCGGATCTATACTCAGGGAAGCCTCCCCTACAGGAGACTTCATACTAGAAGATAACACGCATTTAGGTCGGTCCTTCTTCATCTTTCACAGCGGTAACACTAGCATAATCCTTAGATGCTGACATGGGCATTATCAGCTAGAAGCTAGACTGGATGGAGATTATTGAGAAGAAGACATGCCGGGGCCTTTACAAGCACAATAGGATCGATGAGCTGGCCCAAACATGAAGCGACCTGAAGACTCAAATCATGTGTCTCCAAGAGGCACAGACGGCTTCTCATTTGCATTCCAAGTTACTGTCTGATCCAGGGAGCAGTTCATCACAACCCTCTGCCTCATATCGACAAGTCCATCACATCCAGCAGAGCCCCTTCAGTCTCTCTCGTAGTACCAGCTACCACCACCCTCTTCAGACACTCAGATGGTGGTATATCATTCGAATCATCCTTTGGCTTCCCTTCCCTTCCAGTCCATGAGCAGTAGGAGCTGGTAATGGAAATCAACGGGATTTGGTACTCCTAATACCAACAACAGACCAAGATCCGTCATGACCACCCAAGCTTCCGATGGTCTACTGGAGGTGCTTATTCCCAGAAGCAGCCTCCAACACAGGAAGGGTAAGGAGTCCAACCAAAACAACCTCAGTACTCCCAACAGAAACACGGTGCTCGATCCCAGTTTTGGGGTCAACCGTGGAGGCATGAGCCTCATCCGTTCACACCCCCCCACTCGTACCATAGCCAGCAGCAGAACAATCTCATTTCCAAGGAGGCAACCCATCTGGTTCTCATGCACACTCGTATAAGAACCTAACCTTAGACGATCTCGCCTGCATCTATTTCGAGCAACAAGCTACTTTTCAGCGAGAGATGGATGAGTTCCGGCAGGAGATGAAGGACATAATAAAGGACAAGGCCACCATACCTGCATAGATCGAGCCGAACCCAAACAATCTGAAGAGAAAATCTAAGCAGGTACAATCTACAGAGACCACCACTCCTAGTGAGACTTTGGACGACATTCATTATTTATTTGATGTTGATTTTGTGATACTTAAGAGCCGTAGGATTCTAGCCGGTGGAGACTCATCTTGGCAACAACCCGATGCGGATTCTAGGGCACTAGATGGAGTCAAGAGCGGTGCTGATGCTGCTAATGTTATGATGATGCTGGCACTGAAGCCACCAAAGATGATGATCCCAATGATTGTGTTGATGTCATCGTATATCCAGTTGCTGCTGATGGAGGTGCTAATGCCACCAAATTTCCAGATGTCAGGCCAGAGCACGGTACTGATGCTGCCAGTTCAGATGTTGTTGGTGGTACTGAAGCCCCAAAGAGTCATTCAGTTGAGTTGCCTCCCTTATCTTATGTACCTGATGATGTTTTGAGAAAAACACAAAAAATGGAAAAACTTTGAAAATCAAAAATATGAATAAAGGAGAAGTTTTTGTATCTCCTATGGATCCATCTATTGAGATTGATGATGTTTGCATAGATTTCAGCCTTATGAATGCTCAGAAGCCCACTCCTACTCCTCACCTTATTTTTCTTAGGAGGGTCCCTCTATCCCCTTCCCTCAAGCACTCTTCTTATGGAAGGATAAAAAATAAGAAAACTCAAAAAGAGATAACAGATAGAGCTCAGCGAGCAGATTATGGACAGATTTCAGATTTAGCTGACTCTTCAGGAGACACATGAGCACATCCCCCTCTTCCAAAAGAACCTCAGAGAAAAGACCATCATATGTAGGAAGAAGAGGCATAACCACAATGCAAATTCATGTGCTCACTCGTGCCACTTGCTTCGCCATCCAGAACCGATTGCCAGCCAAGAGACCTGATGCAAGGGCTCCTTATGTCAGATGCCACATCGATGAGCAATAGTTCGATTGGATTCTATTAGACAACAGATCCTCGATTAACCTCCTTTCAATTTCCTTACTTGATTGTTTCGAGTTTGGCCCTCTTAGACAGAGCATGACAATTCTCCATTTTAAAGATAGATCTTTCAAGAGACCGAAGGGGCTATTGAAGGATGTTGTTCTCACGATTCAGGGCCTGAAATTCCCCATGGACTTTGTTGTGTTGGATATGGAGATACCTGAATGTGTGATCGATACCCCCATCATTTTAGGACGACCTTTCTTGGCTACAACCAAGGCATTGTACAATCATGATAGCGGGAAGGTATACTTTCGTGTCAAGGGAGAAAGTGTAGAAATAGAGACAATTGAGAAATTGAGAGCCAGAGTTTCAGCTTGCTCTGAGCAGAGTTCAGAGCAGATGATAGGTTCAGAGCTAGACACACACCATGAGTATGATTTTGTGTTCTCAAATGATGAAGCCATTTGGACAAATCTGATTTCACGAGCTCTTATCACACCTTCAGAGTCTGCAGAGTTAAAAAATGCAAACAGATGAGAGTTCAAAGAGCGCACTCATGACACAGGATACCTTAGAGGCTGATGATTGTGATTTGTCTAGTGAAACAAAGTATATTTCATGTGATTCTGATTTAGACCCCTCAGGCTTAGACACTAATTTTGATTGGTAGGATTTCAATGATTATTTACCATTTCTGATGTCCACAGAGCCCACAACTAGCATGGAGATTGAGCCAGTATAGTTGATAGACACACTAGTAGGGTCGTCTCTATCAGATTCATTGATTCAGCGAGAGTTCTCTCATGCAGATTTGATAGCCCTCACTCGGACTTTCCAGAGACCAGATCTGCCAGCTCCCACATACCCGGAACTGAAGACCTTACAGCAGAGAATGAAGTATATATTCCTTACGAGAGAGATAGAAATGTTCCCAGTCATTATCTCAGCGGATTTGATAGACGATCAAGAATCTCGTTTGATGGAGGTTCTTGAAAGAAACTGCAAGGAAATCAGATGGACTATATCTGATCTCTAGGGGATAAGTCCAACCTTGTGCTCTCACCACATATATCTCGAGGATGATGCCAATCCATCATGTGAGTTTCAACGTAGGTTGAACTTGAATCTTCGATATGTAGTCATGAAGGAAATATCTAAGTGGTCGAGCACCGATTTTATCTACCCCATCTCCCACTCCAAATGGGTTAGTTCGTTACAAGTGGTACCCAAGAAGATGGGTATCAATACATTTATGAGTGAGTTTGGAGAGGAGATAGCTACCTGAGTACCCACTTCTTGGAGAGTCTGTGTGGACTACAAACAATTGAATCAAGCCACCAAGAAGGATCACTTCTCACTTCCATTTATTGATCAGATCATCGAGAGGTTAGCTGGGAAGAGTTATTATTGCTTTCTTGACGGGTACTTAGGGTATAATCAGGTGGCCATAGTGCTCGAAGATCAGGATAAAACAACGTTCACCTGTCTGTTCAGAACGTATGCTTTTAGACATGCACCCTTTGGATTATGTAATGCCCCGGCTACATTCCAAAGGTGCATGCTTTCCATTTTCTCGAACATGGTGGGCAACTATTTTAAGGTCTTTATGGATGACATTTCGATTTACGGTGATGGGTTTGATGCTTGTCTTTCTTGCCTAGATTGAGTACTTCAGCGCTGCATTAGCATTCACCTAGTTTTATCTTGGGAGAAGAGCCATTTCACAATGATTGAAGGGATGATCCTTGGTCACATCATCTCCAACAGGGCATGGAGGTTGATCCATCCAAGGTGGATATCGTCAAGAAGCTCACTCCACCATCAAATTTGAGACAGTTGTAGTCTTTTCTGAGGCATGTCGATTTCTACCGACAGTTCATACAAGACTTCAGTCGGATTGCCTGACCAATAACTGATTTGCTCACGAAAGACACCGAGTTCCTTGTAAATGATAAGTGTCTTTCATCTTTTGAGACTCTCAAGAATTTTGTTGTGCATGCTCTTGTCCTTCAGCCATCTGATTAGTCTCTCCCATTCGAGATCATGGCGGATGCTTCCGATTTTGCCATAGGGGCTGTTGTAGGACATAGGAGAGATACTTTGTCATTTTCCATACACAACGCTAGCCTAACTTTGGATAGCACTCAACGGAACTACACTATATCTGATAAGGAGATGCTAGCCATAGTTTTTGATCTGGATAAGTTTCGATCTTATATTCTCAGATCTAGAGTGACTATCTATACAGATCACACCACCATCCCATAACTAATGTCCAAGAAGGATGCCAAAGACAAATTGACGAGATGGATCCTTCAACTCCAGGAGTTTGATATTGAGATTAAGGATAAACCTGGAGTCAAGAATGTGGTGGCGGATCAACTCTCCCAATTAGAGCATATTGCGAATTAGGATATGACCATATTTATCACTAAGACATTCCTAGATGATGTGATTCTTGCTATCACCTCGCTCCCATGGTATGTTGACATTGTAAACTATCTTATTACCAAGAAAGTTCCACAATGTTGGACCAGGCAACGACTTGAGACTTTCCTTGCGAAGGCCAAGTCATACCATTGGGAGGATCCCACCCTTTATAACGAAGGGGGGGGGATAGTGTCTGGCGTTGGTGTATTCCTTAGAAGTAGCACCATATCATCCTTTCTTATTGCCACAAGCTTGAGACAGGAAGACATCACTCTAGGAAATGGACAACATAGAAGGTTCTCCAATCCGGTCTTTAGTGGTCTATCCTCTTCAAGTATTCAGATGAATTCATGAAGAGGTGTACTGATTGTCAGAGGATGTGCACTTGTGGATAGAGAGATATGATGCTGATACAGCACATTCACTTCTATGAGGTTTTTGACTAATGGGGCATCGATTTCATGGGTTCATTACTTAAGATTCAATGATTTGAGTACATTTGTTGGCTGTGGATTACGTAAGTCATTGGGTTGAGGCCATCGCTGCCCGAGATGTAGATGCAAAGACCGTTTGCAATTTTTTGTGGAAGAATATCATATCATGGATCGTGGTATCAAGAGTCTTGATTTCTAATAGGGGTACTCATTTTATCAACGACAAGGTAAGGGCCCTTTCTAACGAGTTCAACATTGATCACAGAATTGGCACGCCATATCATCCTCAGACGAATAGTCTTGCTAAGGTTTCAAATAGGGAGGTTAAGACTATTTTGTAGAAGGTTGTCTACCTAGACTGAAAGGATTGGTCACAACTTTTGGACTCGATCTCGTGGGCCTATAGGACTTCCTTCAAGACACATGTGGGTACATATCCTTTCTGTCTCATTTATGGCAAGCCATGCCACTTAACTATTGAGGTCAAGCATAAGTCACTTTGGGTAGACATTGAGATACTATTGGATCCTGAGAGTGTAGGAGATCAGAGGAGAGGAGAATTGGCAGCCCTGAAGGAGTTGAGAGATACAACCTTCTCAAGTAGCCTACAGTATAAGGATAAAGTGAAGATATCGCATGATTCTCACATCAGCCTTAAGAAGTTTGAGCCAAACCTGAGAGTATGGTTATTTGATGCAAGACTAAGATTATTTCCAGGAAAATTACAGAGTAAATGGAAAGGACCATACTTGGTCAGAAAGGTGCATGCCAACGGTAGCATTGGTATATCTGAGTTGTCTTCTGAGTCCACCTTTCGAGTCAACGATCAACGTCTAAAACCTTACCTTGATCATGATCCAGTGACCACTGTTGTTGCCCCTATTCATTTTGTATGAGATATGTTCCTTGACTCACATCACCTGCATCTCATACCTGATTGTTACTTCCACTTCGCCTCTGCATAGATCCATATTGTCTATATCATTCATTCATTTTCTTCAATACCCCATATCCATCTTATGATTTTGCTATACTTAGGATGCTCTTTATCCTATGTATAAGGGGGTATTAGACCTGTGATTATTCATTTTTCTATTACCTCTATTTTTGATGCATAATATCAGTACATTCTATTCCTCGATTTTCCCCTTTATGTACAATCTTCTACACTTAGGATTACTTAATCCTAAGTATAGCGGGGATCAACGACTTCTATTGATTTTATTATTTCATTCTTTTGAGTCATTATAGTATCAGATTCTTTTCACTTCTTTGTACTCAGCACGAGTTATGTCTTCCTTCATAACTCTATGATCACTATGAGGACATCTTAATGCTAAGTATATGGGTGTCCTATATTATATATATATACACATTATCCATAACTCGTGAATAAAAGTGTTTTGAAAAAAGTTTTTTTTTAAAAAAAAATGTAAAATGTTTTGTAAAAATTAAAAACATTTGAAAATTTATTTTTGTACATTTTTTGTGTGAAAATGTGGGTAAAAATTATTTTAATTGCAAAAAGATTTGTAAATTGTTTTCTATATCAAAAATATTTATACTGTACAAAATTTTTTAAAATTGTGTGAAAATAAAATATTTGCAAAAATAATTTGTAAAATTGTTTGTAAATGTTTTTAAAAATAGTTTTGAAAATCTTTCAAAAAAGTTTTCAAAATATTGTGAAAATGTTTGCAAACTATTTTGTCACATGGGAAATAGTTTATGGGGTATAAAAATTATTTATATATACATAATCTACCCCCAATTATTTAAACATAAATACCATCAATAAAGTCAGTCTGAGAACCTACAATTAAAATCCATTTATATATAAAACGTGTAATAGAAACCCTATTTTAAATATGTACATATCATTGTGAAAACCTTTCTTCCTTTTACTTTTTCAAAAATATCCAAATTTGAAAATTTTAAAAAATTCCATAAAAAAATTACATAGTTTGAAAAATTCACACAAAAAGAGTTTTTGTAAATACTTGCATGTGCATTCTTCAGAATCATGGTTGACATTTAAAATAGTCTGAAATAAAATTGAAGAATGGAGCTTGGTTAAGACCTTAATCTACTTAACTTCAGAGGAACCTTATACGATTTGGAGTTAAAACTTTTTAGGTCCATAACAACTTAATTCTTTCAGTCCACTAGGTTATGATCACATGTCATCTTGTTTGGTATAAGTAGAACACTTAACAACACACGCATGACTCTCATAGATAATGGCTTTACTTGGACACTCACCTTACACGTAGCTCAACACGGATGAGGTGGTAAGGAGGCAGAATCCTTTGTCTTGGAGTAGCATATGGGTGTAGTACAACTAGCAGGAACCACTCGTCCTCCTCTAGGGAGGGTAGTGCACCTCAACCTGGTCTAGTAGCATTGAGATCTAAAGATGGGATGTTGTGGGTTGCAATAAAGCTCCAAAAGAGGGATAATCTACTGGATCAAGAAGAAAAACTCCTTATGTACATGTTGCACCTTATAGATATGTGATAAAAATGTGCAAAAATACAAAAACTCCAAAAAAAGGACATTCCTGATTGAAAATAAAATGCTTGATGGAGTGTATATGGTTGAATAAGGAAAGTTTGTGTATTCCATCATCTCATCTCATGGAAGCTTGCAGTTGGAGACTTAACTACGTCGGTTAAGCTCCAAGGTATTCGTGGCTACATTGGTCACGGTCCTTTCTATCCTTTCCCCTCTTCTCGAGCTAGTTGTACTTGAACTTAGAACGGAATACCCCGCTCCTCGAGGAAAGAGTTGCTAGACTGGGGGATTAGAGTTACCTTGTTGAGGGAGGTTGTTTCTTTTCCATATTTGAGGTGGGGAGCTACATATCACTTACAAAGTATAAGGAAAGATTCACAGTCATTAGAGTTTGCGTATGTAGACTTGTTCTGACCTGGTTGTTAAGGAGACTTGATCATAGAATTGTGGAACTTGAAGATTGTCGAGTCCTAAACCCGTTCCCAATAAGGTTTTGCCAAATTAATAATCCAAAGGTTTGACCAATCTCCATACTTCAATCTTATGAAGATAAGTTTAATAACCGACTTTGATTCTTCCCTTTTATTTTCCTTTTATTTCAATTCTTTTTCAAATAAGTGTTTGCTAAGGGACTAGCAAAGGTAAAGTATAGACAGATGATGAATCCATGATTCTTATTCTTTTATTTTAGCCATATCTTTTAGCAAAAACATCTATAAATATGTATAAATCCAATATATTACCATTGTGCATACTATCGTTAATATTGTATAATTAACACTTTTTCCAAAATAAAAGAATAAAGAGGAAAAGAAAATGATAAGAAGGATGTAATTATTTAACAAGTACAGGCTGACCTAAACCCCGAGAGAAGGTCAATTATTGACCTGATCGACAAGGAATAAAGTAGGGGGAGATAGGGTCTTTATATATTCATCATTATGCATTCTACGTACATATCATTCATCTATTTTATTCATCAATAAAAGGTCTTCAAAATAAATTATTTTCTTAATAAAATGTGTAAATAAAAATGTCTTATAAATAATAAAAATAGTTGCAACATGATTTGATGTACATGGTACAAATAAATATCACTCATAAAAGCCACCAAACAAGAACTTAAAAGATCAATTTTGTCTCCGTATGAACTCAAATTCTTCCAAAATCACCTTTGTTGGACTCTAAATTAAATTATCTTTAAAATGACAGTGTTTCATAAATTTTGGAGTTGTGGTGTAAAAGTTGGCTTTTTGGGTGCATTGTATAGTCACATAGTACCTATACCTGTAAATATCTATAATTAATTATTTTAATATATAATTTATGCATATTGTATTTTTTAATACTTATATATATATATATTCCTAATAATATCATAAAAACAAAAACAAAATCATAAAACACAAAATAAATTAGAAATAAAATCAAACTTTCATTGTAAAAAAGCCACACTTTTATACATTGTATAAATTAATTATTTAATTAATACCTATATTTAATTTTTAAAAATAAAATAAAAATTCTTTTATATTCCTTTAAATATGTTTTAAGTAGATAAAATATAAAATAAAGGACATATGTGTGCAAATAATAAAATATAAATAAAAGAATAGAATATATAAGTATACTATATTTGTACATAATATAGTATATCTGAAATACTATATATATGAATTCATAAAAAATAATTAAAAATCACAGAAAAATAATTTGAAAAATAATAAACATTTGTTATTCTATTCATTTTTATTTTAAAACTATTTACTATTTTTTATTAAATTTGTAAATCCTTGAAATTTGATTGGTCAACCCGGGTCCGTTGACCCGGGTCAACCTCCCCTCCTCCAGACCCGACCCAGGTATCTCGTCATCGTAACTAATCTCTCATCATTCTCCATCTCAGGTCCGACCATCTTTTCCCTCGATTTTTGCACTCGTTTCTTCTTCTAGGATCCGTGATCCTCGCAGATCCCTACGAAGAGCCGAATCCTCCAAGGGTTTCACACACTCCTTCAATCCTTATGGACCCTAGGGACACCCTATAAGCATGCTCCCCCGCCTCCATTGTTCGGCAGCTCATCCCTTATGCCTCTTCTCCTCCCATGGCAGCTCTAGAATCATGTAGGGTTTGTTTGCATCATCCATCGGAGCGCTATTTGGTGTTGGTTCGGATGCGGTTCGGATGTGACCGGAGTTGCTACACAACGTGAAGCCTCTTCTGCCCACCGTAGTAGGATCGAGGCTATAAACCCACCTTCGCCTTCGCCTGACAATGTTGATCATCTCAAACCTAATGTATCCCTTTTCCATTCACATTTCCATTGTTCATCTCGATTCTTATCATCTGCCATATGCAAACTTTTTGGCTCCAACTACAGTTGTCAGAACTCCACGACCACCTCTACTGGCACTTATCGATCCTCGACTCATCTTCACCCTTCGCATGTACCATGATCCCCTTGTATCCTGCTCATTGGAGCAGGATTAGGATAGATCTCATCCCCCATTTCTGCCAAAGATCACCAGAGCACCCCACTGTCGTTTCTCTCTTTCTCAACTACTAATAACCATGGCCGAGGTTACGTCTTAGAGTTGTGATTCCCTTTGTAGGAATGACATGCATGAAAGGCCCAATCTGAGCTTCAACTGAGGTTGTGGTGCACTCCTAGGCAGTTGAGCTTCGTCGTGACCATCCGACTGTCCGCGCTCTCCATCTAAGGGCCCCTTGTGACCCAGATAGCCATTAGCATCATGTTGGACCAACCGACAAGGTGATCAGAGCACCCGAGCACCATGCATACACGATTGAAACTCACCGGCCAGCTCCTTCTTCATGTTCTTGTAGAGTCCCGATCAACCGTTAGACGATGGAGATCCTCCTCCAGTCTTGATCTGAGCCACACGTCGATGTTTTTTTCCTGCACATCAGATCAGGTCTCTTTACAGATCTGAGCCGCACGTCATCAGCTTTTCATGATCATCAGATCTACCCAGTAACGGTCATCCAGACTGTACGCCAACTCTACTCGCCTGAGCCGTCAGATCTTTAGTAAAGTAGCATCAGAGACGTCCGTGCCTGCCACCACGAGAGCATGCCATGTGCCCCCATCAAAGGGTATATTTCACTCAGACCCTCGTAGTTAAACATGTGAGCTCGAGGCAAACCATTCCTACAATAAATGTTATTGTAATTTTTGATTTATCAATAAAAGTTATTTATTTTTTCACTCTCTTTCTAAGATTAAATGAATGAATGCACTATAAGGTCACTCTGTATAATTAGGATTACGTACCATGGCCATCTTAATGATCGTACAGTTGTTGATTCAATAATTGAATTATAGAGGTTGGTGCTTGGATGAACATCTAATGAGTCAGATTGAGGACTCATCAAGTACCGTCAAATGATTGTTAAGAGATAATCTCCAGCCTGAGTAGGAGATGGAAATCCTTTATCATTAGGCTTATATCTGACCGACCTCTTGATGCAGGTCCTCCACATGGGAATAGAGATTTGGAGGTATTAGATTAGTTAGGTCAAAGAGTTGACTTAACAAGATCTAGATAACCAAAGTCGTATGTAGTATACTGTCACAATATAGGCACACATCCTCTGACCCGAGATAGATGTGTCACTATATGTCTAAGTATGTACATTTGGCAGACCAATAGGTTAATGGCCTAACCAAGGTCTTTACACTGGCGAACAGGTGTGCATATGAGGGCATATGAGTAATACGATCTCTCAAAGGGATCATACATGTTCACTTGTGAACCGGAAGACATGAACTCCCTCATGAGGTATTGGGACCGATCAAATTCCATGCATGGTCATCGTGCTTTGGAAACATGACAAGAATTTGAAGGTATGATATATGAATTTTGAAGGCATATGATCGATACAAACTCCCAATGACTAAGAATGAGAAACTTGATGATGGAACCCTAAAATGACAACGGGAAATTGATCTATATCTTCGGGTTTATCATAGGTCTTCCAATATGCAGGATGTACATGTAGTAGGAATGCTTGAGGGTGATGTGATCATAGACGATTGTATAACCATGACACTTCCATTCCGAGAGAGTGATAAAACAGATCTGGATTTTAGTGATTACTCTCAGTATGGAAGTAATCTGATCTTGGTCCAAGTGTTGGACATTCTAATGAGATCCAGATGCATTAAGAAGATTAGATTTACGGCCTTGATTTAATCAAACATCAATGAGAGGTCCATGAGATCTGGATTTGATATGTGATCTTAATATCCAAGTCACTATACGTGGAACGTACAATCGCCATATCCTTATCTTCAAGTATCTACGTAGAAAGCACATTATTCTGGAAAGAGTTCAAGAATAATTCCATTGTTGAATTATATCTAAGAATTGAGAAATGGATAATTAAATGTGATTTAATTATCATGAATGATGTGAATTTAATTCATATTATTTAAATGCATGAGAATGATAATCCAATGTAATTAAATGTGATTTAGTAATTATAGATATGGATAATGTGGATAACAATATCCAATTATTCATATATATTATAAATGTGATTTATAATATATTAGAGAGAGACTATTGTGATTTATATTTGTTAATTAATTATTGATATGAATTGGATTCACATTGGATGATTAATTGAAATTATAATTTACATTTTGTTTTGGGATGTGAATGTGATTCACATTTTTCTAATGGCATGATTGCAATATTCACAAGATAATTAAGGATTATTTTTGTGAAATAATTTTCAAAAAGTATTGTCGTAAATCTTGGAGATATCATGAGATAATGAGATCTCATGAGATAATGAGAGCTCATGAGATAATGAGAGCTCATGAGATATTGAGAAGATAAACCCATTCCACCTCAAGAGGGTGGACGACCACTAATCTCCATTAGGAGTAGGGTGACCATCCTCCCTTTTAGGGGAAAGGGTCACTCTTCTCATTATCTCCAAGATTAATTAATTAATTAATTTGATTTGAAATTAGTTATATTGATTTATCGATATATATTAATTTAAATTAAATTAATTATTGTTGTGTTTTTAAAACAACATCATGGCCATTGAAAGAAACACAAATCAATCTTATCCATTGATTTTGTATTGTTCATGGATTGAAATCCATGGACCTCTAAAACCCTATATAAGAAGAGGCATCCCTTTCTCTTCGAGTTACGATGACACAACTCTCTCTCTCTCTCTCACACTCTCATGACAAGCCTTCTCCTCGAGTGGTCGTCCACTCCTCTCATAGAGAAAAGGTCGCCTCCATCATCGCATCGTCGTTTTGTCGTTGCTTTGATGACTCCTGGGTCTCCATTTTATTTGGTGTGTCTCACTCATGAAGAAGATGTTTGATCTCATGATACGAGATCAGGAGATCCATTGCTTGGATCATTGACTTGAATTGCGAGAAGCGCACGACTCATCTCAGCGCTCGCAAGCGTCTCCTCCGACGGATAGGACTTGAGATAGGAGGTCTCTTCTCTTAGAGGCTCGATCACAACCACGCTACAAGAGTTATTCCTATATCTATTATGTGGTTAGATGAAACAATTTAATAACTATTCTTGGATCATGTGGTTTCATTGATTAAAAATGTTTTAAATTATGCTACATCGAGCGACTAGTACGACTAGTCGCTCTCGATCGTATATGATGCAATCCTCATGCTTATGTGATGCGCTTAAGGATTCTTCCATATCCTTCAAGTGGTATCAGATCCAGGTTGGAGGTTTTGGATATGACCCATAAATTTAGGAAGATTTGGGCTCAATAGGATTTGTGAAAATTTTATCGCATTTCATTCATGCAGTCCTATTTTGTGATTATTTTCGGCCCTGGTTAAAATGTTTAAACACACAATTATCATTTGAATTATGTTCCCAATTAAATAAGAAAATTGTGGGATTTGAGTTTGCGTGATTTGGAATCTGATTGCTCAAGTTATGATCTTTTTAATGAACATATATCCATTGTTTCAGTGATGACAAATCTTGACGTAATTAAAGAGTTAGTTACTGTATTTAAACACCTAGAAATGCATGAAAATCACTTGGGTTATGTTATTGGAAACTTACTTTGCAAGATTTGGATTTAAATTGATTTAGATATGTTAATTTTAGTAAGTGAGGGTCACTACTAGAAATTACATTCCTAATCAAGAATCTTGTAATTATCATTTAATAAATTAGTGAAATTAATGGTTAATTTCCTGGGATAATTATGGATAAATATTTGAGAAATATTTTGATGATAATTATTTCCTTAAATGATATTGTCTTAACCAATAAGTTATTAGTTATGATCTAGATCACAAATTGATTACTCAATCTTCTTTCCAACAAACAAACTTGCTTGAATAGCATTGTGAATTTGTTTAGCAAATTTCCTTATAATATAAATCAAAATGGTTTTGATTATTATTATATGGTATAACTTCAATTGAAAAACCGATTATCATCTCAAGTACAAAGTGATCAATTGGCGTTATCCTAACTTGAGGCGGATATGGTGTCTCGTCAGGGAGCGTTGGGGTAACAGGTTGCTCAGTGAGCAGTCTGTCCCACTCTTGTCGGTACTAACGATGAACTGGGTAGGGAAGGTATAGTGATTGAGAGATCATGATGTATTTTTATAATTATTAAAATTTGAATAGTACGTATTTTTTAGATAATACCATCCTTTCAAGTAACAATCAAGTTTGTTGGTTGATTGAATTGGATTGATAATTGATTTAATATGATTAAATAAATTATATCCAAACTTAAACACTCTATTATGAATATATGTGTATTTCCCTTGGAAGAATTAATTATATGAATGTGATTCGTGATAATTAATTAAAATATGAATATGAGGTGGAGGATCACATAAGTGACATCCATGGTCTCCCGTCATGACGAAGGGTTCTGTCGCCATGGATTGTATGTAGGAGATGTCTGTCCGAAGTGACAGCTCCTACATACAAGCGCATCTGGATTGGGCTCTTTGCTTCTCGAAAGAGTAAGACCATATGTGTAGTGAACCTAATATCAGGTCGTCATATTATTGGGGTGATATTGGATTGCACATAACGAGTTCTAATCAAGTTGATGGTTGGTTCAATTAATCACGGGTCAACATCACCTTATGGGTGGAGGGCTTGGTGTTAAAGACCGAATTGGGAAATGTAAGTCGGACTTGCAAGGCAGAATGTGTTCCTGCTTCCTTTTATCCTAGTCACAGGTTCTCGTATTATTGGTATGCGACAAAGGTAAAGAGGAGATCCGAGTTCTTGCTAGAGATATAGCGGTAAGTATATCTCTTACTTTGAAAGTGTTTAAGGGAATGAACTTTCAAAGTTGAAAAAGAAAGACTAATTTGATTACAAATTCCTTAAAAAAATAAATACAATTGAATATATAATTATTATATGATCTAATATAGTGCATTATTAATTTCAGAAAATGAAGTCCATGAACCCGCTTAGCAAGCTCCTAGAGGTCAATCAGTTGACCGGACCAAATTATTCAGATTGGATCCAACATTTGGATCTTGTCCTATCTGCTAAGCGCATCTCTTATGTGTTGTCAAAGGACAAGTACACAAACCTGAAGACTCTGGAAGAAATTAATTTTAATGAAAATTATGATGAAGATCATAACCTAGCAAGATGTTACATTTTAGGTTCATTGTCCAATGTGCTTCAGAAGCAACATGTGGAAATGGACACTTTCCATGGTATTATGGCGACTCTGAAAGAAATGTTTGATGATGTAAACCGCACACAGCGTTATAATATAATAAAAGAACTTATTCGCTGCAAGATGCAGGAGGGGACCTATGTTAGAGAACATATAATCAAAATATTTGGGTACCTTTCTGAGGTGGAAATCCTAAGAACTGACATGGATGTAGATATGCAGGATGACTTCATTCTGTTGTCGCTCCCTAAGTCTTTCAACAACTTTGTGGTCGCTTATCACATGAGCAAAGTTGATTATACTAATGTTGGGCTATTGGTTGCATTAAAGTCTACAAAAGACCTAATGAAGAAGGATAACCCCTCTGGTATTGCAATGGTTGCACAAGTCAAAGGAAAGAGTGGTTGGAAGTAAGGTTCTCGGAAGGATATCGATATTATTTGATGTTTATTGATGACCATTCGTGATATTGGTTTATCTTCCTACTTCGTCATAAATATGAAACCTTTGAAAATTTCAAAGAGTTCAAGGCTTTGGTTGAGAACCAAACCAATAGGAAGACTAAACAGATTCAATCTGACCGAGGTGGCAAGTACCTCTTAGATGAATTCAAGTAATACCTTAAATAGAATGGAAATGTCTCCAATCTCACTCCTCCTGGAACCCCCCAACTTAATGGTGTTTCTAAAAGATGCAATAGGAATATCATGCATATGGTCCATTCAATGATGATCAAAGCACATTTACTATTTTATTTCTGGGTATGCAGTAGAGACTGCTATATATATCATGAACAAGATTCCTAGCAAGTCTATACCCAAGACTCCTCATGAGATCTGGTATGGAACCAAACCTAGTGTTAATCACTTAAGGATTTGGGGTTGCTTGGTCCATGTGAAGAACGTGGATGCAAGTAAGCTAGAATATCACACTCGAGAGTGCTACTTCATTGGGTATGTAAAGGATGGTATTGGATACCAAGTTTATGACCCTGAGACCAAAAAGGTCTTCGTCTCTAGAGATGTGAAATTTAGGAAGGATGACTTAAAGGTCAAAATAAAAATGTAGTATAAGAGCTCATTGTGCCCCCTAAGGATTCTGAGCTTCTTGAACCAGAAACTGAAGACAAATAAAGATGAAACACCTATACCTCTTTAAAGGAATTTGAGGGTGGTTGCACCATTTGAAAGATATGGATTCCATGTGTCAGGTGAAAATGATGATGATCCTACTTCATTTGTTGAAGTACTAATGGATCATGACATGGATAGATGGATGCTAGCAATGAAGTCAAGATTGACTCCATGCATAGGAATGGAGTATGGACCCTAGAGGATAGACATGAAGGGGTAAAACCCATTGGGTGTAAATCGATCTTCAAGAGAAAGAGGGGACTTGATGGGAAAGTAGAGACTTTAAAGGCACGGATCGTAGCCAAAGGCTACACACAGAGAGAAGGCATCGACTACGATGAGACGTTCTTTCTTGTGGCTATTCTTAAGTCCATTAGGACACTACTAGCTATAGTTGTATCTCTTGATTACGACATCTGGCAGATGGACGTCAAGATGTCTTTCCTTCATGGATAACTCGAGGAGGATATCTATATGGAGCAGCCCCAAGTCTTCATAACCGAGGAAGGTAAAGTATGCAAGCTGAAGAAATCCATCTATGGGCTCAAATAAGCTTCTCATAGCTGTTTAACATCAGCTTTGACGAAACCATAATGATTTGTGATTTTGTGCAGAATCCTAATGAACCTTGTGTGTACAAAAAGCTTAGTGGAAGTACCATTGTGTTCATCGTACTTTACATCAATGACATCCTTATCATTGGGAATGATACATGGATGTTGATCAGTGTTAAGATTTGTCTATCACATACCTTCGAGATGAAAGTTCTTGGAGAGGCCTCTTACATCTTGGGTCTGAAACTATTCAAAAACCGAGAAAAGAGGATATTGGGATTATCACAACATGGGTATATTAAAAAAATTTTTGAACATTTCTGCATGTATAAGTCCAAGAAAGGTTTCCTCCCATTAATACATGGTATCCACCTATCTAAAGGGATGGCTCCTCAAACAGTTGAGGAAAAGAAAGCCATGGCTGGATGCCACTATGCTTCAGGTGTAGGAAGCTTAGTGTATGCCATGATGTGTACTAGGTCAGATATCTGCCATGCAGTGTGAGTGGTAGGTCGTTACCAGTCCTGCTATGGAGAGCAACATTGGAATGCAGTGAAGAACATTTTCAAGTATCTAAGACGGACGCAAGATTACATCTTGGTCTATGGAGATGGTGATCTCCAAGTCTTGGGATACACAGATTAAGTTCCAATCAGATATTGATGATCAAAAGTGAACATCATGATTTGTGTTCCTATTGAATGATGGTGTTGTGAGCTGGAGAAGCAAGAATTAGGACACTACAACAAATTCAACAACAGAAGCTGAATACATTGCCGCATTGGATGATGCAAAGGAGGCAATGTGGTTGCGCAAGTTCATCCTGAAACTTGGCGTAGTTTCCTCTGATACTCCTATCCAGTTACTTTGCGATAACACGTGAGCCATGGCCCAAGTGAATGAACCCAAATGGCATCAAAAAATCAATCACGTGGAAAGGAAATACCACATCATTCGGGAGATTCAAAAGCAGGGTGTCATCATCATCACTAAGTTGGCCTCTGCCGATAGCGTTGCTGATCCTCTTACCAAACCTTTGACATGGAAGGCTTTCGACCAACATGTAATGAGCATGGGTTTAAGGATTGTACCTGAATGGTTCTGAGGGATAGTGGGAGATTGTTAGCCATGTGAGCTCGAGGCGAACCATTCCTACAATAAATGTTATTGTAATTTTTGATTTATTAATAAAAGTTATTGATTTTTTCACTCCCTTTATGAGATTAAATGAATGAATGCACTATAAGGTCCCTTTGTACAATTATGGTTGTTTACCATGGCCACTTAATGATCATACAACTGTTGATTCAATAACTGAATCATAAAGGTTGGTGCTTGGATGAACATCTAAGGAGTTAGATTGAGGACACATCAAGTATTGTCAAATAATTGTTAAGAGATGATCTCCAGTCTGAGTAGGAGATGGCAATCCTTTCTCATTAGGTTGATATCTGACCGACCTCTTGATGCAGGTCCTCTTCATGGGAATAGAGATTCAAAGGTGTCAGATTAGTTAGGTCAAAGAGTTTACTTAACGAGATCGAGATAACCAAGGTCCTATATTGTATATTGTTGCGATATAGGCACACATCCTCTGACCGGAGAGAGATGTGTTACTATATGTCTAAGTATGTACATTTAGCAGACCAATAGGTTGATGACCTAATGATAACTGAGAAAAGTAGAGGGTCTAGAAATCTCACAAGGTGAGAGATCCAGTCGATGCATTGACCACTTAACAAATCACAATTAATCAACAGATAACCCACAATCAGAATAAAGCAATTAAATATTAAAAATGTGGAGTTACAATTTATTATAACTTTATAGCAAATGTGTATTGGTGTAAGCATGTGTAGAGGTTGAACACTGGGAGCAAACGAGAGGAGGCACAAATAATGCATAAAAATTTGTCTTTTTACCTCTTGTCCATGTTATTGTTTTTGTGGGTTTTTAATTATATATATTATGTTTATTTTATATTTTTATACTTTGATTTTTAATTTTCTAATTTTGTATTTTCTTTTTACATTTTATATTTTTAATATTTTATTTTTCCTTTAATATAAACAATATGACATATATAAGGCTTTATATATAAAATATATAATGGTATATTTAAAAACACTAATAAATATAAATAAAATTCAGAAAATAATTTTTAGGGGGGGTTTATATTTTTCTAATGTTTTCATATTTTTTGGGATTTTTACTAATTTTTGTGCATTTTTAGAGTCAAAAATATCCCCAAATAAGGGATTAATTAAATAACTGAATCTGATTTGGATATTAAAAATAATAAATAAATCCCAAAATTATCCAAATCAATTTTAATAAAAAATTTCTATAAATAAAAATATAAAATAGAAAAGATATTTTTGTATTTTTTAATAATTTTTAAGATTTTTATAAGAATTGTTAAGATTTTTATAAAGGATTTCGGGGTTTTTAGATTTTTAGATTTTTGTTTTTCCATTTTTAGTGATTTTTAGTATGTAAATAAAATACGTCAATATATACTATAAATATTTTTTTTGGAATTTTTAGAAATGTTTTTATATTTTTGTTGGTATTTTATAAGTTGAATAAGGAATAAAAAGTGCTCATTTGCACAAGACATTAAACATCTAATCCTATTTTTGTGGATTTTTAGGAGCACATTAGCTCTTTTTAATAAATAGATAAAACATACAAAAATCAAAGTCCTAGTAGGGGCATTTTAATAGATAAAATATAAGACAGGGTGCTTTGTGCAAATTTGCTAAAAATATACAACGTTAACAAAATTTTATTGGATTATAAAATAATTACAAAAATACCAGGACTAAACATGTAATTTACCCATTATTTGGGACTACACGTGATGTAGTCTGGGAAGGACCTAAATGTAAATATGAAAAAATATAGGGCCTTCTAGTAAATTTTACAAAAAATATACAATTTACATTCCAATTTATTGGACTAAATATAAATACAAAAACTCACAGGGGTATCCATGCAATTTGCCCAGTTCACATGAGATGACACGTGAGCTGAGCTGGACTGGACTCAAATGCAATTACAAGAGATACATGCCTATTTGCAAAATATCCAAATTAATTACAACGTTAACTTTTATTTATAGGACTAAATAATAAAATACAAAAATACAGGGCGAGAATATGCAATTTACTCCAAAAGAGGCGTTGATGGACGGCTAGGATTTCTTCACTTAAACACGTGTCGCCTCCTGGATGGGCGATACCCCTTCGCCAATATGCAGTGCGGATTGGATCTGGTGCTTCACAAACGGCTGGCACTTGGCGAGGATGGATGGTTGAGATCAAATATGGTGGGCCACCTCGATAATAGTGCTCGGCATGCCTTCAAGAACAGGGAAGAACATGAGTGTGTTATTCCTTGTTCGCTCGATTTGTCAAGCTTCACGACTCCATCGGCAACGCTAAGATGCTCTTGAGGCTCTGGGTGGCGGTCCGCGTCCAATGGCAGCTACAAGAGGTTCACCGGAGCCCTGGAGATGTTGAACCGGGTCGGGGAAGATGAAGTGCCCCAGGTGCCTTGAGTCAAGTATAATTGAGCCCAGGAGCGCTTTGTTGAGTGTGCTAACTTCATAGAAAAGAACATGGGTCGAGGGCAAACTACCTTGACCCGATTAAGTGTGGAATGGACGAGGTGGAGGCATGGGCGGAGAGGTCCGGTGAACGGTGAAGGATGGACCTCGATGCCTCGATCCAGGGAGAATCAAGGGTGGTCAGATGCGGTGGGAGACGAAGAAATTGATGAGGATGGAAATGAGATGATAGGCGAGGCAGAAAAACACATGAGGCACGGTGGAAAGGGTCCGCCGGAGGCCGGCGAACTACGGACATGGCTAATCTAGCTAATTAACTACCCTAATCACTAAACTAATGAAATAAATGAAATGTTGATAATAAAATCTATCTAAATTAAGTGAAGGGGCGCAGCTCGTACGTGGCCGGAGCCAAGGAGTAGAGGTCGCCGGCGACGGCGGCCTTGGGCATACCTCCTTCCTCCGCAAGCATTTACGACCTTTAGGATGCCCTACCTATCACGTAGAGACCTACTTGGACAAAGGTGTGAGATCTAAGGCTAGGGAAATGGCCAAAAATTTGAGGAGGAGCGGAGGCTTTTGTTTAAGAACAATATGGGCACCCTTATTGACCGACAAAGCCAAAGAATCGATGATATGTACGATAGATACAACGGCTGGGCGTGAATCTTGGTTGATCAGAAATGAAATCCCATGAAGGGATCGATGGTGATAGATGGACATAGCGTGTGGGTAAAAAGGAGGAAAAGCGAGGAAAATAGAGATCTGACATGCATGCATTCATATGGGTTGACCAGAGGTCAACAGTCCACGCATAGAGATTGGTCCATGTCATCTAAATAAAGACAAAAAAGGAGGTTTTATTAAAGAATAATCAATTAAAATAATAAATGATTTTATTAATTTTTGAGTATAAAATAAAAAATGTTTATTATTTGATGTAGTATTTTATTATGATATTTATTTATTTATTTGATATTATTTATTAGTAATTGATTTTTAATAATGTATTTATATGCATTATTGCTTATATTAGGTACATTTTTATTTTTATTTTCTATATTTTATATTATTATTTTTTCTTTTATTTTATATATTTATATATTATTTTTATATATGTAAATATATTTTTATTTATTTTTTGAGATGTATTTTGTACACTTAAATAAATAGATATGTATATTATTTAGGTATATTTATAGGTATTTTACCTATGTTTGATGTATATCTTTTTATTTTAATGTATTTTAATGAGTTTTATTTTGGTTTTGTACTTTTAATTAATTGTGACTAATATTCACAATATTATAAAAATATAAAAGAATAAAGAATAAAAGAATGGGGTTCCCTTTTATTTATATACAAGTAGGAACATAGGTATTTTGCCTTGTCTACACATAGACTTATTTTATTTTTTTATTTTTGGTTTTATTTTAGTTTTAATATGCACATATGTTATAAATGATAATTACAAAATTACAAAAATATGAATTTGTAAAAATAACGAGTAATGAATAAATTGAATATTTTAATCGGTATAATATACAACGAGGGTTAAAAACCTAACTTTCATACAGTAACTCCAAAAAATGTAAAACCACAACCATTAAATAGCTTGTGAAAAGTTATATAAAATTTAGAGTGTTTTTGATATGTTTTGAGTTTTTATTTGAAAGATATGGGTCTGGGAAGTTCGATTTTTGGCTTTTTATTTTGTATATAAAATGAACACTGTATATTATTTTTGTACAAACTCAATTTTGTATTTTTATTTACATTATTATCTACAAATTTTATGTACAAAGTTTCTTTATTTGATGAATAAATAATAAAGAATAAAATAGGTGTCAAAAATGAATAAATAAAGAATAAAGAATTGGATTTTTATTCCATTTTTGGCCCTTATCCCCCCTACTTTATTTCCTTGTCGACCAACTCAATTCTTAAATTGGTCTCGGAGTTTAGGGTCATAAAATATATTCGATATTTTATTCTTTTTCTTTTCTTCTTTTTATTCTATAATTTTGGCATTAAAACCCTTATTTTATATTCAAATAATACAATAAATAATGAATGCTATTATGCATAAATTGATGTTATTTACATGCATTAGCTAGGGTTTTTAAGGCCAAAATGATATAATAAAGGTGATGAAATGGAGATTCATCACCCCCTATACTTGCCTTTGCTCGTCCCTAGCAAACACTTATGCAATAAGTATGAGAAGATTAAAGAAGAAAAGAAAAAGAAATAATAAAGGGAATTGATTTCAATAATTAAAGTTGTCTTCACAAAATCAAAGTTTGGAGCTCTAGTTTGACCTTGTTGTGAAAATGTGTGTGGAACCTTGTTGGGAACCAAATTTAAAACACAACAACCTTCGAGAGTCACAGAACTCGGTTCAAACCACCTCAATGGCCAGGTTAGAACTAGCCTGCAACATTTGCAAACCCTTATGACTATGAAGCTGAATTTTACGGTGTAAGTGGTAGTGGCTCTCCCCAACTGAAATGACAAAGGAACTGACTTCTCCAGAATGACAACCCAATGATTCCCCAATCTAGCACTCTGTCCTAGAGGAGCATGGTATTCCCTTCTAAGTTCAAGTGGCATCCAACTCAAGAGGAGGAGGTGAAGAAAAGAATGGATGGTAGCCAATGTAGCTACCTATCCTGGGATGCATGGCCAGTGTAGTCAAGTCATCGAGCTGCAGGCTCCCATGGTATAACTTTGATGTTTAAGCTTTCTTATTTTCTATACAACATATATACATACCCCGGCTGGCATTTTCTTTTCTTTTCAGGCATTCCACTTTTTTGGAGTTTTTTTTTTGAAATACTATTTACAACAACATTTACATAAAGAGTTTTTCCTCTTGAGCCATAAGACTATCCCTCTTTTGAAGCTTTATTACAACCCACACTCTCCTGTCATTCGACTTCATGGCAACTGGACCAGGTTGGGGTACACTTCCCTCCCTAGACGAGGATGAATGTTTCCTCCCGTGTGCGTGTCAGACTGGCAAATCCAACCCCCTCACCACTCCAACTGAGTTGAGCCAAGTGAAAGGTGCAATTGTTCAAATTAGGTCACGACTGACAAGAGTCATGCGTGCGTCTTGAAAAGTTCTAGTTAGTCAGTTGAGGTGACTTGAACCCAGCCCTGAGTCTCAAAGAATTAAGCCCCAATGGACCTGAAGTACTTAAACCTAGTTCCCATAAGGCTCCAGTGCAGTTAGGTGTAGTAAGGTCCAACCAAGCTCCAATCTTCGACTTTATTAGACTAGTTCAATCATCAAGCTCAATCAAAGAATAATATGAAAATGCTATGTATAATGCAAAAATAATGATGCAATTTTGAAAATGAAAGGAATTTTTACATAAAGAATTTTGCAAAAAGAATTTTGGCACAAGAAGTATCAAATATGTACAACTATTTACACGGGCGTGCCGCTTTTTATTTATTTACAAAGGTTAAGAATTTAAAAGAATCTACATGTTTTAACAAGTTATTTTTATAAGTCTATATAATTGATAAAGAATTTTATTTTTTATATATATAATTTATTCCTATTTAATGATGCATTTATTCCTCAAATTTATTTGAAAACAATTTTGAAAACTATAGTACACAATAATTTTTGCAAATATTTACAAACATTTGAAATCTATTTTGCAAAAAAAATTCGTATAATATATATGTATATATTTCACAATATTTTTACAACCATTTTCAAAATACTTTGCAAATAGTTTTTCAAATCCTTTTATTTCTCACAAAGAAAAGAATTTTTCAATCAAAATATCTTTACAAAGGTTGAAAATATTTCACAAAAAGTTTTCCAAACGGTTCACACCATTTTTCAAATCATTTTGCAAAAATATTTTTATCCTGATATATTAATCAGTATATACAAAAAGAATTTGAGGAATAAAAAGCATTATTAATGGGTTTTTAATGAATTATATATGTATAAATAGTATTTTTAGCCATATTTATTAATAATTATTCGAAAGTACGAGTAATGGATAAAGTATATACAGAGTATATATGACCCCCCTATACTTAGCATGAGCTACGTCCTCATAGATCGAAAAGAGAAAGAGAAGACATAACTCATACTAAGTATAGAAAAATCCTATACTACAACAATTGAATGAGAAAAGAATAAATAGATAAATGAATAAGAAATTGACCGTCCCTCCTATACTTAGGCAGGGAGGGTCAAGGGTGGGAATAAATGGATCACAACTCGTGTTGTCTCCACCTTTACTTAGGGTGAGATATCCCTAAGTATAACAGAGCAAATCAACAAGAGAGGAGATAGTGGAGGGGATCAAAGAATGAAAGAATCTGGGATGCACATCCCCCTATACTTAGGATGAAATACGACCTAGGTAGAAGACTGACAAAAGGGGCGCCAACTTTTCTATAGAAAATTAAAAATAAAAAGGAAAAGAAGGAAAGAAGAAAATAAGAAAAGACAAATATAGATATATGACAAGATCGTAGAGAATGTACACATCACTCCCCCTATACTTAGGGTGAAAGATCCCTAAGTATATGCAACAACAGGAGTGATGAAACAGAGCAGAAAAAGAACAAAGTAGTGTGTACCCCCTATACTTAAGACAAATTACATCCTAGGTATAGACACACTGATATGGCAAAAGATTTGGGGCACACAAGACATACGGAAGAAAGAAGGAATAGAATAAACAACACGTATACACAACAAGTAAGAATGGTGAAGTACAGGACGATATCTGGTACGCGAGTACCTTGCTCTTGTCGTCGTCTCCGTGTGAGAACGAGGACGCAGTCAGACAGTGAAAAGACACCCGTGTATGCAATCAAGTGGGTGTCGGCTATAGGGGAATAAAGATCGAAAGCTAAACCATGGACCGATAACAAGAAGTAGATCATCGGCTCATAAGGAAGGAATGAGTGAGCGAAGCCGATACTGTAAGACCTGGAGGAATAAAGAACATTACAAACTCCTCCTAGTCAATCAAAGTCTCAAAAAGATATGAACGGTGAAGAACATGAGACTTTCCTAATGTCGCGGCGTGGTATCCGGTGGTCATAAAGTCAGAAAGTCATAGGAATACACCGAACACCACAAGATAAGGCTCAACCCTGCGAGGGTCCTCAAGGTGAGCAGACTCAAAGATCTCATAATAATAAGAAAACTCGATTCCTTGCTCCAATATAAAGGAGACACAACTAGAGAGGAGACCGAGTACACAAATCAGAAGACTCAACTTCATGCTCCACCAGACAGGAGACATCGGAAGTGAAACGGAGTATACTAAATGATGTATTCTCCCGCAGATAATCCTCGAGGAGTAATACATGCTAGTCAATGAATAATAAGACAGAAACTCACCCTATGAGGGTCGTCAAGGAGAGCAGACTCAAAGGAGTTAGATCCATCAGACGGATCAACAAAAGCGGTCTCGATAGGCGACAGATCGTCTACCAGCAGAAGAGACCAACATATCAAGAAAATGTGACAGTGTCCTGCAGATAACCCCCGGGGAGCATACTGCCAACTAGGAAATGAATAATCGGAGAAAGATGGATTTTCCTACAAGGACCGTCAGGGAGAGTGGACTCAAAGGAGTGTAGTCAGATAGGTCCGCAGGATCCGACAGATCGGATAGCAGAAGAAGGCAGTGGGGACAATAAATACATTAGACTACTCGGTTCTGTGCTCTAACAGATAGGAGACACAGTCAACAAGGGGACCTAGCGCAAAGAAATTGTTGCATTTTCCCGCAGATAGTCCTCGGAGAACAATGCAAGCTAAGCAGTGAATAGTCAGATCAGATATCATCATTGTGAGGGTTATCAAGGAGAGAGAGCTCGCAAGAGCCGAATCTGTCAGACGGATCCCCAGAGGTGGTCTTGGTAGGCGACAAATCGTCTACCAGCAGAAGAGATCGATGGCTCAAGAAAATTATAGTCTCTCGCAGATAACCCTCGGAGAGCACTACAAACTAGGTAATGAAAAAGTGAAGCTCATCCTTGCGTGGACCGTTAAGGAGAGAAGACTCAAAGAAGTCAGGAAAATTGGCCTCGTGCACCTACAGATCGGGTGCACAATCAACAGGGAGGCCAAACAGTCAAATCAGACGATGCGGTTTCAGGCTCCGACAAGGTGGAAATATAGTCATTGAATGAAATCGATCGTAGAGAATGTATTACATCCTCCCATAGATAGTCCTCGGGGAGTAATGCAAACTAGGTCAATCAAAACATGGGATTGTTGGCAGCTCATCTCAGGTTCTTAAAAGCAAACAATCAATCAATCCTCAAGAGGGCATAAGATCATGTGAGGGATATGAAATAATCAGGACAATCACGGTATGTCCCTCAAGTCAATCCAATCAGCTAAGATGGCACGAAATATAAGCAGAAATCCTCAGAGTGCCACATGTGGATGAAAGACTCGGGGGACAGAGGCTGGGTTATCAAGAAGATGAGAGAGATCATGTAGGTTCCTGTCACCGTTGCATTGAAGTCCAAATGAAGATAGTCAATCAAACCTCTAAATATAGATGGGCGGAACCGCAAAATCGATCGATCAGTCATAACTCATGAACTCATTATCAAAATATGTCAAATCGTCAATTCAGTGTGCGAGATCAGAATCCTCAAATAACAATCGCACCTAATGATCGTGTATCATCAAAGTCCTTAATAAGCTCCTATGTACATATTGGAAGTCAAATCCACCAAGAGTGGGATATAAATCTTAGCATCCGCAAAACATGCTCGACTTACTCTAATGATCGATGTACATCATAATCCTTGATGTGGGTTATATCCGTAAGCACAACAATCCCGGGTAAGAGAAGTGATGATACAGAGGGGCACGAGGAGGGTGGGTGAGATATCAGGGCATAGACAAAATTGGGTGTTCCATACAAGGTGGGAATACCGTCAAAATTATGGATCAAGGAGAAGGTCCCCTCAAACTGGACCAGATAGTTGATACGAGCAAGGAGGTAGCCGCAAAAGCCGGCTACTAGAGTAAAGAGCATGACTCGATCACGATACAGATGCAGAGTTAGATATAAACAACTAAGGTAGAGGGACTCAAAGATAAAAATACGCACATGGATGGGACTGAAGACTCTAAGAATGAATGAAAACACGAATGGACTCCAAGTCACAACAAATACACAAAGCAAACCCCCAGTTCACCTACTCAAAACAGTGAAGATCGAGATGTGGTCTTTTTATCTTGTTGATTTTAGAGTTAGGTGATAATCCAAAATGTTGCACACACCGCAGACAAGCTTGGGATTGTGGCGCCAATCCTTAGCATGTACGTGAGAATAAAATGTAAAGACAAGGAGGGGGTCGCTCTCCCCAAGACAAAGAATCCATTACATTTTATTTTAGAGATCAAGTAGAGTTAGAAGTCTCGATTTTATTTAGATTATCACCTTTTTTGTTTAATTTTCAATGCACGTGCCTAACTGTTTTCCAATTCCGTTAACATCCTAAGTGGTCAAAATCAGAGGGAGAAGATCAAAAAAGCCATGCAAGTCAGAAATCAATGATGCATGCAAAGTCAGAAGACATACAGTGCTTCCCACCTCTCTCCATGTGGGATGCATAACAGAATTTGAAAACCTAGACTATATGCTGCAATCCGATGAAATCGGCCTAGGTGAGAAATTGCTATAATTGTGAAGCACCATATGTCAATTATTTGGAAAACAAACCTTAAGGTCCGATCTTGGAGACATCTCGGTGCCCGCCACAACGGGTCCTGCCAGCGTTGTATGACGTCTCTCACAGCACGCAGGTTCGAATCTAAATAATCAACAATTATTATTTGACTAAGTTCAAAGCCACATCTATAGGTACAAGCAAATATATTAGGAGTTTGGACCTTAATCTATCGAGCAAGCAATTTCGTAAACTAGGGCTCATTTACACAAAATAATAAAAATAAAAAAAAGCGAAAAGGTGTTAAAACCGTCGAGGCACTTGAGGGAACAATCCCTCGAGCATTGGACCTCAGGAAGTAGGAAAGTATATGAGAGTCCTGAATTATTACATGCCAAGTGTCACTCCATCATATAAATTTACATTTTTTTAAGAAAAATGCATAATAAAATGAAGCTCTGAAACTGTCTTAAAAATTCCTCCAAGTCTAGATCAGTTGCTCTCTCTTGTCGGCTCAGTCAAAACACCGGCTCCACCTTGCTTGGGTGCATAGGTCCTCCTAAGTGGTCCTCCGTCGCGCTGCGGTCCCTCGCAACAAATTCAAACATGAAGAAGTTCAAGACAGTTCACAATAATATCAAATAATAGAGAAAAATAAATAAATAAATGCAAAAATAAATAAGATATAAGACAATAAAATAATCTCCAACTAAGCGACATTGCTCCTCGACAAAGGTGCCATTTGATAACTAAGAAAAGTAGAGGGTCTAGAAATCTGACAAGGCGAGAGATCCAGTTGATGCGTTGACCACTCAACAAATCTCAATTAATCAACGGATATCCTACAATCATAATAAAACAATTAAATATAAATAATGTGGAGTTAAAATTTATTATAATTCTACAACACATGTGTGTATGTGTAAGCATGTGTAGAGGTCGAACACTTGGAGCAAGCGGGAGGAGGAGGCTCAAATAATGCACAAAAATTTGTCTTTTTATCTCTTGTCCAAGTTATTGTTTTGGTGGTTTTTTAATTTTATATATTTTTGTTATTTTTATTTTTATTTTATATTCTTATACTTTAATTTTCAATTTTCCGATTTTGTATTTTCTTTTTCTTTTAATATAAACAATATGACATATATAAGGCTTTATATACAAAATATATATAGGTATATTTATAAACACTAATAAATATACATAAAATTAAGAAAATAAATTTTTATTGGGTTTTTTATATATTTTTCTAATATTTTTGTAATTTTTCTAGATTTTCTACTAATTTTTATGCATTTTTAAAGTCAAAAATATCCCAAATGAAGGGATTAATTAAATACCTTAAATTGCTTTGGATATTAAACTAGCAAATAAATCCCAAAGATATCCAAAATAATTTTAATATAAAAATATTTATATAAATAAAATTATAAAATAGAAAATATATCTTTGAATTTTTTCAGAATTTTTAAGATTTTTTTAAAGGAATTTGGGGTTCTTAGATTTTTAGGTTTTTTGTTTTTCCATTTTTAGTGATTTTTGGTCAGTAAATAAAATAGGTGAAAATACACTATATAATTTTTTTGAATTTTTAGAGATGTTTTTTTTTTTGGTTTTTTATAAGATGAACAGGGAATAAAATCATTTCATTTTTAAAAAAATAGATTAATGGCAAAAAATACATAACGAAACGTGGCATGAAAGTAGAAGACATGAAGCATCTAATCCTATTTTTGTGGATTTTTAGGAGCACATTAGCTATTATAAATAAATAGATAAAACATACAAAAATCAAAGTCCTAACAGGGGCATTTTTGCAAATAAAATATAAGAGAGGAGGCTATGTGCAAATTTGCCAAAAATATACAACATTAACAAAATTTTATTGGATTAATAAATAACGACAAAAATGCCAAGACTAAACATGTAATTTACCCATCATGTAGGACTACACGTGACAGAGTTTGGGCAGAATCTAAATGCAAATATGAGAAAATACAAGGTCCTTCTAGAAAATTTTACAAAAATATACAACATGCATTCCAATTTATTGGACTAAATATAAATACAAAAACTCACAAGGGTATCCCTGCAATTTGCCCAGCTCACGTGAGATGACACGTGAGCTGAGCTGGATTGAGCCCAAATGCAATTACAAGAAATACAGGGGCCTATTTGCAAAATATCCAATCTATTTAAAATGTTAACTTTTATTTACAGGCTTAAAACACGTGTCGCCTCCTGGACGGGCGATACCCCTTCGCCGATCTACGGTGCAGATTGGATCTGGTGCTTCATCAAACGGCTGGTACTTGGTGAGGGGAATGGTTGAGATCAAATCTGGTGGGACGCCTCGATCCAACGGTGTTAGGCATGCCTTCAAGAACAGGGAAGAACATGAGCATGTTCTTCCATGTTCGCTCGATTCCTTGAGCTTCACGGCTCCATCGGCGATGCTTAGATGCTCTTGAGGCTCCGGGTGGTGGTCCACGTCCAATGGCATCTATATGAGGTTCACTAAAGCCCTGGAGATGTTGAACCGGGTCGGGGAAGATGAAGGGCTCTAGGTGCATCGAGTCAAGTCGAATTGAGCACAGGAGCGCTCCGTTGAGCGTGCTACTTACACAGAAAAGAACACGGGTCGATGGCAAACTGCCTCGACCCGGTTAAGCGTGGAATGGGCGAGGTGGAGGCGTGGGCGAAGAGGTCCGGTGAACGATGAAGGATGGACCTCGATGCCTCGATCTAGGAAGAATCAAGGGTGGTCATATGCGGTGGGAGACGAGGAAATGGATGGGCAAGGAAATGAGGTGATCGGCGAGGCGGAAAAACACACAAGGCACGATGGAAAGGGTTCGCCAGAGCGAAGCTCCGACGAACTATGAACAGGGCTAATCGAGATAATAACTAACCTAATCACTAAACTAATGTCATAAATGAAATGCTCATAATAAAATCTATCTAAAATAAGTGAAGGGGTGCAACTTGTACCTGGCCGAAGTAGAGGTCTCCGGAGACGGCGGCCTTAGGCGCACCTCCTTCCTCCGTGAGCATCCTCAACCTTCAGGGATGCACTACCTGTCACGTAGAGACTACTTGGCTGAAGGTGGGAGCTCTAGGGCTAGGGAAATGGCCAAAAATTCGAGGAAGAGCGGAGTTTTTTTTATAAGAACTATATGGGCACCCTTATTGACCGGTAAAAATCAAAGAACTGATTATATGTACGATAGATACAACGGTTGGGCGTGAATCTTGGTTAATCAGAGATGAAATCCCATGAAGGGATCGATGGTGATAGATGGACAGAGCGTGCAGGAAAAAAAGAGGAAAAGCGAGGAAAATAAAGATTTGACGCGCATATATTCAGATGGGACAGTTGACCATAGGTCAACAGTCCACGCGTATAGATTGGTCCACGTAAGCCGAATAAAGACAAAACATGAGGTTTTATTAAAGAATAATTAATTAAAAAAATAAACGATTTTATTAAATTTCATATATAAAATAAAAGTGTTTATTATTTAATGTAGTATTTTATTATGATTTTTTTATTTTTTTGATGTTATTTATTAGTAATTAATTTTTAATAGTGTATTTATAGGTATATTTGCAGACATTAGATACATTTTTATTTTGTATATTTTATTTTATTATTTTTTATTTTATTTTATATATTTATATCTTATTTTTAGATACGTAAATATATTTTTATTTTATTTTTATGATGTATTTTGTACACTTAAATAAATAGATATGTTTATTATTTAGGTATATTTGTAGGTATTTTACCTATGTTTGATGTATATCTTTTTTTAATGTATTTTAATTATTTTGTTTTGGTTTTGAATTTTAATAAAATATGAATAATATTTACAATATTATAAAAATAAAAAAGAATAAAGAATAAAAGAATGGGGTTCCCTTTTATTTATATACTAGTAGGAACATAAGTATTTTGCCTATGTTTACACATAGACTTATTTTATTTTTTTGTTTTTGGTTTTATTTTAGTTTTAATATGCACATATGTTATGAATGATAATTAAAAAATTATAAAAATATGAATTTTTGAAAATAATGAATAAATTGAATATTTTAATTAGTATAATATACAACGAGGGACAAAAACCTAACTTTCACACAGTAACTCCAAAAAAATATAAAACCACCATCATTAAATCGCTTGTGAAAAGTTATATACAATTATAAGTGATTTTGATATGTTTTGAGTTTTTATTTGAATGATATGGGTTTGGGAAGTTGGGTTTTTGGCTTCTTATTTTGTGTGTAAAATGAACATTGTATATTATTTTTGTACAAACTCAATTTTAATTTTTTTTTACATTATTATCTACAACTTTTATGTTAAAGTTTCTTTATTTGATGAATAAATAACAAAAAATAAAATAGGTGTCAAAATGAATAAATAAAGAATAAAGAATTGGGTTTTATTCCATTTTCGCCCTTATCTCCCCTACTTTATTCCTTGTCGACCGACTCAATTCTTGAATTGGTTTCGGGGTTCAGGGTCATAAAATATCTTCGATATTTTATTCCTTTTTCTTTTCGTCTCTTTATTCTATAAATTTGGCATTAAAAACTTTATTTTATATACAAATAATACAATAAATAATGAATGCTATTATGCACAAATTGATGCTATTTACATGCATCAGCTAGGGATTTTAAGGCAAAAATGATAGAATAAAGGTGATGAAATGGAGATTCATTAACTAACCATGGTATATACACCGGTGAACTTGTGTGCATATGAGGGCATATGAGTAATACAATCTCTCTAAGAGATCATACATGTTCACTTGTGAATCGGATGAAATGAGATCACTCATGAGGTATTGGGACTGATCAAATTCCATGCATGGATGACGTGCTTTGGAAGCATGAAAAGAATTTGAAGGTATGATATATGCTTTTGGAAAGCATATGATCGATACCAACTCCCAATGTCCAAGAATGAGAAACTTGATGATGAAACCCTGAAGTGGCAGTGTGAAATTGATCTATATCTTCAGGTTTATTATTGCTCTTCTAGTATGCAGGATGTATAGGTACTAGGAATGCCTGAGGGTGATGTGATCATAAACGATTGTATAACCATGATGCTTCCATTCTGAGGGAGTGATGAAACAAGTCTGGATTTTAGTGACTCCTATCAGTAGAGAAGTAATCTGATCTTTGTCCAAGTGTTGGACATTGATATGAATGAGATGTAGATGCAATGAGAATATTAGATTTACGACCTTCATTTAATCAAGCATCAATGAGAGGTCCATGAGATCTAGATTTGAGATGTGATCTCAATATCCAAGTCACTATGCGTGGAATGTAGAATCGCCTTGTCCTTATCTTCAAGTATCTACGGAGAAAGTGCATTATTCTTGAAAGAGTTCAAGAATAATTCCATTTTTGAATTATATCTAAGTATTGAGAAATGGTTCAGTAAATATGATTTAACTATCATGAATATTGTGAATTTGATTCATATTATTTGAATGCATGAGAAAGATAATCCAATGTAATTAATCATGATTTAATTATTATGGATATGAGTAAATGTGGATAAAACCATCCAATTATTAATATATATTATAAATGTAATATATAATATATTAGGAAGAGACTATTGTGATTTATATTTGTTAATTAATTATTGATGTGAATTGGATTTACATTGGGTGATTAATCGAAAATATAATTTACATTTTGTTTTGGGATGTGAATGTGATTCACTTTTTTCCAATGGCATGATTGCAATATTCACAAGATAATTATGGATTATTTTTGTGAAATAATTTACAACAAGTGTTGTTGTAAATCCTGTAGATATCATGAGATAATGAGATCTCATGAGATATTGAGGAGATAGACACATTCAACCTCAAGAGGGTGGACGACCACCAATCTCCATCAGAAGTAGGGTGGTCGTCCCCCTTTTTTCGGGGATAAGGTCACTCTTCTCGTTATCTCCAAGATTAATTAATTTGATTTGAAATTAATTATATTAATTTATCGATATAGATTCATTTAATTTAACTTAATTAATTGTGTTTTTACAATAACATCATGGTCATTAAAAGAAACACTAATCATTCTCATCCATTGATTTTGTGTTGTCCATGAATTGAGATCCATGAACTCCCAAAACCCTATATAAGAAAAGGCACCCCTTTCTCTTCGAGTTACAACGACGACAACTCTCTCTCTCTCTCTCTCTCATTCTCAAACCAAGCCTTCTACTTCTCCTTGAGTGGTCATCCACTCCTCTCACAGAGAGAAGGTCACCTCCGTCGTCGCATCACCGTTGTGTTGTCGCTTCGACGAGTCTTGGGTCTCCATCTTCTTTAGTGTGTCTCTCTCCTGAAGAAGGAATTCGATCTCGTGAGACAAGATCAGGAGATCCATTGCTTGGATCATCGACTTGGATTGCGAGAAGCACATGACTCATCTCCACGCTAGCAAGCGTTTCCTTCGACGGATCGGACATGAGACAGGTGGTATCTTCTCTTAGAATCTCAATCACAACCACGCTACAAGAGGTATTCCTATATCTACTATGTGGTTAGATGAAACTATCCAAGAAGTATTCTTAGATCATGTGGTTTCATCGATTACAATTTTTTTAAATTCCGTTGCACCGAGCTACTAGTGTAACTAGTCGCTCTCGATCGTACATAATGTGATCCTCACATTTCCGTGATGCACTTAAGGATTCTTCCATATCCTTAACTCGCCCCTTTATCTTATTTCATTTTAGTTCAGTAATTTAATAATTAGTTAAAACTTTTTATAGCTTGGACCTTGTGTTTTACTTATTTGTATTTTAGTCTAACCGAGTTGAGATCGTGTGTGCGTCCATACGTGCTTTTGTGGGTCAATTGCATAATCTCCCCTGAACTTTTATTTGGTTTCTAAATGAATTAAAAGTTGTGATATTTGCGTATATACCCCTGTGCGTACTGTTTCAAGTGATACGCGTACCTTTTCTGGATAAATTGTAGAGTGACCCTTGGATTTTAAGTATTTATTACTCCTCAGTCCCTAAAACTTAAAATAATTGCACATAGGTCCCTACATTACAATTTTTAATTATTATCTTTCATTAGTTTTAATAAATCTCATTTTGGCCTTAAAAATTCCTTCAAAATATCTGTAGCTCCTGCTATTGTGTTTTATTTGTGGTAATTTTTGTGTGATATTTTCCTTGCATTTTATATTATTAAAAATCCCAAAATAGAAGAAAACTTCCATGTTTATCTTAGAAAATTCATAAAAAATTGAAAAAAAAAGTCCTTCAAAAATTCGATAAAAATTTATATAGTTGTCTTTTATCATATTTTAGCTTCTTTGTAAATTTTGTTCCAAATACTATATAAAAAACCTAAAAATTTACAAAAGATTCAAAATTTATAAAATTCATATAAAATCAACAGAATCTCCAAAAATTGCATTTCAATTCTTTTTGTAGATATTCCTTCATAATTTTCAATAAAAATCATTTCAAGAAGTTTTGACATTTTATCCATTTTTAAATTGAAAAATACTTCTAGTCATGCATTGTTTCACTATTTTCTTCCTTTTTATTTTTATAAAATTATAAAAACACTTTAAAAATACTACAATAATCTTTATAAAAAAGTATAAAATATAGAAAATCCAAAAATATTTTTACTTTATTTTTTTGAGCATTTTGACATATCTAAAAAATACAAAAAGAATGCTTGTGTATATTTAACTTTTGTTCTTATTTTGCTGTATTAGAAAATAAAAAAATTACTAAATTAAAACCATTAAAAAGATAATAAAAATTCTTTGATTTTCGAATCGCCTACTTTGTTTTTAATTGTGCTTCTTGAGTTCGACCATGGTCGCTATCCCAGGTTAATAAAAGTAGCAAAACTGCTCATTTTCACTGCTTAATTCATCATCGGTTTAAATAATTTCTCCTTGATTGCGAATCCGGTTTGAGTCACAATGGCATTTCATTAATCAACTTAACTCGAGTCGGATTCAACCCTTATCAACTATCTAGACCAAAATCTGAGGAGTTGTTGTGAAGTGAACCTCATGCTCTCATGGGTGAAGAGCAATTTTATGGTGATATAAGGGATTATGTTGGATTATGCAGTATCAAAACATCACATGGAAGTGGACCCAATCAAGGTGGAAGTGATTTCTACACTTGAGCTACCTACCAATCTAAAATAGATCCGGCCCTTTTTTGAGGCACAACGATTTCTACGGATGATTTATCAAAGACTTCATTAAGTTCGCCTAACCATTGACTGAACTACTAGGCAAGGAGATAGATTTTGTTGTTGAAGACAATATTCTTCAAGCCTTCAATCAACTGAAAGACCTGATCACACATGCTCCTGTCCTGCAGCCACTTGATTGGTCTCTACCCTTTGAGATCATGACATACACAACAAATTTCGCAATCGTTGTTTCTCTAGGACAAAGGCAAGATGGGATTCCAATTGCAATTCATTATGGGCATTGAACATGTGCAACCTTGATTCTGAGCGAGGAGGAAAGAACCACAAAGTTTATCTCAACATACTACTTTTGTTCTGCGACTACGCATATGATAACAACCTTATGTACTAAAAAAAGTCAAGAAATGGCATGCCAAACACAATATTAGGAAGACTTTTGAACATGGACAGAAGGTGTGGTTATTTTATGCGAACTTGAAGATCTTCCCAGGCAAGCTGAAGATAAAATGGACAGGGCCATTCGCAGTAAAAGTTGTGCGTGACAATGGAAGTCTACTCATATCAAAATTGTCACCTGATGCACAACCCTCTGTAGTCAACAGACAGTTGCTGAAGCCATATTTAGAGTATGACACATTCCTATCCGATGTCAATTCGATCAAAGTAGTATTTCGAGATGAGATCATAGAGGCAAATAGATCATACATTTGAGCAGAATAATCACAAAAAGATTTTTATTTTCTTCTTTTCTTCCTTTTGTTTTAATTTTTCGTATTTTCCCAAAAAGATGTTCACCCCTTTCATCACTGCTATACTTAGGACATACTTTGTCCTAAGTATAGGGGTCGTGAGCACCCCTATTTATTCAATTCTGTGATCCCTCACCTGTCCCCTGAACTCTTGATATTCTATCTATACTCAGGATATTTTACCTTAAGTATAGGAGGGGACAAGTCGAGCCGAAGATTTCATACTTTCCCACCCTTAAACTTACTTGTCTAGTGTACAATTTGTTATACTTAGGATTATTTCATCCTAGGTATGGGGGGACAATTAACTTCTCATTCGTTGATTCTTTAGACGTTGTAGTATAGATTGTTCTATACTTAGTACAAGTTATGTCTTCTGTGAGGACATAGCTCAAGCTAAGTATAGGGGGTCGTATATATGATGCATATACTTTAGCCATAACTCGTACTTTCTTATTTTCAATAAAATGGCGACCTAATAAAATACACCAAATTTTTATGCAAATATTTGTAATAAATCGATTAGATTTTTTTGCAAAATGATTAGAAAAATGGTTGAAAACTTATTTGAAAAATCTTTGGAAAACTATTTGAAAACTCTTGTAAAAAGTTTTCAAACCTCTATAAAAATCTTTTATTTGCAAATTTTTGTTTTATTTGTGTAAATAAAATCTTTTGAAAATCTAATTGCAAATGATTTGAAAACAGTTGCAGAAATCTTTTGAAAAAAATCTACTATACTCTTCGGAAAATATTTGCAAAATGATTTTCAAAGCTTGTAAATGTTTATAAAAATGTTTGTCAAAATTATTTGCAATAATAAGTTTCCAAAATGTTTGCAACAATATTTTCAAAAATAGTTTGAAAATCTTATGTCCATATCAACTCAAATATAAGCCTTACAATAATGTATAAAATATGTACAAAGACTCACTAACATACAACTTGTTAATTCCCTGAGTAAAATACATCATAATTCTTGTTAATATAGATACACTCCCATATAGCTACCTAACATAATTCTTTTCTCACCTTTTTGTCTTCCAAAAACCCCTAGAAATTCGCAAAAATCAAAACTCCAAATTGTTTTTTTCAAAATATTTTCCAAAAACAATAAAAAGTTCAAAACATAAAATTGCATCACAAAATTATTTTATGGATTTTGCATAAGCATTTGCATTCTTCGGATTTAGAGTGACAATTGAAATAATCCAAATAAAAACCGAAGATTGGAGCTTGGTTGAACCTTAATCCACTTAATCATACGAACCTTCAAGGAACTGTAAATTAGATACTTCAGGTCTACTATACTTAATTATTTGAGATCACAAGACTTGGTTCATTGTTGTCTTGGTTTCCTAAGTTTAATATTTCGGAACACATGCATGACTCTTGTCGATAATGACCTAGCTTACACACATGTACCTTGCACTTTGCTCAACTCAGTTGAAGTGGTAGAGGGCTGGATTTTCCAGCATGAGACATAAGCCAATGGAGATAATGAAAGTCAAACATCTGTGACTATTGTACCTCATTCCAATCTAGTGGTGATGAGGTCCACTGACATAATATTACATGTTTCAATAATGCTTCAAAAGAGGGATAGTCTACTTCCTCATGAGAAAAAATCCATCTTTAATGTTGTTGTATATAGTATGTATATATATATATATAATGTAAAATAAAAAACCCCCAAAAAATATAAACGGGCAAAAATCAAAGAAAAATCAATTCCCACCATAATATGTATGTGCATATAGTCAATAAGCAAGCTTGAGCTTCAATGTCAAAGATACATGTGAGCCTATAGCCGGATGACAGTACCTCATTGTTCATGCATCCTAAGACAGGTAGCTACACTAGCTACTGTCCATTCTCTTCTCCACCTCCTCTTCTTGAGTAGGTTGCACTTGAACTTAGAAGGGAATACCCTACTTCCCGAGGAAAGAGTTATTCGATTGGGGAACTAGGGCACCATGTTGGAGAAGACAGACTTTTACTGCTTTAGCTGAGAAGAGCTACATATCACTGACATTGTACAAGATAAACTCAAAGTCATAAGGGACAGTGTATGACATCGACTTGTTCTGACCTGGCTATTGAGGAGACTAGGGCTGAGTTTCGTGGTTCTTAGATGATGTTGTGTTTCAAATCTGATTCCCAATAACGTTCCGACCAAACTTAATTTCCATAGGTCTGACTAAGCTCCAAACATTAATTTTATGAAAACAAGTTTCAAAGTTAACATCAATCCATTTCCTTTCATTTTATTTTCTTTATTTTCTTTTTCTACACTTATAGACATATGTTTTTGCTAGTGACTAGCAAAGGCAAGTATGGGGGGGTGATAAATCTCCATTTTATCACCTTTATTCTTTCTTTTTGGATTTTATACCCTAGATAAAGGCATGTAAATAACATTATTTTGCATAAAATAACATATATTATTTATTGGGAAAATATTGTATAAAAGACGGCATTTAAAGCCAAAATAAAAGAATAAAGAGAATAAAAGAAAACGAAATGAAATAGCCAAGGAATTGAATGACCCTAAACCCCGAGACTTAGGCATCATGATGACTGGATCAACAAGGAATAAAGTAGTGGGAGATAAGGGGCAATAAATACAATGAAACCCTAGTTTGTAAATCCGTGAATAAGTCCATTTTGGGAATATTTTCTTCTTTTTGATTTATATGTCAAATCAATAAACTTTGTACATGAAATTTGTAGGTCAAAAAAAATAAAAAAATACAAAATTTATTTTACATGAAAATAAAATACAATGTGCATTCTATGTTTAAAATAAAAATCCAAAAGTCTAACTTCACAAACCTGCATCTCTTCCATATGAACTCAAAATTCATCAAAATCACCTTTAATTGTATGTAACTTTTAATTAGCTATTTAGTGACGATGGTTTCATTTAATTTAGAGTTAAGATGCAAAAGTTAGGTTTTGGACCCCTATTGTACACTCTACTTGAATAAAATAATTATTTTATTTATTCATTACATTTTTCATAATTTCATATTTTATAATTTTATAAATAATATATAAAATCCATATACTTAATTAAAATAAAAGAAAATAACTAAGAATACCTCCAAATAAATATGTATACTATGATAGATAGATGAAATATACTTATACATATATAATTAATACCTATAATTAATTTTGTGTACATTTCTACTTAGCAGTACAAATGTATTTATATGTATTTAAATAAGTTGCAAATATACAAATTGTTTATATAAAATGATAAAATCTAAAATACAAAATAAAATTTAAATACATAATATATAAAGATAAATATACCTATGTTTATACTTGTAAAAAGTAACCTATAATAAACAAGCTTGTAAAAATAAATAAAACAAACCATAAAATACTACATAAAATTATTAATATTTTTTATGTTTTAACATAAAATTAATAAAATCATTTATTATTTTATTTTGAAGTAATAATATTTTTTCAGGTTGTTTTGTCGTGTAGCCTACCTACGTGGACCAATGGGAGGGCGGTCTGATTTGACCTCAGTCAACTCCTCGTCCCTCCCTAGGTATGCATCTCGTAGGCCTACACCTTTGACTTCATCAATTTCTTCCCTGAGATTCTTGCGTTATTTCGACTCGATTCCTTCTGTGATTTGGTTCCTCGTTGAATGCACTTGCACGCCCCACATGGTTCCTCGATATTAGGATCGTTGAACCATGCATTTGTCTTGAGTCAAAGAACCCATGTACATAAATTAACCAAGACTTCCTTCAAACTTTGATCTCTCTTCCGCCATCTGGTTTTAGCAGGAGGCTCTACAACAGTTCAGTGAGTGAGGAAAGATGTGAATCAAGGTAGATCCAAGCTGTGCTACCATCTCCACTACGATCTTTGGCTCCCTGTCTCCTAGGTCGTGTGAGATTCTATTTCTTTCATTTTTCAATTCCTAAAACCTAGAATAGAATAGTGCAGTTTTTATTTCCTGTTGATTTTTCCTTTTATTCCTTAAAATCAAAAATTTGAAGTTCGCTACAGATGAGCTCCGGCTGCCTTCATCATAGATTCCTGACGTATTCTAACCCGTTTTCCACCTCCACATCGTTCCTCTTCGCTCTTCCTACATCCCAGACTCCTTCATCCACCTTGGTCGCTCCCAGATAAGGAGATCAGCTCTCCCATCCCTGTCGTTCACAAGGGAGCTCCACCCCGATGCACCTTCATTCCATCTCATCGATTAACGCCTCGTGATCCATCATTTTTTGTCCCCAAGCTAACTGTGTATGTACTGAGGCTTGAAAGCCTCAAATGAGGTGATTTGGAACTCTGAGAACAAATTTAGTTGTCTCCAACCTCCAGGGATCCTTTGACGAGCCCCAAACCTTTCTCAGCAACTGCGGACCATCCTCTTAAGTGTGTTCAGCACCAGAGATTTGAGAGAGGAGCTCGGAAGAGGGAGAACCATATGATCGAAGGTCGTGGAAGGCAAAGTTCTTCTCTGTTCTTTGTGCGAAGCAACAACCATTGGATATGGAAGACCCTTCAGTTTTGATCACCGTCGTCCAATCGTGAGTGCCAGCCACCATCAGATCGCGCCCTAGGTCTGATATCAGTCGTGCGTCACCGAAGTTGTATCAACACACTCGTGGCTGACACATGGATAAGTGGAAGACCGGATTCGTCGGATTGCCTAATGGAGGTAATTCTGCTATATACCCCTGCACTTTTTGTATTTTAATTTTAGTACCAAAACTTTCATCTACAGTGTATTTCTTTTTTGAAAATTGTAGTAGCATCCATGTACTTTCCATATTTGCTTAATGCCCCTCACCACGTCACCTCACATTCCCGTGCACGTAAGGGGGCAGGCTTTTGCAAAGGGGCCCCTTGGGTTTCTATATTTCTTTTCAGTTCATTAAATATCAAATCATGTATTAACCTTTTTAGTTAAATTGAAAAAAGGAATTGTTGCTTTTTGTTAATTACAAAAACACCCCTGCCATCGTGTTTTGAATTATTTATTCTGGGTATTTTAGTGCTTTTGGCCCTAGACTTCTTTTAGGAGTTTGGTATTTGATAAATATTTTTGAGAAATTGTGTACTGGTCCCTTCTTGTGCATTATTTTATTTCTTGTTATTTATATGTTAAAATTATTTATTGGCCTCCAAATTTTTTAGCAAAATCAGTTTAATTTCCCTGACCATATTTACCACATATAATCTTCTTAGGCAATTTAAAATTATTTTCCTATTTATGAAAAATCAAAAAATATTGCATTTTATCCTTGTTTGCATTTAAAAATAAAAAATTGTAAAATTGTCTTTAAAATTTTCAAAAAAATATGGTAGTGTTTATTATTGTATTTTCTAGTTGCAGATCAAAAATAATTAACAAAATTAAAGAAAAACAAAAAATATCGAAACCCTTCTAACTCTATAAAATTTTTAAAAAACCATTAAAAATAAAACTAAGAATTTTCTTTGTTATATTTCCTAGACTAAAATTAGTTTTGGAAATTTTTGAGCTATTTAGCTATTTTTTAAATCCAAAACAACTCGGTCCATTCATATAAATCAATGTTTTGACATTTTTATTCAATTAAAAATACAAAACAAGCAAAAATTCTGAGAAAAATACAAAAAATAGAGAATAATATAAAAAGACCAAAACATTTTATTTTCTTACTTTTGAAGTATTTATAGCTATTATATAAATATCAAAAGGCTACATATATTTATATACCTATATTTACTTATATTATTATTATTAAAACACTAAAAATATATTTTAAAACTTTGAAAAAATAAAAAGGAATATACCTCAGGGTATTGTCTTTATTTTATATTTTTATTATCATCAATATTATATCTATATATTATTTATATATTTATCTTATATATAATTAAATAAAAAAGGAAATAACAAATCAGAAAATATAAAAGGAAATAAAAATAGAACATTTTAAAACAAATAAAAAATATAAAAACAATATTTGAAATACTATAGTAACCCCACAAAAAATTCAAAAACCTTCATAAAGATACCCAAAACAATTGTTGACTTTTTGCTAATTTTGTTGTCTATTCCCCCTACTACATGTGTTCGACCTTTACACTACTTGCCTTATACACATCTTTTGCAGAGTTATAATAAATTTTAACTCTACATTTTTTTTGCTTTGATTTTTCTCATTAGGGGTTAACTGTTGATTGATCAAGGGTTTCATGAGCAGTCGCTTTAGTGACAATGTAAGTTCCACCTTGTGTAGACCACATTAGATCCTTGCAAAATACGAGTCATAAGTAGGATAAACATGGCATGCAGTAAATAGTAATTTTTTAGCTGAAAATGGATCATTAATAACGCATCGTAGATTAACAAGAATATAATCATGCATTTCATATTCATATCACAATTGAAATATGTACTCAGAATTGATTTATTATGCAGAACTGCATATTGGGGCAAGAACAATGAAAGGTAAAGAAATAAACAAATTGCAACAAATAAAACAACAAAACGATTAGGTTAGGGATCACTGAAGCATCCATGTAATGCTCTGTCCTTAGAGAGGATATAACCCCCACAATATTGGTGTATAGGGTATTGGTGATCTGCTCCTCGGATACGATGGCGCATGAAAGTCATCCAAATTCATCGACGAGATCGTCCTCGAAATCACCTCCGAGAACTGCAATCGAGAAGTGGAAGAAACGTGTCTCATCATGATGGAAGAAAAAAGAGTGAGAAAGTTTTCTTGCATGAGAAGAAAACGAGTGTCCGAGGATAGATGCAAGTAGACCTAGTGCACGGATTTTTTCTTTCGAAAATGCCCCTCAACAGACACCTCTTCGGATTCTAAAATGGCGGATAAGTTTGATCCGTTGGTCCAAATCGAATTCAAGTAGCCACTGAATCACAATTAATACATAGAATTATTTTATTCCACTCATAAAATGAAACCCTTAGCAAAATTATCGAGATCCAAATTGACTATCATGAGCCCGAGCCCAAGCCCAAGCCAGAGATGGATCAAAGCAGAGCATACATGTGTATGGTCCTCCATTCCTCCTCTCTACTATTGCTACAAGAGCTTGGAATGTTAATTCATATATAATTCCACCAAAATTTTAGAACTACTAGATGTTGTACTAAAATTCAACCCATTACTCCCCTTATTTCTAATTTAAGAATTCCCACCTTCCCTCCAACATCATTTGGTTTCCCAATTGAAATCAAATTGATAGTTCAATCTAATTGCATAGGTTTACCAAGTCAAAATTGAATTACATTAAGTATAAATACAACAATCCCCCCAAATTCATCAATTTGAAAAAGATATTAAAAGAGACTTAAAAAACATCTTTCGGTTGCCACCTAGGCATTTTCTGGTTTGAACCTCTACCTGAATTTACTACTTTCACCTTAAGATAAATGAAGTGAACTACATCTTGAAATTCAGACCTTAGTCGGTAGAAACACAAAGTGTTGTTCTTGGTGCAATCTTCAGGGTTGGTGCTCTTAAAGGCCATGCATCATTATTTAGTTTCATGAGTGTATTTAGAAAATACCCTCTTCCTTTAACTACAACCAATAGTAACACTCCCATAGGTGGCGTTCTTCAAGGATGCACTGTTAACATCCTGCCCAACGGCCTATTCAAAGCCTATGGTCCCCCTAAACTTACAGCTTTAATGACACTCATGCTTCTGGGGATAAGACACTCATGCATAAACATTCAAATAATAGTGCCAATCGGTTCTTCCAATAGCTTGTTATTACCATATTGTGTCTACTTTGTGTGGTTTCCACTTAGATAGGTTGGGTCGCTACTGTAGAGGAGCTCCCAATAGCTCTCAGTCTCGTCCCAAGCCTAGACTTTAGGACTAAAGATCTATCAAGTTCCTTAGTCAACGGATCTGCCGTGTTGTCTTTGGATCCAACAAAATCTACAGCCAACACTCCCCGAGATACCAAATCCCATGACATTTTTAAGTCTGATTTGTATGTATATCTTTATTTTCTGATTGGACTTTGAAATCTTGATCTTGGCAATTGTGGTCATGTTGTCATAATGTATCAAGATCGTAGGAATTTGTTGACCTACCATTGGAATTTCTTAAAGAAGTTCTCTTAGCCATTCAACCTTAATTCCAGTGGTATCCAAAGCATATAGCTCAGTCTCGAAGGTAGAGCGAGCTAAAATGGTCTACTTTACAGACATCCAGGAGACTACACTGCCTCCAAGGTTAAAGACAAACCCATTAACACCGTTACTCCCAGACTCTTCTATTTTCCATATCCAACTTGCATTAATATATCCTTCTAGTACAGATGGATGTCTATCATAATGCAAACTAAGGGAAATGTTCTCTTCAAGTACTTCAGTTCTTGATCCAGAGCCTCCCAGTGAGTACGGTAAGTACAACTAGTGTATCTACTCAGCTTTGCAACCAAGAATGAAATATCAAGTCTCGTGAAATTTATAAGATACAATAAGATTTCAATCACTTGTACATACCTTAGCTGAGCTACATGTACTCCACTCTTGTTCTTAAATAGCACTTTGGATAAATCAAAAGATGTGCTTACATCTTTGCAATCTTGATATCCAAATTCTTGAAGTACTTTCTCAACATAGTGATATTGAGAAACTACAATCCCATCAACTGACCTTGTCCATTTGAGACCCAAGATCACACCAGCAGCACCCATTTCCTTCATCTCAAACTTGCTACTTAAGAATGCTTTAGTCTAATTAATAATCATCACATGTGATCCAAGTATGTCATCAACATACAGACACATGACAATACACTCATCACCTTTCACCTTAGATAGAGACACTTGTTGGATTCATGAACTTGAAAGCCATATGACAAAATAGTTTTGTAAAAATGTTCAAGCCACTGCTTTAGTGCTTGTTTCAATCCATAAAAAGAATTAACAAGCTTGCAAACATTTCCATCATTCCCAACAAGCCCATTAGGTTGATCCATATAGATCTCCTCCTTATGATCACCATGCAAGAAGGCAGCATTGACATCCATCTAGTGGATAGAAAGATCACACAGCTGTTGTAGTAGTCACCATCAGGACATGCAGATTATCATTATCTTATGGGAGATTCCTAATACTTAGAGAATATTTGTATGTTCCAGACAATAGAAGGAACTTATTATCTGTATCAAATTTAGTTAGAAATGGATACTCAACTGTTCTGTGAAAAAAACTGATCATTATCATTATGCCAAACATATAGCACATTGTTTTCTAATTCATGGTGGACTCTTTGAATTGTGCATTAATAAATGTTTCATAAATGATACAACCATTGATAAATACGCTACGAGATATAGAGAGGATGAAGATCATTTAATTATGTATCGGTTGATAGGATCAATAGATTGGTAAAATATAGACCATTAGATTTTCTTGAAATCCAACGTTTACCTACTTGTGAACAATTTATTCGAGGTAAAATGATCAGAGAACCCTTCTAAAATAAGGGTACACGATGCGAAAGTATACTTAACCTAATACATACCTATCTATTTGGTCCTTTCAGTACCATGAATAAAAATGGATATATATTCTACTTGGTATTTATTGATGACCATTCGTGATATAGGTTTATCTTTATATAATGTCTCAAATCTGAAACCATTGAAAAGTTCAAAGAATTCATGGCTTTGGTTGAGAAACAAATAAATAAGAAGATCAAATGGATTTGATCTAATCGAGGTTGCTAGTACCTCTCAGATGAATTATAGGAATACCTTAAAGAGAGAGGAATTGTATCCAACGTCACTCCTTTGGAACTCCCCAACTAAATGGAGTTCCTAAAAGACGCAACAAGGCCATCATGGATATGGTCAGATCAATAATGTGTAAAACACATTTATCTCTTACTTTATAGGGATATGCAGTAGAGAGTGCATTTTATATCCTTAATAAGATTCCTAAGAAGTTTGTACCCAAAACCCCTCATGAACATTAGTTAAGAACAAAGCCTTGTGTTAGACACTTGAGGATAGGATTGGTTGGTCCATGCCAAGAACGTAGATGCAAATAAGCTGGAATCTCAAACTAGAGAGTGCTACTTCATTGGGTATGTAAAGCATGGTATTGGATACCAACTTTACAACCCTCAGACTCAAAAGGTATTCTTCTATAGGGATGTGAAGTTCTTAAAGGATGCCTTCCTTAAAAGTCAAGACAAAAATGAAGTAAAGGAACTCATAGAATCCTTTTAGAATATGGATATTCCTGAATCGGAATATAAAGAGATAATTCAAGATGAAACACCCGTACCACTTCGAAAGAGTTCAAGGGTGGTTAAACCACCTGAAAGGTATAGATTTTATGTGTCAGAAGAATTTGGCAATGATCTGACCTCATTTAATGAAGCACTCAAGGATCATGACATGGATAGATGGATTCTAGCTATGAAGTCTGAAATGAATTCCATGCATAAGAATGGTGTAGACCATAGACGATCCAGCTGAGGAGGTAAAACCCATTAGGTGTAAATGGATCTTCAGGAGAAAGAGGGGACCTAGTGAGAAGGTAGAGACCTTCCAGGCACGGCTCATAGCCAAGGGTACACATAGATAGAAGACATTGACTACGATGAGACATTCTTTCCTGCAACCATTCTTAAGTCTATTAGGGCACTACTAGTTATAGCTGCACATCTTGACTATGATATCTAGCAGATGGACGTCAACCACATTCCTTAGTGGATATTTCGAGGGTGATTTCTATATGGAACATAAATAGCACTTCGTAGTTGAGGAAGGCAAAGTGTGCTTCTCATAGCTGGAACATCAAATTCGATGAAACCATAAAGAGTTATGATTTCATACAGAATCCTGATGAGCCATGTGTGTACATTGTCGTCCAACATTCCATGACACAGGCTTCATCCCTACACCTCTACCTTCATAGTCTTGACCTTGAGCCTTTTATTCCCAACCTCATCGACATCATCAATAGATGCATCACCGGCATTACCAGGAGAGCCAGCATGGCCAACCTTTTGAGAGCAACCACACCAATAGTATCAGGGCCAACAATGCCAATATTTACATCATTCTTTTCAGTAGAGTCAACCTAGGCATAACCTAGGTCATCGTTTTCTTCCTCATCAGCTCCAAAAGGCTTCCAGCAACATATTCTTGATGAGGTTCGTTCTTGTAGGAATGCAATTCAGGATATGCGTGTTGGTCTCAATCGGATATCTAGATGACAATATGAGAGATCTACACCATTTTCCTCCATTTCCACCTAGATTTAGGCTAATTCGTATAGCCTGAACAAGAGTTAGCAACACTAATATAATGATCAGGTATACTACTCAGATTCACTTAGATCTAAGCATGAGATCCTTTCTTTTAATAATTTTAACCATATATCACCTAGGAGTGGAAGGACCATGGTCATACCTAATCGGGCATGTGACACAGAGGAGGACATCTTTGAGGCGCCACGTGAGGTAACCTTAAAGGATGAGGAGTAAGAGCATTGTCAGGCATAATAACAATCCCTTCACCAACAAAAGATGGAGAAATCAATAGGGAAAAAAAAAAGATGAGCATCAAGACATAACATTCATGAGATTCAGATTCAGGGTCCATGAAGGACCTTGTACCTCTAGTTGAGGAGAATGTACCAGTGATGAATATGTGATTCATCAAACTAAAAGCTGAAAATAGATCTCCATTCCCAAGAAGTTAATTGCATTTAATCATCTAAATTGCATTATTATAGCACATGCATGTGTATATAATATTCAATTTAAGCATTCATAATTGCATTAATATGAAGCCAAAATTTATTTGTATAGTATTACGAGTACTTCAATTCAATTCCCTTATTTTTTATTATGTTTCTCTAACATAAAATAAAGTAAAATCAACTCCATTATGTACATATTACTCACATTAGTAAATGAAAAATACTAGAAAATATTAACATGTATAATTGATAAATAAATCCAAACCCTAGTTCTAAGACAAAAAGCCACAAAGTCCAATATCTCTAACTTACAGTCTCTTATGAACCTCTATTCACTTTTGAATTAATGTACATTAAATTATCTACAAAATAAGGCCAAATTCTAAAGAATTGAAGTTCATATGTGAAACTTGGATTTTGAGACACCATTATATATCGTATATATTGCCTGCATTTGACCTTATTATTCTATATACAAAATAACCCTTTTTCATTTTTTTTTATTTATTTTCATTGATTTATGTTTTAATAAAATGTACAAAAATTCAAATCAAAATTGAATTAAAAATTAAAGAAAATGAACCATCCTAATTGTGAATATTTATTATGTATATAAGTCCCTCCTCTTTTATTTCTTTATTTTCTTAATTATTAAAAATATAAAAAATTTGGATAAATATATAAAATTTTATTTTATACTCTATTTGATGTTATTTTGAATTTTATCTTATGTAAAAATAATAAAAAATGTAAAATCTAAAAATGAGGTATTTAATTTACATAGAAGACCACCAAAAATATACCTTGTACAAATGATTTTTTTTTGTTTTATTTCCTTCACAAAAGTTATAAAACTTGTCGAGACAAGCAACTTTTATAAATACCACTTTTTTATTTTACATTATTTACTATTTTATTTTGATTTTTGTTTGAACTTTAATTTCGAATTTTTGTGGGAGCGACTCATGACAGCTCTAGGAGCCGCCACATGGCCCCCACTTATCTTCTCCATGCTTCCCTCATCCTGGGTCGTTGCATGAGGTACCCCTTCAACCAATAGCATGTATTAATCCTTTATTGTTATTTATTTATTTATTATTTTTCCTTTTAATGATTTCCTTTTTATTCAATTGCCATGTAGCATCATCTCCTCTCTTTGATCCTAGGCCATTCCAACGGCCCAGGACCCATCCTCCATATCCAAAACTTGTGGTTGAAGCCATAGCCCTTCGCTTTTTCTATGTGAGCTCTACCTCTCTCGAGCCCATTCCCAAGCCTCCCTTGGACACATGATCCGCAAACATGATGCGATTATTTTTAACCCCACACCCAAAAGTCATCAGAAATTGCATCCAGGTCACCACTAACCAGACCGTACATGATAAGGACGTTCTATCTTGACAAAATTGATCACTACCCCATGGATATTTAGGTAATTAAAGAATCTCATTATTGCACTATTTTTGTATTTTAATTTTTATTTCATTTTGCATTCAGACCCCTTGTATCTGTACCTTTGTTTGAACCTTCATCTAGCATTATTTTTCCATTACAAAACTTGCATGTTATTTCTTAATAAATTCTACATCTTTCATAATATTTTAAGCTTTAAATGATTTATCAAAATTATTTAAGTGTGACACTTTTCTATTTTACCCATCTGAGTTTCATAATTCATAATTAATCAATTTTAGCTTAAAAAATTCTTCAAAAATAAATGAATGTATAATTAATTATGTTCTGCCATGTAACCATAAATTGTTCAATTTGCATACATATTTTCATTAAAATAAATTATATAGAGATTTTAGTAATCTAATTTAAATTTTTTATAAACTTAATATTTTAAAATTTGGAAATTTTCTTTGTGCCTATTGATTATACAAATCTAAGATAATTTTATTTATGGAAAATAAATAGGTTTGCTAATTATTTAAAATTAATTTACTAAAAATCACTTTGTTTATATATTTAATTCACAGAATTATTTTTGCATCCAAAAATTCCAAAAAATTAAGGTATGTTAATAATCATTTTAACCTACTTTCCAATCTTCATATTTTTTTGCATTTCATTCGCACGAAAATAATTACAAAAACAAATAAAAAGTGTTGATTTTTCATGTATACATTTTACACTTAAAATTATAAAAAATGTGTTTTCAATTAATCATTGCCTAAATAAATTTGGAAAAATAACCTTTTGGACTTTTGAGCCCACTTTCATATTAATTTAGATTTACATTTAGGAATTTGACCTCATAACTAGCATTCTACAATAGGATCTCGTCATTATTTGCATAAAAAATCTAAAAAAATTCCCTCCAAAACCTAGCAGCAAAATAATTCGAAATCAACCAAAGGAGTTAGTGGCCTCCCTCAATTCGACCTTGGGCTTTCCCAAGTAAAATAAATACAACCGCTCCTATATTAATTAATTTAATTTGGTGATTTTTGATTGTAATTTCCTGACTAAAATGTGATAAATCAAAAATTTTAGCAAAGGGCTTTCGGGTTTTTCAGATGGCAGCATTGCTAGGGGAATGAGTTAGGTTGATTTTTAGAGAACTTAGTACTTAAGTTTTTCACCTCATGGGTAGTCTGAGCTCTAGGCCTTCTTGTAAATTGCTCCATTTATTTTTCAGCATTTTTTATTTAAGTTATTTATTTTATTTTGTGTATATCTCTCTCCAGCATACATCTTATATTTTTATGAGAGGACCTGGTGGTCTAGAGCATCTACATTGGAGACAAGCAACGTTGGTGCATCGGAGGCTAGTTCTTTCTGGGTCGAGCCGATTAAGAAGAGCATAAAATTAAGATCGGGTCAAGTAATGAGAGAGTTTAGAGTCCTTCATATTTATTTCTTCATTTTATTTAATATTAGTAGTTATTTGTAATAATTACGCATTTACAACGATTCCTATTTTGGGATCTTGCATGTGTAATCGTACTTGGACTTTCTTCTTCTTGTGGTATGTCAAGACTTGTTTCATTTTCCTATTGACAGTGGAGCTTGACATGAGTGGCTCGTAGGTTAGACCTGCACTCGCGGCTTTTAGAGCTTTTACATATGTCAAATACTATTTGCTTGTGGTTGTTTACTTTAGGACCACTCTTCACATTTAATTAGATGCACATGTAGAATGTTATATTTAGTCGAATACTAAGTTCAGTTCTTCCTGACTAATAGAAGTTCATGCTAGGTGCGGTTTCCTTGGTTGCATTGGCATTTAGTGTAAAAAATATATTTTTTATTGCATCCAACATGTAGAGATATACGAAGCACTATAAGTCTCTTATCTTTGCATTCATCATTGTTTTCAATTTTGTATCAACTTTTTTATCTCATTCCTCTATTTTATAACTTAGGAAATCGAAAGGAATTGGGACTATGGATAGGCATGCCGAGTGGTGTATTAATTTACAAGTGATAGCCAACTTAAAACAAGGTCTCCTACTACAACTTTAACAAAAAAAACTTATTAAGGTTAACATTTGTTTTCTAGAGAGCAATCCTGTCATTGTACGCAGGTACCTACCTCCAAACAGAATGGGTGAGGACATACACACTAAGGTTAGAGCCCAAATACCTAGACTTGCTCCCTATGTCTCCAGGTCCTACTCTTATAGTTTTGGGAGCTGCAAGCGCTTGCCTTTGACCTTAGAGAGACATTTTGGTGTAAATCTTCTCACTATTATCCTTAGTGGTGTGATATAACCCGACAACTCAGGAAGATCGTCTCTTTGATTGGGATAGAGTGTGCGTACGCTGGGCGTCAGGAAAATCACCGTGTGTTCTTGTGTAACAAGACTATCTTATCATTTCACTAAAATCAAAAAGATATTTGTCGAACCTTAGCGACCATCATTGTGTTAAGTTAGTGAAATAAGGTTTGATCTTGCATTTGTTTGTGTATCCGTGCATGCTATCCTTATGTGCATTTGCACATTTTTTCCTCAATCTACTTTCATTTCATTTTGAAGATGTCGTCTTATGAGTCTCCATACTGAAACTCTACAAGTAACTTCTCTGTAACTGATTACCGACAATCTTCACTATTTCCCTCTTCCATGTACACTCCACGCCATTCTGGCTATGAAGTCGGACAACCGACCGACTTTCTATCCTCATCTTATTCATTCCAGCAAAACCCTCTCTTTGAGACGTTTCCTCATTATCCATCATTCTTCTCCCCACCCGACCCTGGATACGAAGTCATAACTTCGATTGACTTCTCTACTTCTTCACGCTTCTCACCTACCCCACATTTTTATGCTCCGGATCCACTTCCATCCTGTCCTGAGTCACCAAATTCATGAACACTTGTCGAAATCAAAGAACCATTCGAAGAGCAAGCCACTACTGAAACAGATGCTTTATAGTGTTATTTACCCCAATAGACATCATTTAATCCTCATATGAACGTTGGGACAGGTCAACAATTTACACATACACTCTCTGACTTGACCTTAGGATACAACTTAGTCAATAAAACAAATCAAATGGAGAGGCGTGCACCTTATGATTTTTCAGACTTGACTGAACTTAGTGTTCAAGCTTACATTGACCAGCCCTCGTACCACAATTTCAGAGAGCTACGCATCTAGGGAATTGGACTCATGAGCTTGATCTACAAGCCCCCTGTCTATTGACTCCACCTGGCTCCGACCAATATCTACCATACAAATGGTCTATAATCAACCAAACATTACATGACAGAATCAAGGTATGTTGAGTATGAGGCTCCAAGTTCTCAACAGTATCCTCCAACTAAGTAGATCTCTCCTATGACTCGCCATGGAAACTTTTTGAGGATGATATTTCTAGAATTGTAGGAGACATGAATCAATTGAGGGAACGTTGAGAAATGTCAATGATGTATTGAATTCATTTACTGCAAGCTTGGGTATGAAAGTGGAGAATAAAATGAGCAGATTTGATGTTGAAAAACTAGATGACACTAGGAAACCCATGCACTTTGTACAACTAGAGTCTATTCTACCTCCCTCTTCTACTAACTACTTTCCCTCCAATATAAAGTCTGAGCATTTTTCCATTCCTCTTTCACCTATTAAAATGAATAAAAAAATCGATAATATCAAAAAGACCCAAAAATCCGAAAAAAAATCTTAAAAATTGAAAATGAAAAATATTAAAAAATTTGGATCCTGCCCTTAGGGATGCCATTACTAAGGAACTGATTCTTAAGCTTCCCTTAATAAATGTTATAGATCACTTTCCCAGCCTCAAAAGATTTGTGAAAAGTAAATTAATGCCCAAGAGGTTGGGTAATAAGAGAACACAAACTGTGAGACACCTAGTGTCTATGGCCACCTCCTTGGTGATGAGCAGAATGACCAAAAGCCACAGAGTGAAGCGACTGCTTAGGGTTGAATGTGAAATCAATCCATATTTACCCATACTAGAGTCGATGATGACTCATTTGTGAACATCCTCCTGACTTCCATGTTTGACAAGCTCAAACTCGGATCACTTAGGAAATGGAGAGTGATCATTCAGTTGGTTGACCGATCCATGAAACAGACGAGAGGAGTTATTTCAGTCATCGTTACTTTCCAAGGTGCTCCACTCAGAGTGGAATTTACAGTCATTGATATTGAGCACGGAGGGGAGTTTGCCCAATCTCCCATTATTTTTGGGAAGACTATCTTAGTCTTGGATAAGGCGACTATATATTGCAAGACTCGGGTGATTGACTTCCAAGCATTAGGTATACACCAACTTTACATGACCTATGAGGACACAAGTCAACCCAAGGCAACCCAAAAAGCCGTCGACAACTATGACCATTGAGAAGTAGATGAGGCCAACCTCTCTGCTACACCTAGGACATTGGCTATCGAGCCGACCATTTGTTGCGAGATATCTCACACCTCGAGACCACCACACCCATTAGGGGAATTCCTAATCACAAATCTCAATCCCTGATAGAGATCTCGTAAGTCAGCAAAAGAGGAAAGGTGACATCACCTACTTCATGCATCACCACCCCTGTGTCAGCTTCTATAGAGGACTCACAAAGAGATGCTATCTCAAAGTCGGTCCCACTCTTTTCTGATTGTCTTGATCATTTCGATGATCTGATTCCTATACTAACACTACCACGACCAGTTGACCTCTCACATACATTACCTCTAGGACTTCAATAAAGGAGACATCCATGACACAATTGACAGTTTCCATGAAAGAGGATGCCCCATCCTCTAGTTGGTTATTTAGTAAGAAGATGCCGAGTATTGATTCCTTGAGGTGTTCCCCCAAACCCCTCAATGCGTGTCACTCTCCTCTTCCTCTTAATGCTTTAGGTTATAGAAAACAGGTAAGAAAGATTCCTTCGACATATCAGATAAGTAATTTTCAAGTGATTCCTCATCGAGTCCGGATGAGGTGATCTATATGATTGAGCTCAATTTGACTATTCTTAAGCCCTATTTGAGAAAGCAGTCATGTGTCAACCCTCATTGGATATCCCTTCATCTTATTATTATTCCTCTAAGGACAATTCCGACAATGACACACATGTACATTCTTTACCTACTCATTCCAGCAAGAAGGTTCATCACATACCTTATTGAGACTTTTATATTCTCACTCCATTGTGTATAGTTTTTCTTCTTTTAGTTCCCTTCCTCTCCCATGATTCGCATCACTTTCCCTAGTTCTATATCATTTCCATTTTGTGACTATACTTAGGATATCTAGATCCTAAGTATGGGGGTGGTGAGTGACCTAAAGTTTCTCTTTCCATCCCCATCTCCATTTCTCTGTAAATCCCTCAACCCTATCGGTTCTCACACTTACTCCTTTTCTATACTTAGGCTGAGCAGAGCCTAAGTATATGGGAGATCGACGCCCACCATGTATATTTATTCATACCTTCTCCTCTTGAACTTGAGCACCCCATTTTTTGCTCTTCTTCTACAGTTATGTTGACTAGAGCCTAAGTATAGGGGGGCAGGTCGACTTATATACATCTATTCTTTTTCACTATCTTATGCTTAGCACGATCTATGTCTCTTCCTCCCTTCTCGTGTTGTGAGGACATAGCACATGCTAAGTACATGGGTGTGTGTATATATTACATATTTACTTTTCCAATAGATCGTACTTTCACGTATTTTATTTATATAATATTCAATAAATACAGGACATGTAACCTTTATAAAATTTTATAAAACAATATGTGTAAAATATGTTCAATATGTAAAATACATGTAAAATTATATGATGTGTATATCTTATAACTTGAAAATATGTATAATCTTTTATAAGCTTGTGTTAATATTACTCTCTTTATAAAATTATCATAAAATATTTTAAACAATATTTGTGTAAAATTGGGTGTATAACAAAAAAATGGATTCTCATTCATTCTTGCATAAAAAAATCATCAAAAACTTGCACTTCATTCATTGCCTTTCATCTGCATTTCATTAGCATGTCATGCATATGTAGTGTAAAGTCAATGAGTTCTGAATCAGTCTTGGGTAAAAATCAAGAGTGGACTTGACGTGACCCTAATCTACTTAAATTTTTAAAGGAACTTCATTGAGAAGTGGGATTAGAAACTTTAAGTCATATACTTAATTCTCCAAGTGTCACAAGCAAATGTCTAGACTTTGCCTCTTTATGTCTACATTCTAAGTAGACTCTTGGATATGAAAATAATCTGTACTCCACACCGCACACTTATATCAACTCAAATGAGGTGTTGGATGACTATGCATCTTTTTCTTTGGTAGAGCGGAAGTCTAAATGCCAGAGTAACTGGTTGAAATAAAGCTTCAGATGAGGGATGGACTACTGGCACAATTCTTTCTAAGACTCCAAAATATAGGGTGGAACAAAAGATTCTATATCCGTTAGGGCATAAAGGATCAATATAGAGCAACCACAAATCCTACCGAAAAGAAGCCAATTCCAAAAAGAATTCTATTTGACCACAATCGTCCAGGCTTCAGATATCCTGCAGATCTTGGTGGAGACTTGGCTATACTAGCCAAGCTTCACAAGAGAGTTTACTACATTGGTCACTCTTTAGTTATTTTCCCCTTCTTCTAGACTTCACCCTCTAATCATTGTAAACTAGCACGTTCTTGAACTTAGAAGGAAATACGTAACTCCCCGAGGATGAGTTACTGGAGGAGAAGATTACATGGTAGTTCGACATCTTGAATGGGAATATCTAACGCCCTTTATAGGCAATAGACAATTATTCAATATTCACGTGGGATACTTTGGGAGGGGGTTGATCTAATATGACTTCTGAGTCAAACCTAGACGATGACGTGTACAACTTAGAATGTTATTTTTAAAACCCTAATTCCCTTGACGAGTTTCGTCACACTATTAATTCAAAGGTCAAGACAAGCTCCATTTTCATCTTTTGTTCATGACCTAGGTATGGAACCCAATATCATTTCACATACGCATTCACTTTATTTGATTAGGGACGAGCAAGGTTTAAGTATAGGGGGTTGATGAATCTATGATTAATCACTTTAAAAGCTGAAAATAGTGCTCCATTCCCAAGAAATTAATTTCATTTAATATTCTAAATTTTACCATTAGCATTCATGCATGTGTATATAATATTCATGTTTAAGCATTCATAATTGCACTAATAAGAAGCCAAATTTTGTTTGTATATTATCACATGTATATTAATACTATTCCTCAATTTTAGGTATATTCCTCTAACTCCAAATAAAATAAAATCAACTCCATTGTGTACATATTACTAACCTTAATAAAATGAAAAATACAAGAAAAATACTAACATATATAATTGATAAATAAATCGAAACCCTTGTTCTAAGACACAAAGCCACAAACTCTAATATCTCTCACATACAATCTGCTATGAACCTATAGTCACTTTTGAATTAATGTACATTGAATTATCTACGAAACATGACCAAATTCAAATGAATTTCATATGTAAAACTTGGATTTCGATACCTCATTGTATATTGCATATATTATCTGATTTTGACCTTATTATTCTATGTACAAAAATAACTCTTTTTTATTGATTTCTTCTTTATTTATTTTTTTGATTTAGGTTTTAATAAAGTTTACAAAACTTCTAATCAAAATTGAATTAAAAATCGAAGAAAATGAAAAATCTTGAGTCTGTATATAAGTCCCTCCTCTTTTATTTCATTTTTCATAATTACTAAAAATATTAAAAAAAATGGATTAATGCGTAAATAATTATTTTATATTTTATTTTTAATTTTTTTTTATATAAAAATTATAACTAACCTAAAAAAGAGGTCTTCTATGTACATAGAAGACCACCAAAAATACAATTTGTACATATGATTTTTCTGTCTTGGTTCCTTTACAAAACTTGTATATCTTATCGATACGCATAACGTTCATAAAGACCCCTTTTTTATTTGATGTCAGTTAATATTTTATTTTGATTTTTTTTATTTTTAATCTCAGATTTTTGTGGAGCGACATGTGGCCCCTTTAGGAGCCACCACATGGCCCCCACTTATCTTCTCTTGGTCTCCCTCATGTTGGGCCGTGAGATGAGGTATCCCTTCATGCAACGACCGGGATTAGTCCTTATATTATATTTATTTATTTTTATTATTTTCTTTTATTGATTTCCTTTTTATTCAAGTGCCATGTGGCATAATCTCCTTTCTCCCATCCTTGGCCAATCCTGCAGCTCTGGACCTGTCTCCACCTTCGAAACTTACGATCGAAACCACAGCCATTCTCTTCCATCGTGTGAGCTTCGCCTCTCCTGAGCCTCTTACCAGGATGCCCCTGGGCACGTTCCCCACACGCATGGAGTGGGTATTTTGTGCCCTACATCTCATAAGTCATCAAAAATTACATACATGCCCCTAGTGACCAAACAGCACACGATGAGCACGCTCCGTCTCAGCGAAATTTCTCTCTGCCCCCTAGATATTTGAGTAATTAAAGAAGAGCATTATTGCATTATTTTTTGTATTCTAATTTCTATTTCATTCGCATTCAGCACCACGTGTTTGTACCTTTGTTTGAACTTTCATGTGGCATCATTTTTTTATTATAAAAGTTTCATGTTGTTTCTTAATTAATTCTACATCCTGTGAGTATTCATTCATAATTTTGTGAGCTATGAATGATTTTGTAATTTTTTTTAAGTGTGAGAATTGTTTATTTTACCCATCTAAACTTCAGTAAATCATAGTAAATCAATCTTATCTCAAAAAATTCTTCAAAAATATTTGAATGTAGAATTAATTATGTTCTGATACGTGCCTAAAAATTATTTGATTTGCATATAAATAAATTGTATAGTGATTTTAGTAATCCAATTTTAGTTGACTGTAAAAATAGTTATAAGATTTGAAAATTTTCTTGTGAGCCTATTTATTAGACATATATAAGACAATTTTATTTCTTAAAAATAATTAGGTTTACAGATTTTTAAAATTAATTTGCAGAAAATCACCATGTTTATATATTTAATTCACAGAAAATTTATTTTGCATCCAAAAATTCCAAAAAATTTACAGCGGATTAACTTCATCATTTTAAACCTATTATCTAATTTTCATAATTTTTGCATTCCATTTCCATAAAAATGTACATAAACCCCCCCCCCCAAAAGTGTTGATTTTTCATGCATGCATTTTGCACCTTAAAATTATAAAAAATGTTTTGGGTTAATCATTGCCAGAATAAGTTGGGAAAAATAGCCTTTTGGGTTTTTTAGCTCATTTTCATTTTAATTTATATTTTCCATTCAAGCTAATTTGACCTCGTAATTAGCATTCTGCAATTGCATCTCATCATTTTTGCATAAAAATTCTAAAAAAATCCTTGAAATCCTTGCAACTAAATAATCTAAAAAGTCAACCTAAGGAGACAATGGCCTCCCTGAGTTCGACCTTGGGCTTTCCCAAGTAAAATAAATACAACCACTCATACATTGATTTAGTTAATTACACATTTTTTTATTGATATGTAATTGCTTGATTACAACGCGATTCCAAAATATTATAAAGGGTAAATTCAGGTTTTTCAACTTGTAGCAGACATTCACCAACTTGTAGTAGATGATTCTAATTCCAAGTTTGTACAAGATTAAGTTTGTATGAAGAACTTGAAATAAAAAGATATGTGTTTCTGTTTATGATTTTATTCTTCATCTTGTTCTCATGATTTAATCCCTTTCTCTCGTGATCTTACATTAGGAAAGTAATTCATCGAAAAAAATTCAAAATGATGACTCTGATATGACACGATTTTGTAATGAGAAGATTATGGTTAAGGTGCCATTGACAAGTTTGTGGCAAATAATCCTACCTTTCAAAAGTACCTTAAGGTGTGATGCACTCGTACTAGGGTACCCTGGAAGAAACCAATCCGTCAATAAAGACACATGTTTTAGCAGTTGCCACTACATATTGTATCAAGAACCGGTAGCCACCTCCAAAGAGAAGAGATATCTATGCATACTATGAGGTGAGTCATATTGATGATACTGCATTTGCACGTACTCTCCTAGATAAGGATTCTTCCACTAACCTCTTACCTTTATCCTTGTACAATATGTTGAACCTAGGGACTCTAAAAAATTCAAGGGATCTACTTCAGTGTGCAGAAAAATCTGCCAAAAGGGCTAAGGGAGACATTAGGAATATTATCATCTTGATTGCGAGAAAGGAGTATATGGTAGACATTACAATCCTTGATATAGAGGTCCCCAATCACTAGAGAGAATCCTAGATCATTTTAGGATGACCTTTCCTTAGGACCGTTGGTGCGTCATTTGATTGCTAGACTGGGATGATGAAGATCTGCTCTCCATGCGGAGAAGTGAAACTTGAGATGCAACAACTAGATGGTAGAAACCTAATCCAAAATACATCATAGATTTTCGTCTTCTGAGGTAGATTGCAAAGTAATAGACACAGTTGGATCATGGTGACTGACATTTAATAGTTCTCAGTTATACCATGTCATCTAGAGAGATTAGTGCACATGAAGCAGTGTGTAAGATGTTGCCTAGTTTCTTGATAGATGCATCTCTTACTACTTTGATGACACATAAGTCACTCTTTACTTGTCATTTCCTTCTCTCATGGAACAAACAAAGATTGGGGAATATGAGTCGGACGTGGAATTGACCTACTTAGGATCTTTGGTGATCTAACTCAAGACACAGCACAATAGGTGGCCAACACAACACATACAGACCCACCGTCTTAAAGAACCGATCCAGATTCAGATATGGTTAAGATGGATTTATTAGATGATTCATCATTACCAGAGCTTAAGCCATTACCTTCTACACTAAAGTATGCCTTTCTTGCATGACAAGAAAAGAGATTCCCTATCATTATTAGCTCTAAGTTGACTAAAGAACATGCATTTAGGTTGCTTAAAGTGTTAGAGAAGAACCTCAAGGTAACAGGCTAGAGAGTGTTCCAATGAGAGGTGAAAAGAAATTACACAATCCTACAATCCTCCATACTTGGTCATTCCTTCTTACATTTTTAAAAACTGACAACCAAAGAGACAATGGAATGAAATGAAACTTTATTTGTTGCCTAGAGTTGAGGGTTGGGTTCTGAGGATGACTTCTTAGATCGGGACTTCGGGTGAAGACGAGACTCTACTATTGTATATGTGATCAACATTAAATGTTGTACACCTATCTACATTTATACACAGAGAATCTGATAGATGGAGAAGTTGAGTTCCTTTTGTGTGAGACTTGATTTAAATTAGAGTTGAACATGAAACATGTACCATAAATTTCAAGTTTTGTATTTCACGTGCACAGTTAGGAATTCAACTTACATATTCACTCTTTATTGCTCAAGGATGAACAAGGTTTAAGTATAGGGTGATGAATCTCATATTCATCAATTTTATTTTGAGTATTTAACCGTCTAGCTTATCCTATTCAATTGATTTAACAATTAACTAAATATAATTAACATTACACCTTATAAATAACTAAGGCTAATTATTTAAATAAATAAAAAAATTGTATATTAATTCTTATTCAAAAATAAAAAAATTACAAAAAAAATAAAATAGTTATTTAATAATCATAAAATACTTACGCAATAATACTATAAATATATGATGTATTTCGATTTTTTGTTCTACATGAAAGTTGTAGATAAAAAACACACAACTTTCATGTCGAATAATTTTTTGTTTGACTTCATTTACTATTTTATTTCTATTTTAATTTATTTTTTATATTTCTTTAATTTATATGATTGGGCCACTTGGTTTTTTGTGGGTTAGCCACATGGATGACCCTTTACTTCAGAGTTTAATTCCTACGCAACGTAGTTCGTAAACATTATTCTTCTAATAAGCCAACAAATTTTTCTGTCATTACTGTTGGCAAATCGCATATATTGTGTGCAATATATGGAATCACATAGAATCTTTGCGCTTCCCATTAGCGCATATATTTTCTGCGCTTTGGGGCTATAACGCATACAATCCTTACGATATGTTCTGCAGTTTGAAAAATTAAAATAGACAGAACGACGAGACACTTACCCCACGTTAAAAAGAAACCTCTTCATGGAGCTCTGTTTGCGAACCCTCTCGCGATACGCACTTCGCCCCCCCCCCCCCCAAACGCATGTTGCCTTCGCTATCTACTCTCTCCGCTTTCCACCATCGATGCTTTCCGCTTCCATCGCTAAAGCCCGCTGCCTCTGCCACCGACACACGCTGCTAGCTTGGTTCTACCACCGGTTGTTCTCCACCAAGGGTTTGTTCTTAAAAGGTAACTTTCTCTAACATTAATATAGTAGGATTCTTTGTTCTTTGACTTTCTATTCACTATCCTTATTTTAGTTGAATATTTGCCTTTTATATGACCTAAAATGATGTGGATGCAATTTTTGGGGGTTCAATGGATTCTATATATGCATGTATGAATTGAGGAGTCATAATAATGACTCTAGTTGTGACGTCGTACGAGTTCTGGGATTGCGAACATCCATGTCTTCTGAAGAGTTGTTGGAATTGATTTGTAAGAAATTTTCATTAGATAAGAGCACTCATAACATTGAGATATCGCATCGCATTGGAACCGGTTCAATGATGACATCCATTATAGATGATGATGATGTACAAGGCATTTTTCTTTACGCAAAGACATTTGCAAAGTTGGCTACCATAGAGATGGTAGTAGATGCCTCTCTGATTGAATGTGCACCCGAACATCACACCTTGGGAGCACATGCTTCGCCCCTTATTGATAATCTGTCTAGTGGTGACCCAACTACTCTGGCATGTAATGATGACAGTACCTACATTAGAAACGCTTTGATGAGGGAAGTAAACCGTGTTCTGAATCACAGTCTGCCACAGGTCACTAACGATGAGATAGAGAATGAAAATGAGGAAGTTGAAGAAAATGATGTGCACGATGTAATAGATGGTGCTCCTATTGCCTCTTACATACCATTGTACAATATCTTAAGCGGTGATGGCCTTTCAAATTTTGAAGAGAATTTTTAAAATGAAAGTGTCATTGACAGCATTGGTCATGAACTGTGAAAGGCTCACTTCAAAACAAAGGATGCTCTTATATTTTGTGTGAAAAAATACTACATATTTTCCCATTACAACTTTACTATTAAAGAATCTACCACATTGGTTTGATCCATCTTGTGCACTATGGATTCCAAGGGATGCTAGTGGTTTTTGCGTGGTCATTATCGTAAATTTGATGTGATGTGGGTAATATCTAAACTTGGCGATCGACACTCATGCATCAATCTATCTATCAGTCAAGATCATCCCCAACTTGACTGCAACTTCATGGCCCAAGAGGTTCTAGAGTTTGTGAGGAACAACCCAATTGTTCCAGTATCGACTGTCATGACACATATCCAGAAGGTATACAAACATTTATTTACAAAGAAAATGGTCGGGGATGCTAGAAGTTGAATCGGTTTCATTCACTGTTGCATATCAAGGTTATTGGGATGCATCCGGGTCTAATATGTATTATATCAAATCACCATCAAGGTATAAAGTCTATAATGAATGATGTTGATGTTGGCATGCTTTCACCCTTTGCACATTGGCATTTTTGTTCCAAACATGTAGCTAGCAATTTCAATACTGTATTTTAGAATGGGTCCAAGAAAAATATTGTAACTGCAACTGCCTTACAAACATCCTCTAAGAAGTTTTCTTATTTCATGAGAAAATTACGAGAATGGAATACAGAGGCAACTAGATGGTTTGAAACACATGATTGTCCGAAAGAGAAGTGGACTTTGGTATATGATGGTGGTTTTAGGTTCAGCTAGTCAACTACCAATATCAGTGAGAGTTACAACGCTATGCTGAAGGATGCACGTTATTTTCCCATTAATACATGTTGCACTTATTGAAAACGCCTTCTACAATTGTATTCTATATTTTAATACACGTGCAAATGAGGTTACTACCGTCGTTGCTTTGAAAAAATACACCACATGGGTTGCTGCAAAAATACAAACTTGGAGTTCATTTGCAAATGGGCACAAGGTCACCCAAATACAACGTGAAACTGGTTTACTTTTTGAGGTTCTTACAGGTGCTAGGCATACACAATATTACATAAGAGGATGCAAGAAATATACAGTTGTGATTAGAAAAGGAACATGCACATGTCAGAAATGACAAATATATCGGATTCCTTGTTCACATGCAATTGTTGTTATGTCTCAAAGGCGTTCTACAATTGACTCATATAGGTGAGTAGTACACTTGGGAGAACCAACTTAAGGTTTACCAAGGGAAATTTTTCCCCTTGGGAGAGAGGGATACGTGGGTGCCCTTGTCCTACCCTGAGTTGAGACCTAACAAGAAGTGAAAGCGAAGTAAAGGGAGACCTCAGTCCACGATGATCCACAATGACATGGATATAAGAGTAGTTTTACAAAATAATACATGTAGTTTATATGGAAAATTGGGTCATAGTAAATGCACATGTCCAATAAAAAATTCAGAAGTATCTTCATCAACTACAACTCCTACATCAAATCGAAACAAAAATAGATGTGGTTGATGTGGAGGGAAAGGTCATAATTAAAGAAAATGTACTGGACTCAGTAAGTTTGTTATATCTATCGTTAGAAAATTCGTAATACATGCATAATAAACATAGTTTGTTGCTCTGAACATTTGTTATATCTTCCCTTTTTAAATTACTAATGTATACATTTGTTATGTGTATTAGAGATGGATCCGGGCACCATTGATACTTCCATGTTGACGCAGTAAGATCGACATCTCTCACACGGAGTATGGGAGGGTGATGTAAGTTATGTTGTTTATTTCATTTCATTTCATTATCATGATTTGCATTTTTAAATCTCAAAAGTAACAATTCATATTTATGTGGGCATGTATCATCATGGCTACAATGTTGGCGAAGGGAGAAGCAAGTACGGAGGAAGCGCTAAAAGGTACAGGTGTCGTTAGATGGCACCCCTCCGGTGCCCATCCAACGGCTCATGATCATCCGCATTGACCACTTTGAGTCCTTGAGGTTCGGGCAGTCCGAGCCATCTCTTGAAGATCAAATCCCTCTACGTGGGCCGAGCCTCCGACCTAGCTTGCCGAGCCAAGGACCGAGCCTCGCCTTCATCCGAGCCAAGCCCTCACATGCTCCAGTCACGTGGGGGTGTGTAAATTACATCGGTGCCTCGAAACTTTCTCTAATTTGCATTCAGGTCCTTCCAAGCACATGTGATGCATGTGCGCTTGGGGTTATTTGCAAACCAACCACTTCGGGTTTCAATGCAAAATAGCCAACGCGTGCATGGAAAATTTATAGGGAAGTCTTTGCGATTATGTTTAATTACATTTATGTCCTCCCAAGGACCTGTTTGTGATGATTTTGTAAATATTTTTATGTTTTCTTTAAGTTTATACCCCTAGATTACTTTGCAGATATCTTGAGCATATGATCTCCGTTGAAGTTGATTTGAATTTCATTTTGAAGCATGTTTCATTATTATCCATTGGCACTATTCATTTCTTGTTTTTACACTTAAATCAGGATGATAAATTCTATTTATTTTGTGTCATATGTTTTTTGATTTTTAATGCCATTGGTCAATTAATTGATTAAATTTGATACATGAACTGATCCTGAAATTGACCACACTTTTATTGCTCAATGATTTTATTTATGTAGGGCATTTTTGCACATTTTTACATTTATGTCACATTGCATTATAAAAATCAAATAAAGAAATGCCTTATGTTCATGCATCATTTGTCTTCACCAACCGCTTCATATTTCCTTGTTTGTTGACCTATTTAGTTGTTAATTAATCACTTGTTCTGAATAGTAAGAGTTTGAATAACAACTTAAGATTCTTTAGAAGCACCATTTGAGAAATTAACGAGAATTAATGTCTCTCGCATTTTTCATGCATACATATAATAATTGTCTTTACAACGATCTTCATTTGAAGACTCGCGATTGCAAATGAACAAAGAGACATTGTGGTTGTGTGGGATCTACCCCACTTGAGTGTCGATTTAGGATTAGGCACGCAGCTCTCCGAGCTATTTTATTCCATGTGTTTGATCGTAGGTTGGACACACTAACAAATTTAAGACGCACGTAGACATCGCTTCACTTGGCCAAAAATAAATCTATTCTTTCCGCACTAATAGAATCATGTTAGGTGCAGTTTTCATCGACTTGCATACATTTAGTACTGGACTCTAAATTAGTATTTCTTTTCATAGAGAAAGCTAAAGGCACTAAGAGTTTTTCTTTAGCATAGATCATGTTTCTATCGTATGCATCGGTTTTTTTCTCGACTTCTCTACCTGGATTGATCATCTAGGATTTAAATGGAAATTGGGAATGGTCGTTAGACAACGTATGCTTGCTTTGTGCTCACATTAAAATCATTGATAACCTTGAAGCTAAAATTTAGGACTGTTGATGCAAGTCGAACAATTAAAATGGAGTAAAATTATCTGGGAAAGCAACACCCTCTTTACGTAGGATAGTATGATTTCATGTATCATTAAGCCTTGCATAAATGAGAATAAACATTTATTGATCACCAATAAAAATGAAAAGCTAAATGACCAACATCTGTTGGTTTCATGTGTAAGTTGGTGGATCAATGGTGTTGCTTGGTTGATTGAGCCTTGTTTATGGATTTTCCCCAAACCCTCCCAAAGATACTAAGTACTCCATTCATCTCACAAGATTCATTCATGTGTAAATCCATCCTAACTTCTTTGGTCTCCTCAGGTCTCTCCAACTCAACTATAGGCTATTCTCAGCCTAGGTATAGTGGGACCAGAGTCCCCGTGAATTCCAGACTCATTTATCCTTCTTTCTGACACTTAGGTTATGTCAACCTAAGTGTAGAGGGTTGTCCTCCTCAGTTTCAGTATATCTTCCTATATATTCTTAACTTGAGCTATGACTTGGTATCACTTAGTGTTATGAGGACATAACATAAGTTAAGTATAGGGGGTATACTGTATATACTGTATATACTTTAGCCATAGCGCTTATTTTGAAAATTTTGAAAAATTTAAAACTTTTTTGGGCTAGAGTATACATTTTCTTGAACTAAGTTGGATGAAATGTTTTCAAATCTTAGAAAATTCTCTAAACTATGTTACATTATTTGAAAGAAAATATTTTGAAAATGGTTTGAAAAATGTGTTTTACTTGTTTTAAAAAAATCATTTGAAAAATGTTTGTAAAATCTATCTATATATATATGTGACACAGTTTGGAAAATCTTTTCAAATATCTGTTAAAAAATGAGGAGGTAAATAAGACTAGCTTGTGTTTGTAAACCTTATTCTTTAAAAGTTTACGTATGTGCCGTGGTGTGATGAAATCTAATAAATTGTTGATCAGTGTGTGCCAACTCTTGGTAAAAGCAGTGAAGCTAGTAAAAAACAAAGAAAGAAAGAAAGAAAGAAAAGTTGAAAGAAAAGCTCTCGCCACACAAAGTCAAATATCAAAGATCTTCCACCAAAGGTAAGCGCTCCCAACCATTTCAAAGTGTCCACTTGGACCACCGCTATTAGGACCAGGAGTCGGGCTAGCACCCAAAAAGGGCTTTGCATCATATAGTGATACAAGTATGGGTGTCAAAGGCTTAGATACTCAAAAGAGTAATAAATCTAAGATTTATCAGCTTAATTGATTATATTTATCTCCTTTACTTAAGTTAATAACAAGATTTATTGACTAATTACCAATAATGGCTAATTTATGTGTTGTATATAACACTAATTATTATATATTATTATGGTGTAATATTGTATTTATTTATTTTCTATTAAAAATTAAATAAAAATTAGAATAAAAATTGCTAAATAAAATAACATAAAATAAAATAAAAATACAAAAAATAAGCAAAAGAAAATTAAAGAAAAATGTTTATATAACATTTAATTGTATTTAATTTTTATCTATGTACAAATGACCTCTGATCTCTTTGACTTCAACATGGAAGTAGACACAATTTCCCAGTTTACCTTTCAAAATTCGACCTCTAACTATTTTTTCTTGATTTTTCTTTGAATTATCGATTTTCTTCAATTTAGATCATGTCGCATGACCCGTCTCTTTGTTTGCCACTCGTCTCCTTGAAGGTTGTTTGATTATCTTCTAAACAGACGCATCAAGACTTTCTGCTGCCACCTGGTTTTAGACCATTGGATCCCCTTGATCGAATGGATCTTGTCCTTCTAAACACACCTAAATCAGGATTGTTGGCTCGTAATCCAACGGTCCCAAGATTGCCTTCAACCTTCAGCCATCCACACCCAAGCGACACAACTCTTCACATCATGTCAACTTCTCACCATTTTCTTGACAACTTACATTAACTTCTCTCTCAACTACCGCATCCATTCGCTTCCCTTTATTACTCTAATCTTCACTAAAACAATAAAACATCCTAAATCCCTTTCTCTTCATCAGAGGAGGTGTTTGAAACCACCACCTATAGTCATCAACCTCCGAACTTCCTCTCCCTTAAATCCTCGACATCCACCTTCAGCAACGGGGTCTGCCACATCACGGAATTACACCCTAGCCTCTCTAAACCTCAAGTGACAGTTACAGGCACAGATCGAGCGCCAAGACAAGTGTAACTCCGGTGAGATCCTTGTCCATGTTGCCAAGTTACAGACCAAAATTCGAGGTTGTCTGAGCTGGGTTCTTTAGCTAGGAATCCCATGTGAAGATTGTGAAGCTTCGAGCTTCACAAATTGGCTCTAGATTCAATTTCATTTGCACCATTTTCTATCCTTCAAAACTCAGGTAAATCTCCACTTATGTATCTCAATGTAGTTCTCCTCCTTTACCTAAGGCGTATATACATCATTTTAATCGACTGAATATTTGTATACTATCGTCTGATATTCCTTATCCTCACGAAGTATTCTATCATCATCAACCCGCTGATCCATTCATGTGATACTTCGACCATGGTTTCCCTTCAGTGTAAAGAAGGAACTCCATTAGGGATTTCCCTCCATATCTGTATAGCCTTACGATCACCTTCATAGCCTCGCAATTTTATTTGCAAGAAATTCATCTAGTGTTTAGACTATCACTGTAGGACAAATCGGCTTCAATGATCGGAAAATAGAAGCAAGCTCCGATATTCTATTTTTCCTCTGGAAACACTTCCTCGATCGATCTTGTTCGGGTCTTTTCCATCTTCTCCGAGCAACCATCATCGTCTCCAACAATGGAGGTGCTTGGACCTTTTAAAATCAAGAAGCAAGGCGGAGCTATAGCCATGACACTGGAGTCCAACCTCGTTGCCACCACGTAAGAAGGAGCGTAAGAACAATGGAGTAGCAGCTACCGGTTATCTCACTTAATTAGGTGAGATCGAACAGTCTCAGATCAACCACGTTGTTCTCCAAGGCAGTGGTTCGATCCTCAGGCTCGAGTGTCGAGCCTAAATCCGAGCCACAAGCTAAAGCGTTAGGAGAAGGCACGTGTCTCGAGCCTCCTCGACTGAGCCTACTCCACCACATGATCTACACGTGTGGGTGGAAACTTTACAGATAAGTCCTCTCGCCTATTCAACATTTGCATGTTAGCCCTTGCGGATTTTGCTCTTTACATATTGGTCCCTGTCAGTCCTTATATGTAATAAAACTTGGAAGTTTTTATTGCAGATGTACCCCTGGATTATATATTGCATATCTTGATATGTTGAAGTCCAATTAATGTGATTTTGGTTTCGTTTTAAAGATTGTTAGGCACACTATCCTTTAGCAGCATGTGTTTATTTTGATTAACAATTCATGCATTGATTGTTAATGTTTAAAGGCCTTGATTGATTGATGTATTATAGTTGAATTCTAATATCTTGCATGATCGTATACCCCTTTAAGCGTAGGAGTCTTTAAGATTTACAATAATTTTAATGTGAATCATCTTTGGATCATTAAAAGAGGTATTTGCTGATTAAATCAGTAGAGTGGAGATGAGATAGGATTTTGGGATTAACTTTTTCTTATTGAAGTGATTTCCTAAGGAATTAATTCATGGTATTTTTATTAATTATCCAAGTTACTTGTTATGAGTTTTTAAGTGTTGATCTCTTATCTGTCTTGTTTGCGCATTTATGTTTGCATTTAATTTAGTGATATAAATAATGTGTTAAAATTCTATGTTGATTGTGTAATGTGCATTAGCTCAAAATAATAAATCCCTAAATTACCATCTAAAATTAATTATTCTCTAAATTTAATCATTAAAATGCCCAATTCCTTATGTTCGACCCTAGACACCCCACGTTATAAATTTAAGCCGAGAACCTTGTCATTGAGATTCCTCTCAGTTCTATATGAGATGCTAAGTGCCAGTGTTACAATGGATCTCTCTTAATACATGTATTTAGCGCTTCATCAGATGGAGCCGTCGCCAGGGATGCGACATATTTTGTAGTTATTTTTAAGGGCAAATATTCATTTTGATTTATCCAATAATTTTTGGTTTAATTATTTTTGAGCTTCTTTTCTTATGTTGTGTTTCCTACTTGTGATATCTTTTTAATTAATCTTTTTAAATCTCTCTTGAATTTTGTAATAAATTTATATTGTTAGGTGATAGGCTCATGGAGTCGACTCTTTCTGAAGGACCCTGGAGGCTAAGAGCTTGGAGCAATTTATTGGAGAGCCATGAGACATATAATAAAGTTGAGAGATTAGTAGTTTAGTTAATTTATATTTCATTGCCATTTACAGCGGTTCTCGATTGAGATCTCGCATATGTAAACAAAGGCATCTTAAAACTTTATTTATTCTAGTGTGTGGTTGTGTTGAGAGTGGTTCTCAACTTGAGTGATGATGAATCCATGATTCATTAACTTTTCTGTCGCATTTTATCTTAAAACCCTTAACAAATGCATGTAAATATTCATTAATTCCCATCTTTTATTCAAACTTCAATCATGAATAAATATTCACTTTTAAACATCAAAATCATGTAAATAAATAAAGAACAAAGAAAAAGAAAAGAAGGCAGATTGGAGATATGTATAAATGTACAATATGACTTATAAATATAAATATAACTGCAAGGTATATTTATAGACTAACCCCCGAGACCAAGTCAGCATGTATTGGTCGACAAACCAATAAGTAGGGGGAGATAAGGAAAGAAAACCATGAAAATAAACTAAGACACACTTCATGAACCTCTCACTATTTATCAAATAAATACAAAACTTCGATGATTTTTAATTAATTCATATGTATATATTTTTCACCAAACTCTATTCCTAATTATTTCTAAAAATGTATATAAAAATAGAAAAATAAGTTAAAAATATTACCCTTTACATATACCAAGAAATCCTACTTGTAAATTATCAAAATCTCACCTTCCTAACATCATAACTTCTAAATACGAACTCCAATTTCACTCTACTCACCTTTAAATTTCATAAAATAATATTCTCTAATTAATAGAGGTGGTTTCATCGAATTCGGAGTCCGTTTGCAAAAAGTCGGTTTTGGGACCAAATGACAACGGGGTTTCTGGGCTATTTATTTTATGTAGAACACATTATTTATAATTTTATTAATTTTATAATTTCTAATTATTTTCATGATCTTGTAATTTAACAGTAATTTATTTCAGAATTTTTGGAGCTTATTTATTATTTTAATAAATCAAAAACCCTAAATTATAGGTAAAAATGAACTTGATAACTAATACCCATATTTATTAATATATGTAAATTAATTTATTAAAATCCCCAAAAATTTACACAACCCTTATTTATTATCCTAATAATTAAGAAAACATAAAATTAATTTTAGTTATTTATTTATTAAATTAAAAATCCAAAACCTATTTATCTATACATATTTATTAATATAATATTTATATTTTGAATAATATTTATTATTTATAAAACATAATTATTCCATAAATTAGATAATTAAATTATTTACATGTCTTGTTTTTATACGTATTTAAAATAACGTTATTTATTATTTAATATTGAATTTCTAAGCCTTTTTCACATCTGGCCAACCAGGTGCTGACACTTGTCAACACCTGGTTCTTCTTCTTCAAGAAGACAGTGCTGGAAGTTCGTTCTGATCGGCCAACTTCACTTATTTATCCCGTGCATATTATAACCCCATCCAACGATCCAATCCATTGATTCGTCCCTCTTAACAACCTTCTTCCTCGCCAACCACTCGATCTAACTTGAAGCCCACGAAAACTCTTTATATAAACCTTCAAAGATCGCCATTTCGCAACTAACTCTCCTGCAACCACCTAAAGCTACAACTGCCCGTGGCCGAGTCCCAACTTCTCCACCTCGCTCCGCCTCACTCCGGTGGCGACAGCACCTGAAGGCTAGCTCGCGTGGAAGAGGGATCATCGGAGGAGGTTCCAAGGCGCTCGTCAGCCCTTGCATCGCCGCCGCGCGCACGTCCAGCTCCGGTGAAGATCGGTCGCCGAGCATCCATTAGAGGTAAATACACCTCTTCTTCACAGATCTCTACCTCCATCTTTATCAATTTTATTCTCGAATCTCGTGCCACGATTAGCGTGGCTAATCCCGTAATTAGATCGCCTAATCATCTATCTTAGATGCTCAATCGAATTCCATTACAAATTCGTTTCAAATTCCACTCGAATCGTGTTTCCTTTTTCGTTGTATATTACGCACACTTCATTAAGTCTGGAAACTGCCATTTTCGAGCTTGCAAATCTATAATCCCTTGGCTGATATCTCGCAAATCAAGCACTCCCACACTTTCTTTGCAGGATCGTCTCAAACAGGAGCGAATTCAAAGCCTCTGGAGCCCTTCATCTTCACGAAGTCGCAAATCAAAGTAGGCATAACAACATCTCATCAGCTCCAATACAACGAGATCGTCACCTTCATCGAGCTTCCACCATCGCGCTGCGCCACCTCCGCCTGACGACCACCGCGAGCGAGCTCGAGGGTTAGAGGAGCTAACCCTCTGGCCCTGCTGGAGATCCCAGGTCGACACCAGCTATCCGTGAAAAGTCAGCGAAGAAGCGACCTTCGTCAGTTGTCCAACCACCCAAGAACAGCTGAAGAACACCGCGCTACAAGTTGTTGACACGTGTCCCCGAGGGGACGACCCAGATCAAGCCTCACGTTATAATCTCAGCCGTTGAACCTGAAACGGTGAAAAATTTGCACAAAGAGTCCAGCGGACTTCCAGAAATTCCAAAGCGCTCCGAAGTTTTCCAGAATTACATTTAGGTCCCTGTGCAGGGACCTAAATGTAAACTTTCATATTTTCTTTACAAAACAATCCCTGTCGAGGACCAATCTACAGTACTTTTTATTTCTTTTCTTGCACTTATACCCCTGACCTGTAGGGGAATCTTGGATGTATTTTTGATACTCTTTTCTGTAGATTTTCTTGGGGTAGTTACACAACTACCTCCGCAAGGTTTTTAGTAATTTTCGTGTATTTTGTCATGTTTTCATCGTGTTTCGTTTTGTCACAAATCGACTTCGTTTTGTTTTGTTTTCGTGTGATCTCCGAGCCTGTTGCTCGCCCTTTTCACCTACTATATCATATCATCCATATTTCACATATATTCCACCTATTATATAGTAAATAAATTGTGTTAAAAATATCACTTTGAAAAATAAATAAAAATTGGAAAAGAATAAAACCAAATAAAAAATTAAAAATAAAAAATCCCATAAAAATCATCGCTTTTCCTTGATCGTTTTAAGAAGAGATAAAATAATCACAAATATATTTTCTCTTAAAAAAATTCAAAATACCATATTCTGCCTCCATGAGTTCTACTTAGGCACACTCACCTGGTTAAATAATTAGTGTAGGTTTTCTCTAAAACCGAATTTTGTTTGATCGACTAGGATCCTTTTGCAGCATTTTCTACACTGACAACCTCTTCTTCTAAAAGGTCGTAAACCGATTTTACATCTCATCAAAATGGCGTTGTTGCCGGGGAGGCGTTAGTGTATTTTGTTTTTTTTATCTTTGTGATTTTATTTTCTCTCTTCTTATCGTTTTTTCGTAGTTTTTCTTCGTTTTTTCGTACGACTTTTCTCGACTCATCTCTCATTTTTTCTTTAGCTGCTAATTAATTTTTGCAGGGCCTGCAGGATCAGCCGGTTTCTTAGGAAGTCGAGTCAGTTGAAAGAGTAGAGGCTGATTTCTTCTTTACGAGTCGGTTGTAGAGGGCAGAATTAATTAGTGTAATTTTGTAAAAAAAGAGAGAATGAGAGAGAGAGAGGGAAGTTGTATTGAACTCTAGTAGATGGGGTCCACTAAGGACATCGCGACTTGTAATCCCCCCCATTTTTTTCTGGGTCTGATTCACCGAATACCGTGTATTCGGGGGATCAAGGCACCCACTGCGGTTTTCTCGCTTCATCGGTTTTTCCGTGGCTTTTCCGATAGATGCTTGCTTAGGTTTTTATTCTATCTGATTGTGCTTACGTAGTTAGTCTTAGGACTTGCAACCTAGGTGCATGACTTTAGGATTTTTAAAGAAAAAATAAAAAGTAGATGTTTGTTTGAAAAAAACTCAAAAAAAAAATATAATCCCAAAATAAAATCGGAACTGCTAAAGATATCTGACCTAAAAACCGTAAAGATTCATCTGATTTGGGAGAGTAATCCCCGCACATCTTCCCAGAGTGCGCGAGCGAGAGACGACCCATAAGGCTAGAGCCAAAACCCCGTATTTCTCGTGAAATACTACTTAGTCTATGCACCTAATCACTGTTCCTCAGTGGGTAAACTCGGGTAGCCGGAAACGGTCTGGGTTTACATAGCAGAGTGGAAGGTTTAGAGGACACTACGCAAGGCTCCATACTCAAGTAAAACGGGTAGCCGGAAATGGTTCGTACTTACTCCCATACGGCTAAGTGCGAGTGATTTTCTATAAAGACTCGGGCCAGTGTTTCGGAGAAACTATCGGGCACCTATGAGCTTGCATCAGCTCGTGATAACTGATTAGACTTGTTTGCTAATTACAACCCTAAAACCGACAAGATAACAGACCGAACTCTTACGGTCTTCATCGGGTTGTGTTGGTGAAAGCGGGGTTTGCTTTGTGTTTTCTTGTGGGGCATGAGTTACCGCGGGTTTACGCATTTTCCCTATCCTTTGAATCACAAATCGTTCTCTCCCGATCATTCTCTTGATATCGAAGATGACGTCTTGACGGCTTTTCTTCTTAGACTCCGTGAGCTTTCGATCGTCCACCGTCGATCGTACATCTTCACAAGCTTGGGATGACTCTTTTCCCAAGATGGTCCCATCTGATCTCGAGGAGAGTCAGACCCAGACTCCCTTGCCTCCTGTCCAGAATATTAAGACAGACCCTTGTCTCAATACATCATCAAGATCTCCAGCCAATTTTTCGCTGAATTCTTACGAGAGCTTTTCTTTCACAAACGATTTGAATCAGACGGCTCGCGGCAAAGGACCAGCAACAGACGAGAGGCCACCAGCTAAGGAGCATCATGAAGGAAGACCAGACTCCACATATATTACGACCGGGATTCTCGACACGCTTTAACAAATGAACATTCAGATTCGAGAACAATTCAGAACTCAGAATGAGTTGCGGGCTGAAATAGCCACGCTGCGAGCAGAGGCCGGGAACCAGTTACCGCCTGCAGTGGTTCCCGCTACTTTAAGGGAAGAGTATGACCCGGGCGCAAGAACGCTCCATCACTGGATTTGATTACCTCTGAACCAAGGGTCATATGAGTTGAGACCGTCCTTCATATCACTACTTCCCAAGATCTATGGGAATGACACAGAGGAGCCGTTTACCTTTCTACAACAATTTGAGATGATTTGCGGTACAGCTAGTTACGCAGGAGTTGTACGCCTCAAGGCCTTTCCTTTTGCCTTAGCCGATAAGGCACTTTACTGGCTGAGTCGCCTGGGAAGGGAAATTTCTACATGGGGCAATCTGAAGTCCACATTCCTGCGTAATTGTTTTCCTCTGGGGAGGACGAACATGATGAGGAGTCAGATTTCCAATTTCACGCAGCTTCTGCATGAGTCTTTCCATGAGGCATGGGATAGATTCAAAGACCTTATGGAGAGATGCCCGCATCATGAAATACCAATGAAGGTGCTAGTTCAAAATTATTTCGGAGGACTCCAGCAGGATATCCAGGGGCTCGTGAGTGCTGCATGTGGCGGCAGCTATTTGAACAAGGATGCCGAGTCAGTTTGGGCCATCTTCGAAGGGATGGCTGAGAACTCGAGAGTCATTGACTCTACTCGGGTATTTTAGAAAGCCCCACAACCACCACATCACCGAGAGCATCAAAAGGTGGCTAACATTTCAGAATCTGAATCAAACACCAACATGGGATTCATTAGCAAGAAATTAATGTTGGTGGATGTGATTTAGAAGCAAGTCCAGGACTTACAACCGCTGCGAGAGTTGGAGAAACTCTCATCTCTACCTCAGCAGCTGAGTGATCTTTTGAAGAAGGTTTCAGAGCTTCAGCTTCAGTATCAGTAGAGTCAATCTTCTTCGATCGCACAACCAGCATGGAGGATCGCACCCGCTCCACCCACCCGTCAGATTCACTATGTACAGAGCGAGCCAGAGACTCCGCAGATCAATTGGCATGAGGATCAGTCTCATGCCAATTCCGGCAAAATCACCAGCGCTGCAGATATGGAGGTTGAGCCGCAAGCCACTCTCGAAATTAACAGGATTTGGTATACTCTGATTTAGCAACCAAGTATACCGCATAATCAGCAGCAGCCGTACAGTCATCCACAGCATGGACGTCTACATTTCCAGCACCGCCAGAATTTCACGCAGCAGCAGTCTCACCAGAATGTTTATCAGAGACCACAATCACACCAATATCCTGCTCATTATTCACAGACTTATTCTTATCAGTAGCCGCGACAATCTTCCTCTACACCGCAGAGATTCTCTCAGCCTTCCACCTCTCAGCAATACATGCTAAGGCAGGAGAGAGGACCAAGCCAAGGCCACCACACAGAACCTGCCATGTCTTCGTAGGCTCAGGCACTAAATCAGATCATGGATATGCTGAGTACGCTCCAGATTGCGCATAAAACCGAGATGGAGCAGGTTAATCGTCGTCTGGACGAGTTAACTGCACCGAAGACCACTCTTCCAGCCCAGCCTCAGATGAAACCGAACAACAAGAGGAGGCATCCAGACCAGGTAGACAATACTACAGGTAAGATCTTATTTCCTGGATTTTTATCTAACTTCATTCGTCTTAGGAGCGGTAGATCACCATGAGAACTTACTGGAGTAGAGGAGAGGGCACTAGAGGAGCAGGAGCAAATCCATGAGCAGCAAGATTCTGATGCCGAGGAGGAAAATCAACACGATGATGAGGACCACCTCGAAGATCCAAGAGAAGGGAGTGATGCCGATATAGTTGACATGGACACTAGTGAATCAGACGATAACATCACACCAGACCATGCAGATACTCCCGAGAAAAACATTTCTTCCCCTGTTTTAGAGTGTTTTGTACATAATTCTGAAACTCTCGATGTACAAGTTGATTCCAATCTGAATAAAAAGTCTGATTTTCTGATTCCTGACATTGTTCCTTTTCCCGATGCTCTGTTTGGAAAAGGAAAGAAAAATAACAAAAAGAATGTTGTGACTCCAGAGACTGAGCGTTTACTTAAAGATCGCATCTTTTTGAAGATCCCGCTTCACGATGCCTTAGATCATTTTCCTACGCTTAAGAATCAATTGAAAAACCGATGCACCACGCCTAGGAAAAAGAGATCCCGCACAGAGAAACATGTTTTGACTAAGGCTACATCTTGTGCTATTCAGAATAAGTTACCGAAGAAGAAGAAGGACTCAGGTGCACATTATGTCAGATGCGAGATCGCAAAAGCCGAATTTGATTGCACTCTCTTAGATAATGGTTCCTCGAGCAATTTGATACCCTCTTCTTTACTCGATAAGCTCGAGTTAGGCCCTCTTTACAAATCTCGCATGATCCTTCAGTTTGTTGATAGATCCGTAAAGAGACCTAAGGGTATATTAAGGAATGTTATCGTAACCGTGCAGGGTCTGCGATTCCCAGTGGACTTTACGATCCTGGACATGGATTGCCCTACCCAGTTACACCTTACCCCGATTATTCTCGGGAGGCCTTTCTTAGAGACCGCAAAGGCTCTCTTAGATTATGATACAGGGAAGGTATCTTTTCGCGTCGAGGGCGAGAAGGTACATATAGAGATGGCGAGAGAATCCAACACATCTAGTGATGCATCTTCTGATCTTCTGAGTTCTTTAGCCACCTGCGATTACATGGATGAGGTCCGTCTTGACGACCTCGAAAGATATCAGGTAGAGACCCAAGAGTGCTTAACAGAGGACGGGTCCGAGACTACAGGGGGCGATTCTTCAGAAGGTACTTTATATTTTAGTCTGGATGATGAGAATCAAAGGGATCAAAATTCTGAGGAATTTATTGCAGACCTTTCAGATTCAGAGATTTTACACAATTCCTCCACTTCAGATGATCTAGAGACCGATTTTCATTTAGCTGAGTTGTTTACCTCTGATCAGTCTGAGAATGAGCATAGTAGCAAGTCGGATGATGTCTTGAACATCTTCTATAGTCCGACTCTAGAGCACATTGAGATGGTGGATAACCAAATCATAGACGAATCCACAACCAGTATAGATTCTAGTACAAATATGGATGAGGTTTCAACAGATCCAGAATCTACCTTACTAGAATTAAAGACTTTGCCACCAAATATGAAATATGCCTTCCTTGCGGGTCCACATCGACAGTTTCCGGTCATTATCAGTTCATCTTTGACCGACAAACAAGAATCTCGTTTGATGGAGATTCTAGAATATACTTGTAAAACTCTTGTAAAATCTATAAAAAATGTAAACTACATGTATACTTGTATATTGTATAACACTTGTATAATTTGTATAATACTTATAAAACTCTTGTAAATTGTTGTAACATAAGAGGTATACCAAATTTTAAAAAAACACACAAAAAATAAAAAAATAAAAAAAAATTAGGCTTCTTATTTGCTCGTGCATATCATCCTTGCATTTCAAAAAAAATTGTGTCTTGCATAGCATGTCATCAGCATCTAATATGCATACCCGGCATATGCAATGTGAAAAGCTAGTGGTAACTGAACCAAGTTATGAATAGATGTTGAGGATGGATTTTATTTGACCTTAATCCACCTAATTTTAAAGGAACCTTATAGGAACTGGAGTTAAGATTTCTCAGGTCAAGTGACTTAATTCTTTAAGTCCGCAAGTCTATGTTCACATGTCATCTTGATTGGTCTAAATAGAATATCTCGTGCACATGCATGATTCTTATAGACAGTGACCTAACTTGGACAAGCACAATGCAAGTAGCTCTTCATTGATGAGGTGGTGAGGAGGTAGAATCCTTTAGCTTGTAGTAGCACACTGGTGGAAACATCTGTCCTGTTCTAGGGAGGGTAGTGCATCTCAACCTAGTCCGGTGATGTTGACATCTAAGGACAAGATGTTGTGGGCTGCAATAATGCTTTAAAAGAGGGATAGTCTACTGGCTCAAGAGGAAAAACTCCTGATGTACATGATGTACCTTGTATATAGCTCAAAAAATGCAAGAACTCCAAAAAATAAGACAGGTCTAGGTAAAAATAAAATACCTGCTAGAGTATGTATATTAGCAAGAAGTCTGCATTTGGATGACTTGGCTACACTGGTTAGGAATCCTGGGATAGGTAGCTACACTGGCTACCGTCCATTCTTTTCTCCACCCCCTCCTCATGAGTTGGTCACACTTGAATTTAGAAGGGAATACCCCGCTCCTCGAGGAAAGAGTTACTGGACCGGAGAATTAGAGTTACCTTATTAGAGGAGGCTACTTCATGGCCATTTCTGATGTGGAGAGCTATCTTTCACCTATACAGTACAAGTAAGAATCACAGTCATAAGAAATTTGCTTATGAGGATTTGTTCTGACCTGACTGTTTAGGCGTCTTGAATAGAAGACTTGTGGAACTTAAAGGCTGTTAGGTCTTAAATTCAATTCCCAATAAGGTTCCGCCACACAATTAATCCAAAGGTCGAGTCAAGCTCAATTTTCAACTTTTGTTCATGACCTTGGTATGGAACCCAATTTCATTTCACTTTTGTATTACATTTTAGTTGCTTAGGGACGAGCACGGTTTAAGTATAGGGGATTGATGAATCTGTGATTCATCACTCTAAAATTTGAAAATAGAGCTTTGTTCCCGAGTATTTAGCTGCATATTTCCACTTATATTCCATAATTAGCATTTATGCATGCATAAATAATATCTGCATTTTAGCATTCATATTTGCATTAAATAAGAAGCCCAATTCACTTGCAAATATTCACCTGTATATTCACCATATTTCACTTATTTGTATATATTTTATACTAACACCAAATCCAATAAAATCAACTCTATAGTGTATATATTACTAACACTAATTAAAGAAAATATCAAAAAAATACTAACTTATAAAATTGACCAATAAAACCCCAATCCATGTTTGAAACTAGGAGCCTTAAAATGCACATATCTCTCTCATATAGTATCTGATTTAGGTCTACTCACTTTTAAAGTGATATACATTCAAAGACCTTAAAAATAAGACCAATTTCATTAAAATCGGATATCATATGTGAAACTTGGGTTTTGGGCCCCTATTGTATATTGTACATATTGACCTTTTTGCCCTTTTATTTTATCTTTTTATTTTCTTAATTATTAAGTTGTAAATATTCTTTTCATATTTTCTCTATTTTTATCTTGATTTTTCTCTTATTTAAAAATGATAAAAAATACAAAATATAAAATACGGTATTTTATATCTATAAGATACCACCCAAAAAATACATTTTTGTACAAATGACTTCTTTTTATTTTCGATACATTATAAAAGTTGTAGATCTCGTCGAGATGAGAAACTTTCATGTTGACCACTTTTTGATTTAACCCTTTTGTTATTTCTTTTCGATTTTTCTTTACATTTAATTTTTGAATTTTCTGGGAGCAACACATGGCCGCTTCAGGAGTCGCCACATGTCACCCCATTTTTTATTATTTTCGAAATTTATTTATTTATTTTATTTATTATTATTATTTTATTTAATTAATTATTTATTTACAATTATTTATTTATTTTAATTTTTATAGTATTTTATTATTTTACCTTTATTTTCTCTTCTTTATTTTTAGTAGCCTACTTATTTTACTTATTATATTTTTATTTTTTTTATTTTCTCCCTTTTACTTCTTCTTTACTTATCTTCCACTCCAAGCCATCATTTTCTCCACTTCCTCGACCATTCTCCCTACTTTCTCCATCTCTTTTCCAACTTCCTCCTCCTCTTTATATTCACATCTCCTCCATCATTTTTCGGATCCGCCATTGGAGAGACGAGAACCATCAGCCCCCTCGTGTTGTAGGTGACAGTTGCGACACGTTTAGGTGGAGCGACGATAGCTACTCCCTTCAGTGAGATCTGTGGATTTTTTTATTCTCGTTGCAGCAGAACTCCACGTCGGCTGCCAGAGCATCAGAGCATCCGTCATCTCCTTGAAGCGATGACAAGAGTTGCAGCACAACTCCTCCAAATTGCGGCAAATCACAGGATAGTAATCCCTCTCCTTGTCCTTGTCATTTTATTTTTTTATCTCACAATTTCCTTCTTTGTTGTTCATCATCAAACATACTATCACAATCACCACATACATCAAACACACCACCACCATCATCACAATATTACCACCACATTTTCATTTCATTTCTACATTCTTTTTATTTAAAAAAATAAAAAAAATCACAAAAAAATTAAAAAAGGAAGAACATGTCCAAGCCAGACCCCCTGGGCTCCCAGCCACCGCCCTCCATGCGAGCCCGTCCCGGTGACGCTCCAGGCCACGCCGCCCCTTGCTACCGCTGCGATCATTCACGCCGGTCCCCACAGCCCCTGTCCTCCAGTCACCGCGTGTCCCCCTATCATCGTGCCCCAGCACCACCTCGCCGTCCACTCCAGATAGCCATGTCATCCGCACGACTGATCCCCTCGCGCGTTGTGGCAGCCACCGGTCCAATCGTAGGTGCTCGTGTCAGCCACCCTGTGCAGTGATTCACTGACACCCAACCGCGCATGGCCGTACACTGCCGCGAATGTCTCCCAGCAAGGGCACGCCGACCTCGTTCACCCATCGCTATTCCATCCAGGCCACCAGCGCTCCGTACGGCTCTCTCTCTACACGCGCTGCTCCAGCTGCAGAAGCGTGACGCCCCACGCGGCCAGCGTCGCCCATCCTTCCCTCCGCAACAGAGATCCTCCGCCCATGTGAGCCGCCTCTCTACTCGCCACTCCAGTCGTAGGAGCATAGTGCCCCACGCGGCCAGCGCTGCCCATCCTTCCCTCTGCAATAGATCTCCTCCGCCCATGTCAGTCGCCTCTCCTCACCCGTTGCCGCCAGCCCCTGCGGCTCCCCGCTCCAGTTGCCCAATTCCTCAGCGCGTTGCCACCGCTGCTCGATCCACTACGCACCGCCGCTCGATCCACCCTAGTCGCTCCCCTCACGTGCCCTAGGAGTGAGGAGATACGTGGGAACCCATGTTTGAGAAGGTCTATTTAAGTATTTTTCTTAATTATTATTTTGTGAATATTGCATTGTCACTCCAACACATTTTTAAAATTTCAAAAGTGTCTTTTCGCATACTTTATTGTGTTGCACATTCATTTCAGCTTTGCAAAAACAAACCTGAGTTTACATTCTAATTTGGACATTCATCTTGCATCATTTTTTAATACAAAATTACATTTTGTATAGAAACTAATTCTTTATCTTTTAGTTATTTAATTGTATTTTTGTGAGCATTGGATAATTTATTAAAAATCAAGGTTTGGCATTCAGTGATATTTTACCCAAATAAGCTCTAAAATTTGCACATCTTCATTTATCGCTCCAAAAATTGTGAAAATATTAGAGATGATGCGCATGAATGCGTTTTAGTTTCTATCCAAATTTATCTAGATTAGAGTTGTCTTGTGCATAAAATAAATATTGAGTGATTTCTGTAATTGATTTTTAATTAAATTCACAAATAAGATTTTTCATGAAATTATAAGTCTCCTGTGTTTATAATTAAAATATCTATTTGAGATAAATCGCTTTCTGGAAAATTTGATTTCGTGGATTTATTAAAAATTAAATACTAGCAGTCATTATATTTTCAGTAAAAAATTCATAAAAAATCATAAAGTGTCAGAAAATTCTAAAAAAAATAGTTAGCTTCATTTCATCATGGTTAACTTCTAGTATTTTTTCATAATTTTTGCATTTTTTGCATAAAAATTGAATAAAACCCCCAAAAAGAGTTTGGATTTTTCATTTATGCTATTTAAAGATAAAAATTCCAAAAAATGCATTTTGCATTCGTCATTGGATTAGGTTTTCAGGAAAAATACAACTTGGCTGATTTGGATTTATTTCACATTAAAGATTAATTTGTCTAAGTGGATCGTTTTCTTATTAACCTAATTCATCGGCATTTGTGCATTGGCATTTTTTATTGCATAAAAAATTACAAAAAATCCCACATGGAAAACCGTGGTCTAATTCATCTAAGTCGATCCGAAGTTATTCCTTTGCCTCCTTGAGTCGACCCTATGGCTTGCCCAAGCTAAAAAAACATAAAACCGTGATAATTCATTCGACGATTCATCGATCAGTGCGGTTATTTTTTATCGATCCGGATTTATCTGACTGAAAAGAAATCGTTAATTTAATACTATTAAAAGGTTAGATTCCGGTCCAATCAGTAACTTAGGACACACTACACAAATCTCATAAGATTCACAATTGCAAAAATCTTAGGAGATTCATAGACGTACGTAACTTACGTTCTACTTTGTTAAAATAAACTGATTTCTTCGTCGCTAATAGAACTACTGTTTAGGTGTGATTTTTCGATTTGCATCATATAGTTAGATTTAAAAACTCTATTCTGCATCCACACGGAGAATGTTGGGACGCACAATAAGTATCTCTAACGATTGCATGCGTCATTGATTTTCATTTGCATTCTGTTTTTCAATTTCTCCCTCAGTTTTTACAAACTTAAGGAATAAACGAAAAGGGATTGTACGTTAGGTGATGCTTGTGGTCATTTAATTTCAAGCGATAACCTAATCTCTTAAAATCAGGACTGAATTGATGCAAGTTGACTTAAAATAATTGGAATAAACTCAACATTGTTTTCGGGCAGTAAAACTCTCATTTGTTTGCAGGTACATTTCTGTGAGAGAGGGATGACATTAGGATAGAGCCATGCCATGAATTTTCATATGAACTACTGGTTCTATAAAAATGATTAGCGCTTCTCAGTGAGGATCTACAGGTAGCCGGTAAACAGTATGGAGTTCCTTAGCAGAGTGGAGTGTTTAGAGGACACCGCGTAAGGCCCAGTCATCAAGTAAAAGGGTAGCTGTATTTATACGGTCTGACTTACCTCCATACCGGTTGAGTGTGGATGCAACTAGTCATATGAATCGGGATAGTTTGTAAGGAAATTTAGGTTCCTAACAGCTCGTAACTCTGAAAGATTTGTATTGCATCACCAATTAAAATTTGACAAGATAATAAGGCCATCATCTCGACCTTTAGTGTTGAGTTGGTGAATTAATCTGGGTTTGTATTTATTGTTTTGTGCAAGTCATTCTACATATTCAAGTGCTTAGTAAAATTTAGGTTCTTTTGAAAACTGGCGTGCTTAAATTCCTTATCTCTTGAACATCTAGATGGATAATTGGTCGGATTTTAAATCGAAATTTTGCGAGCTTATAACTGAACCGCCCAAATATTACATCTTCACAGGTCCAGACCCTTTCTTTGTCTGGACCATCCCGGATTCGGAGCAACCCTTTGTTTGAACTAGTGTATCATGATTCACTCCTAGGGGAAGGTTACATCTATACCGACCCTTTTCCTTCTTCTTTTCTCACTGAGGAAGATCATTGCCTTGGTGAGATCGATGTGATTTCATTATATTCATCTAGATCTCATTCCAATCCTTTGTTTGATGAGGGTATTGAAGATAGTAAAGATGCCTAAAAAATAATAACGGGAATGGGGATAAAGAACATCGGGAATACCTGTTGCTTGTAGTATTGGCTAGGTTAGTTGAATATGAACGAAATCAAACTCTTATGAGAACACAGCTTGGCAAGTTACATCTGGGTAATGATAGACCTACAGATGCGGCTTATAATCCTGGACAGTTTCAGATGAGAAATTGGTTAAGCCCAGCTGATCCTGAAGTAGAATATGAGTTGAAGCCACAATTCCTTAGTTTGCTACCACATTTTCATGGGAATGCACATGAGGAACCTTATGCATTCCTTAGGGACTTTGAGTTGGTCTGTTCTAACCTTAGGCATCCTAGGGTTAACCAAGACTACATAAGGCTCAAAGCCCTTCCATTTGCCTTGAACGATAAGGCTTATTATTGGATGAAGAACTCAGGCGTAGAAGTCGCAACTTTTGCACATTTCAAGGACTTATTCTTAAAGAAGTTTTACCCTTTGGGTAGAACGAATTTGATGCGTCCACGCATCACAAGTTCCTCCCAACTTCCTAATGAAGCTTTATGTGATTCATGGGAGAGATTCAAAGACCTTTTATAGAAATGTCATTGTCATGGGTTAGAGCTTACCATCCTGGTTCAATCAGTATATTGTGGTCTACACCCTGAGGTGTATGGTTTAGTTAGTGCTGCTTGTGGAGGCAGCTATACTTTGCGAGGAGCGGACACCATATTGAAAGTGTTCGAACGAATGGTTGAAACAAGTTGAGCACATACCGCTAGTAGAGCTCAGTTGGAGACCACCTATCCATTCTTATCCGGTGGAGGAACAAAGACTATAGTGGATCCTTTTTACATGGGTTTAATAGCATATAAACTTTTGGAAGTCGAAAGGATAGATAGATGGATGAATGAATTGGATAGTAATTCGTCGAAACTATCTAAACAAATGGCAAAACTTTCTGAGAAGGTATCCAAGATGAAGGTACCTACCGTGACTGCATATGTTGCTCCCGTATATCGTGTTCATCACATCCAGGAGCAGCAGATGTCAGGGCCAATCCATCCATGGGTTGAGGACTAGTCTTTAGCCCATCCCCGTCAGCAGCAACCACCGTCTGTAGAGACTATTACTGAGGAGCCTTCCCAAGTGTGTGAAGTAAATGGTGTGTGGTACACCAATGACCTTTCCAAGTAAGGACGTTTTGGGGACCGATTTTCTTATCTACAGCCCCAGACATTCTATAACAAATCATTTACTCCTACATCTCTTCCATATCAATGAGCTTTGGAACCAGTCCTTATCAAGCATCATGGCAGCAACATCAGATCGGGCGTCAGCAGACATATCAGGCTGGCCAATAGAATCCGCACTTTTAGAATCATACCCAGCAACAACATTCTTCACGTTCTTCATACCCTTCTTCATCTTCCCAGCAGCAGCATTCATCATCATGTCCAATGGACTTTCAGCGATAGATTTTGGAGGAGCTACGTTCATATAGAAATGAAGTACAGGATTTGAGGGTTGATCTAAACCGTCTTTCATGTCTACATGATGAGAGCAATATTCCATCTGCATCCATTCCAACCCAGGTTCAGGCTAACCCCAATAGCCTAAACAAATCACATCAACATCCTTCTATGGTCAGGTATATTATTCAGATTTTCACAAATCTGATCACAAGATCTATTCGTTTGATTATGTTCATCATATGTCTCTCAGGAGCGGATGGCCCGTAGTCGTACCTGATTGGGCTAAGGATATGGATAAGATCGATTCTGAAGTTCAACCCAAGGAGACTTCAGAAGATGATGAAGCAAGTCATCTTTCCCAGAGAGCAAGTACTCTTAGAAGAAGATTAAGGAGTATAAGAGCAGAGCAGCACATAATAGATTCAAAGTCTACGAAGGACTTTGTGCCTTTGAATAAGGAGAATTCACATTCAGCAGACATTCCCTGTCCCAAAGTAGATAATCCTATTGTAATTCCAATTGTAAAAGATTCATGTTTGAAAAACTCAGTTTCTAATGATAATAATGAGCATGTTTTTGTTTATGAATATGAATCTTCACTTCATTCTCTACCTATCCCTTTTCCCCATGCTCTTACGGTAGGAAAGCACATCATTAATAAGATTCGGAGAGATGATCTAGATATGGCACGATTTGTAGAGATAATATCATAATAAAAGTGCCATTTGATGAGTATGTGGCTAGTCACCATGCCTTTCAAAAATATCTGAAGGTGAGATGCACACCAAGCAGAGGTGGCAGGAAAAAAACCAAACATCTATCAAGACCCATATTCTTTCGATTTCCACTACTTTCTGTATCAAGAACCAAAAATTGCCACAAAAGAAGAGAGATTTGGGTGCACATTATGTGATGAGTCATATCGATGACATAGTGTTTGCACGCACTCTCCTAGATAATGGCTCTTCAATCAATTTATTACCCTTTGCTTTATATGAGAAACTGAAGTTGGGTCCTTTACGTAAATCTAGAGTAATACTTTAGTTTGCAGACAAATAAATGAAAAAGGCTAAGGGTGAGATCAATAATGTCATTATCTATATTAAGGTACAAAATTATAAGGTGTACTTTACAATCCTTGAAATGGATATCCCTCATTATTGGAGAGATTCACAGATTATCCTTGGGCGACCTTTCCTTAGGACCATTGGAGCATCATTTGATTATGAGACATGGATGATGAAGTTCTGTTCTCCAAGTAGAGAATAGAACTACATATGACGCAAACAAAATGGCAGAGACCTGATTCTGAGTCAAGCACAGATTTCTCTTCATTCTCCGAGGCAGACTGCAATGTAGTAAAGACAATTTGGATTTGGGCACAAAACCCAACAATACAGAATGAGGTACTCTCATCAGGAGTGAACAATGTTCACATAGAAGTTACTAATTCATTATTCGAGTTCTTGACATATGCATCACCCTATTCCCTTGATGACACAGAAGTCCCTTTGGACTTGTCAGTTTCCATTCCTCCGGGACAATCAAGGGAATTAGATGATGAGTCGGACGTGGCTTTGGTCGAATTACCATTTATTTCTGGTGATCTGACTCCTTATTCTTCAGTAAAGTTGGTGGACATCACTACGATTGAGTCATCTCCACTAAGCATCATAAATCCGGATTAAATGGTGGTTCATCCTGATATACCTGATGATTCATCCTTACCAGGAAACCACTACCTCCAACACTCAAGTACGCTTTCCTTATGGAACCCAAGAATAAGTTTCCTGTCATCATTAGTTCTAGTTTGACTGTAGAACAAGAGACTAAGTTGTTAGAAGTATTAGAAAAGAACCCTAAGGCTATACGTTGGACTATGTCGGATCTCGTGGGTATAAACCCTGCATACTGTTCACACCACATTTTTGTTGAGGAAAATGCTAGGCCTTCTCGTGAGTTTAAAAGGAGGCTTAATCCAAATCTACAGGAAGTAGCCAAGAAAGAGATTGAGAAATGGTGTGGAGCAGACTTTATTTACCCTATCTCTGACTCCAAATGGGTGGCACCTTTACATATTCTCATGAAGAGGTCAGCAATTCAGATGGTGACCAATGAAGAAGGAGTTGAGATTGCAACACGAGTACCCATGTTGTGGTGTGTCTGTGTCAATTACATGCGCCTAAATGTTGTGACAAAGAAAGATCACATTCCTTTGCCTTTTATTGATCAAATTTTGGAGAGATTAGCCGGGAAAGAGTTCTTCTATTTTCTTGACGGGTACTCAAGTTACAATCAAGTAGTAATTGCTCCTGAAGACCAGAAAAAGACCACCTTCACATGTCATTTCAGCACATATGCATTCAAGCGCATGCCTTTTAGGCTATGTAATGCCCCAAGCACATTTCAGCGGTGCATGATTGCAGTATTTACCGAGATGGTTGGAGATTTCCTTGAGGTCTTCATGGATGATTTTTCGATCCATGGCAATTCATTTGATTCTTGTTTAGTACACTTAGACTGGGTTTTACAAAGGTGTAGGGAGGTGAATCTGGTACTCTCCTAGGAAAAGAGTCATTTCAATGGTTAAGGAGGGTATTGTGTTGGGGCATGTTATCTCCAAAAAATGGATGGAGGTTGATCCTGCCAAGGTGGATGTGATTAAGAAACTTGATCCACCAACCAACATCAAGTCAATCAGGTCATTTCTGGGGCATGTTGGATTTTATAGAAGATTTATTCAAGATTTTTCTAAGATTGCCCGACCACTGACTGAGCTCTTAGGTAAAGACACCGAGTTCTTTGTTGATCACAAGTATCTTGATGCCTTTGAGCTCCTTAAAAAGAAGATTTGCGACTCGTCGATGCTGCAAGCTTCTGATTGGTCTCTTCCCTATAATAACAGATGCTTCGTATTTTGTATAGGAGCTGTATTGGGGCAGCGACGAGATCAGATTCCATTTGCTATTCACTACGCAAGAAAAGTTTTGGATGTAGCTCAGAGAAATTATACAGTAACTGAAAGAGAAATGCTTGCAGTAGTTTGGGAATTATAAAAGTTTAAGTCTGTGATTTTAGGCTCAAAATTGATAGTTTATACAGATCATTCAGCTATTAGGTATCTCATGGAAAAGAAGAATGCAAAGGCACGTCTTCTTAGGTGGATATTGTTACTCCAGGAATTTGATCAGGAAATTAAAGATAAACGCGGGGTCAAGAATTTAGTAGCTGATCATCTTTTGAGGATTGAACTTAAAGATTCCCTTGATTCTGAGCCTATTCAAGAGATTTTTCTAGATGAGTCTATTTGTGTTATAGATTCGCTTCCATGGTACGCCAACATGGTTAACTTACTTGTCTCCAAGCAAGTTCCTCATGGTTGGACTAGGAGCAATATAGACCGACTTAAGTCAGATTTGAGGAAATGCCATTGGGAGGATCTGATCCTTTTCTTTGAAGGATCGGATTGTGTCTGGAGAAGGTGTATTCCTCAGGAGGAATACCTGAGTGTCCTCACATATTGTCACTCACTTGAAGCTGGAGGACACCACTCAGGAAAAAGAACCACTCACAAGATATTGCAATGTGGTTTCTTTGTCCGACCTTATTTAGAGATGCAATTGATTTTGTACGGTCGTACCCTGTTTGTCAAAGAATGGGAGGGACTGTTAGTTTTAGAGATGAAATGCCCATGCAACCTGTAATGTTTTGTGATGTCTTTGATGCTTAGGGCATATATTTTATGGGTCCATTTCCTAATAGCCAGGGTTTTGAGTATATCTTGTTAGCGGTTGATTACTTGTCAAGATGGGTGGAGGCTATCCCAACCCGAGCCGCAGATGGAAAAATTGTATGCAAATTTATCAAGGACCATATTATTTCAAGGTTCGGGTACCTAAAGTGTTGATCTCTAATGGGGGTAACCACTTTTTGAATGTATTAATGAAATCATTAGCTAAGGACTATAAATTTGAGCACATAGTAACTAGTCCTTACCACCCTCAATCGAATGACATGGCAGAAGTTTCAAATAGATAAGTGAAAAGAATTCTTCAGAAGTTAGTCCGTCCAAACAGGAAGAACCAGTCTTAGTTGTTGGACCAAGTTCTATGTGCCTACAGAACAACATACAAGACACATCTTGGCACTTCTCCCTTTATGATGATTTATGGCAAGCCATGTCATTTACCCGCTGAGTTAGTACATAAATCTAAATGAGCTATAAAGAAGATTAATTGGAGCCGTCACTTAGGAAAACTATATAGACACCTTGACCTAAATGAACTAGTGGAAATCCGTAACTGAGCATATGACAACAACATGATCTATAAGGACAAAATTAAGAAGTGGCATGACTCGCATATTAGGTGGAAAATTTTTGTTTCTGGATAGAAAGTATGGTTGTTTAATGCAAAGTTGAATATTTTTCACGGGAAACTTAAATCAAAGTGGACGAGTCCTTTCATTGTCAGGGAAGGGCATGAGAATGGTTGTTTATTTATCTCAGGGCTTTCAGAGCATGCAACATCCTTTTTGGTTAACGGGCAGTTACTCAAGCATTTTATTGAATCGTCAGAAAGGTTAACTCCCATAGAAATGATCAACTTTATGCTATTGATACAGTTCATGGTCCTTCAAGTAAGGCATGAGTATTAGGAAAGATTCTAATCTCCTAAGATTCATTATCTTGAGATTCAGCTAACACTAATCCCTTTATCACTAAACTTCATATTCCTTATACTGAGGCCTATTTTCATCCTAAGTGTAGGGGGAACTAATTTCATTCTAATTGCTCCCCTCGGGTATCCAAGTTTAAATTCATATCTTTATACTTAAGCTATTCCTCAGCTTAAGTATAAGGGGACCCGAGTCCATATTTTCATCTAACTGATTCTTTTACTCACGATGCATAGTAATTATGGATTTAGTTCATGTATCTTCTTTTATACTTAGCATGAGCTATGGCTTCATTTCACTTTGTACTATGAGTACATAGTAAAAGCTAAGTATAGAGCGGTATACCATATATATTGCATATATACTTTAGCCATAACTCATATTTTTAAAAAATTTTACAACTATTGGGGTTATGGGTATCGTATTACACTTTTAAAACTTATTTGTATAAAATGTTTTGAAAATTATATTGTTTGACATGGTTTTCAAAATTGTTTTACATGGTTTACGAAAATACGATTTGACATGTTTGGAAAATCTTTTGTAAAATATTTTGAAAATCTATATATATTTATGTGACAATGTTTGCAAAAAGTTTTCAAAAATCCTTTTTCAAAGCTAAGGGTGTAAATGAGTCTAATTAATTAAAACCTCTAACCTTAATGTGTCTCTTCAGTTTCCTATAGTTTTTTAATTTTGTCTCAGAGGTTGTGACGTTTCTCCGAACTGTCTTGTCATTTTCATGTATAAGGTTGCCTTTCCTTGGTTTATTACAAGGGTCCGACATGGAGAAAAATCTGGATATCGATTTTGTATTTTGGAAGATTAAGTTGATAAGGAGTTCTCCGAAAAGAGTGATGACAATTAAGGAGGTTGATCTTCTGATAGAAGAATTAGATAAGGAGGTTCCTTTACCTTTTCTCGAGGATGTTCACTTGATGAATACTCACCTTTCTTGTAATTTGGGTCATTCCTCTTTGACTAGTTTTTCTCTTTTGATAAAAACCCAAAAATCTGTCATAGGATTTCAAGGATCCATTCATCTTCCCAAAATCATGAAGAATTTTGAGGCTTCTCATGTAGATATGAATATTACTTTTGAAGAAGAATGGCATCATTCTAGAAGGATACAATTTCAAGTTGATGAAGACCTTCCTTACTCAGATTCGGAAGTATTCTCCAATAGGAAGAAGCAGTTGGAACATAAGGCAGCATGTGATTTTAAATCTCAAAGATTCAATCTTGATTTCTAGGAAGTTGAAGTTGTAAATGTTGTGTTGGGTAACTTAGTATTTATTCCTCGTGTTACTCCTCTATGTTCTTCTATCAAGGATACTCAATCCATTGTCTATGTTTCAATGAAGCTAATTATTCTTTTGCAAAATTTACTAACTAGCTATTTGTTAATTGGTGTCTTTCCCTGACATATTTTCACTATGCACTCGAGGCTTGAGACAATCTTCAGACACTTGGTTTTTGAGTCCATAAACTTAGAGTTATCATGGTATAATCATTAGGGTCTTGTACTTAAAAATTCATACTCTCCTAGTTAGAAGATATGCATGCTACATTGCATGCTTAATGTCCCTTAAAAAGAATTTTACTCTCACTCACATACACCACTGCATTCATGATTGAGATGAGTTAAGGTATCAGTAAGGAGATTGAGATTGGAAGTTTGAGTTTGGATTTAATCTATATGATGCTCGAGGATGGGATAAAATTAATGATGGTTTCATGAAACCTGAGTGTCAACATCTTAGCCATTATGGGACTTGTTCTCATGCTATCTCTTGATCAAACCAAAAGTGCCAGGGTTTGATGACATTAATTAATAAGTTAATTAGTGTGTGCCAATCTTCTGGTAAAAGCAGTGGAGCTAGCCAAAAACAAAGAAAAGATAGAAACAATGAAAGAAAAGCTCTCACCGTACAAAGTCAAAAATATTGAAGAGCTTCCACCAAGGGCAATCTTTCCCAAATATTTCAAAGTGTCCATTTGGACCACCGCTACTAGGACCAGAAGTCGGACTAGCATCCAAAAATGGCTCTAAATCGTAAATGCTACAAGTCTGGGTGTAGAAGGTGTAATAGATACTCAAAAAAGTCACACCGCGATATACTCCCAGGAAAACAAGTGCAGACGACTCCAACTTCTCTTGAAGGACACATTGATTGGCTTAATCAAAATGTGTTGCATTTTTGCACTAGAGAGAACCATGTTCCATTGAGAGGAAGAGAAAATAAGTGCACAATCCTATAACCTCCATTAGATGGACTTCCATCCAAACTTTTTAAGTCTGACAAACTAAAGAGACGATGGATTGAAGCAAGACTAGATTTATTCACTAGAGTTGAAGGTTGGGTCCTTAGGAGAGCTTCCAAGATTCGAATTGTTGGTGATGTTGTGATTCTACTCTCCTGTTGCAGTCAACACTAAGTCATATTCTTTATATTTATATGTAAAATTGAGAGTCTGGCGATTAGAGGAGTTGAATTCCTTTTGATTAATACTTGGATCAACTCTGAGTTTTAGGATTCCTAAAAATTTAAGTGTTCTAGGTCAAATCAAGCCTTATATACTCACTTACACATGTCAGGGATCTCATTAATTAAACTAACTCTCTAACAAATTCTTTATCTATTAGCATGAGGACGAGCTTAGCTTAAATATAGGGGGTGATAAATCCTAGATTTATTAGCTAAATTGATTATATTTATCTCCTTTACTTCAAGATTTATTGACTAATTAACACTAATTTCTAATTTGTGTGTTGTATATAATTAACACTAATTATTATATATTATTATAGTGTAATATTTTATGTATTTATTTATTATTAGAAATCAGATAAAAATTGTACATAAATAAATTTGCATAAAATAAAATAAAAATACAAAAATAATCAAAATAAAAATTAAAAGAAAAATGTTTATATAGTGTGTAATAGTATTTAATTTTTGTCTATGTACAAATGACCTCTGATCTCTTTGACTTCAAACATGAAAGTTGTAGATCTCATCGAGATCTACAACATTCATGTTTACACTTTTCCAAATTTGGCCTCTAACTATTTTTTCTTGATTTTTTTAATTATCGATTCTCTTCAATTCAGATCATGCCAGTGGCTTGTCTCCTTGTTTGCCACCCGTCTCCTTGAAGGCTGTTTGATTATCTTCTAAACAGACGCATCCAGACCGTCTGCTAGCGCCTAGTTTTAGACCATTGGATCCCCTTGATCGAATGGATCTTGTCCTTCTAAACACACCTAAATCTAGACCGTTGGATCGTAATCCAACAGTCCCAAGATTGCCTTCAACCTTCAGCCATCCATGCCTAAGCGACGCAACTCCTCACATCATGTCAACTTCTCGCCATTTTCTTAACAACTTCCATTAACTTCTCTCTCAACTACTGATGATTCCACGATTCATTAACATTTCATCTGCATTTTGTCTTAAACCCTTAACAAAACATGTAAATATCCATTAAATTTCATTTTTTAGCAAAACCTTAGTCATGAATAATAATGCACTTTTATTCATTAAAATCATGTAAATAAATAAAAGAATTAAAATAAAATAAAAATGAAGGCAAATTGTAGAGATGTATATATTTACAATATGACTTGTAAAAATAAATATAGCTGAAAGATATATTTATAACCTAATTCTCGAGACCAAGTCAGCATGGATTGGTCGACCAATAAATAAGTAGGAGGAGATAAGGAAGAAAACAAATAAAAATAATTAATTTCCACACTTCATACACTCTTCACTAATTATCCAATAAATATAAAATATTAAAGATTTTTATTTAATTTAGAATAATATATTTTCACCAAACTCTTTTCCTAATTATTCTAAAAATGTATAAAAATATATAAAAATAAGTTAAAAATATTACCTTGTATATATGTCGAGAAATCCAACTTAAACATTCTCAAAATCTAAACTTCTGAACAACATAACTTTCTCATACGAACTCCAATTTCATTCTACCCACCTTTAAAGTACATAAAATAATATTCTCTAATTAATGAAGGTGATTTCACTAAAATCGGAGTCTGTTTGCAAAAAGTCAGTTTTGGGACCTAACAACAACTAGGTTTCTGGGCAATTTATTTTATTTAGAAAACCTTATTTACCCTTTTAATAATTTAATAATTTCTAATTATTTTCTTTATAGGGATTTTTACCCGGTAGACCCTATAAACTTTATCAATTACCTCTACGACCTTTGAAACAATCTAATTCCCCCCTCGACCCCGTAAACTTGCCAACTCTTACCCTATGAACCCTGCGGGTAATCTTTTTGAAGCTCGTGGGGGTTCTTGGGGTAATTTACAGGGTCTATGGGGTAATTACGTTGTGCAAAAGGTCGTAGAGGTAATTTAAAAAGTGTGTAGGGTCTGCCAGGTAAAAATCCCTTCTTTATATTTTATTTTAACCCTAATTTATTTCATAATTTTTTGGAGATTATTTATTATTTTAAATAAATCAAAAACCCTAATTTATAGGTATAAATGAACTATATATCTTATATATCTATTTATTATAACTAAATTTATTTATTAAAATCCACAAAAAATTTGTATATGCTTTATTTATTAACAATATATTTAAGAAAATATAAAATTAATATACTATTTATTAATTTATCAAATTAAAAATAAAAAACCTCTTTAAAAAGTAATATTTATATTTATTTATTAATGTAATAATTATATTTTGTAAAATAATTATCATTTACTAAAAATATTTATACTGTAATTTAGATAATTTAAATATCTACATTTTCTGTTTTTATACCTAATTAAAATAAGAATATTTACTATTTAATTTGTATTTAATAAGTTATTTATTAAACTGACCAACCAGGTCCTGACACGTGTTAGCACTTGGGACCTTCTTCTTCAAGAAGGTCGGCCGGTGTTTGTTCCAACCACCTAACTTCCTCCATTTCTACCCGTCAACCTATTCACCCTAATTCTGATCTTAACCATCGATCTTCTTCTCCTAACAACCATCCTACACGCCAACCCTTGATTCCTACCGAACTCCAGTCGATCCACTCTATAAAAACCCCCAAAGATCTCCATTAACAACTAACCAATCCTGAGCTTGAAGCTAGCAGACCCCCCTGGCCGTCGACCCTACCTCTCCATTGCTTTCCGGCCGCCTCCAGCTGTGACAGAGCTACGTGGCCCTCTAGCATGGACAAGGGTATGTCGGAGGAGACGTTCCAAGGCGATTCGACACCTTGCATCATGCCTAGCCACCGTGTTAAGCTCTGGTATACCGCCTGTCGAGCAACTATCTGGAGGTCAAACACCTCCAGTCCACAGGTACTTCCTTCATCATTTTGCATTTTTAATTCTCGATATACGGGCCATGATTAGGGTAATCAATCGCGTAGTTAGTATCCCTAATCATCGTAATTATACTCCACCTTTTACATCCTTCCAAATCAACTCCAAATCATTCCAAATTATTTTACCTTTATTGCATTTCACTGGTATACATATATTCTAGAAAAGCATCTTAGATCTGCAAATTCCTTGATTTTGTTGGTCGATTTGCATGCAAATCGAGCACATAGATAATCATTTATAGGGAATTCACCATCTGGAGCACAAAATTCACCATATGGAGCTTCCAAAATCGATGGATCATTCCAAATCACAAGCTGCTTCAATAACCTCCAGGTCTGCCTGAACAATCGTCTGTGAATCCCAGCTGCATTCGACCACCTCCAGCCAGCTTCACCCACAGGAGAGCTCGGAGGGAGAAGGTGTCTCCCTCTTGGACCTGCCGGAGAACTAAAAGTTTCACCGTGCATCAGGAAGAAATTGCTAAAATGAGCCTCGTTGTTAGCCGTGCAGAGGAGCTACAGAACCTCAAGAACACGGGAGAGCACATGTGCCGCCACGTGTCCAGATCAGACGCTCTAGAATCAACCACGCAATCTAATCTAGGTCGTAAAGATGAAAGGGTAGAAAATTTTCATATTAAACCAAGCCAAGATCTAGATTATCAAGCGGCTCCAGACCTTTCCAGATATTGCATTTAGGTCCCCGTGTAGGAACCTAAATGCAATAAAACCATTTTTCTTTGCATTTCAGTCCACGTATGGGAACTTATTGTAACAGAACATATAACCTTTTCTTTCAGTTCTGCCACTGGCTTGTAGGGGTATTTTGGACCCTATTTTTTGTATTTTCTTCTCTAATTTTTAGGGTAGTTACACAACTACCCAAGATACATTGCTAGGTATTTTTCGCGGTTTTTCATTGTTTTTTTTCTTCGGTTTGATTTTCATAAGGTTGAGTCAATATTGAGTCATTCCTTGACTTTTGTTGTAAAGCTAAGAATAAAGTGATGTTTTCGAGATTTATTTCTTGCATTGAAAACCAAAGTTTAAATATTTTGCCTCCTAGAGTTCGACCCAGGAACATTTACCTGGATAAATAATATAGTGTAGATTAGATAGGAGAGAGAAGAAGTCGTTCTCCTATCTCGTTGATTTTTATTTGATCAACTCAAATTTTGGTTCAGAGCGACTCCTACAACCGACACCGATACCTTATTGCTTGCCAAAATTCGAGTTATCAAAATGGCGCCATTGCTGGGGAGGCGTTATTTCTACATCGATTTTGAATTTAATTTTGAAATGTCCCGATATTCTTGGTTTTACAATTTTTTTTGCTTTTTCGATTTTCGATTAGTTTTCGTATTATGACTTTTCGTCGATTTTTTACAGCAGTTCCCTTTTCTTTGATTTCTTTTGATTTTTAATAGATTTTTTTGCATCTTTTAGTGTGTTTTTCTTTTCTCTACCTACTCTTTGCAGGACCTATAGGTTCAGCCGGCTTTCTCGGAAGACGGAGCAGTTGAAAGTGCAGGGACCAACCCATTCTTTCACCGATCAGTTGCAGAGGGTAGAGTTAGTTAGGGTTTTGTGTTTTTTTGTAATATTTTTGTTATAAAAAATAAAATAAGGTCACTTTCCCATTTTTTGTCTTCGTAGAACGAGCCCCATACGGGCATCCCGACTTGCACCTCTCCTGCTTATTTTTTTGGGGTCTGCCTCACCGAGTGTCGTGCATTCGGAGTAGCAGGGCACCCACTGTGGTTTTTCTCACATCGCTGATTTTCCACGATTTTTCACGAGGCTAGGTTTCATGTGTAGGTGTTTTTCTTATTTTTCGATTTTTTCCCTATCTTCTTGCACCTTCGTAGTTAGTTCTAGGACTCGTGACCTAGGTGCATGTTTTTAGGACAAATAAAAAATTAAAAAATCGTTAGATGCTTTATGAAAAAAATTCAAAAAAAGAGAAAATCGAAAATAAAATCAGGATTGTTTTAACTATTTGACCTAAAAACGTAAAGGATCATTTGCTTTGGGAGAGTAATCCCCACACTTCAACTGCAGGTACATTTTCAGATGTTGTGAGTAAGGGATGACACTTAAGGCTAGAACCAAAGTCTTGGTCTCCTTAGGAATAACACTTAGTCCATACACTTAACTGACTCTTGGGAAGCCAACAACGGTCTGAGTTTACTTAGCAGAGTGGAGGGTTCAGAGGACCTTGTGTAAGGCTCCATCCTTAAGTAACACAGGTAGCCGAAAACGGTCTGTATTTACTCCCATACTGGCTGAGAATAAATGGTTTTCAGTGAGGACTCAGGATAGTATTTCATGGATATTTTGGGCACCTATCAGCTCACGTTAATTTGTGAATATACTTGTATAGCAAAATAACCTAAAACTGACAAAAAAAACGACCGAACTCTTACGGTCATCATCGGGTTGTGTTGGTGAATACAGGGTTTGCTTTATGTTTGCTTGTGAGGCGTGAGTTACTTTATCTTATACACCTTCTCCTATTCTTTTGATTTGATATCGTGCTCTCCCGATCATTCACTTGATATCGAAGATGATGACTCGGCGACTATTTTAATCAGACTCCGTGAGCATTCGCTCTTTCACCGTCTGTTGTATATCTTCACAAACTCGAGATGATCCTCTTTCTGAGTCGATACATCTGATCCTAAGGAGAGTCAAACCCAGACTCCTTCACCTCCCAGCCCATCTATTGAGGCAGGCCCTCACCTTAATTTATCATCACTTTCTCTAGCCGATTTTTCTCTGAGTTCTTACGAAAAGTTTTCCTTCCCAGAAGATTTGAAGCAGATGGCTCATGGGAAGGGACAAGTAGAGGAGCAACCAGCTGAGGAACATCACGCTGATGGAAGACCAGATCCAACTGCAAACATCACAACCGGGATTCTCGATACATTACAGTAGATGAATACTCAGATTCGAGACCAGTTCAGAGTAGAGAATGAGTTGCGAGTTGAGATCGTTGTGCTCAGAGTAGGAGCTAAGAACAAACCATCTCCTACCGCGGTTCCCGAGACACTCAGAGATGAGTATAACCCTGGTTCCAGAACTTTACATCATTGTATTCAATTACCACCAAATCTGGGGCCATACGAGTTGCATCCATCGTTCATCTCACTACTTCTCTTGTTCTATGGTAATGTCGTGGAGGAGCCATTTACATTTTTGCAACAACTTGAGATGATTTGTGTTACAGCTAATTACCCTGGAGTTATGCAGGAGGTGGTTCGCCTCAAAGCCTTCCCCTTCACCTTAGCAGATAAGGCGCTTCACTGGCTCAATCATCTGGGAGAGAGATTTCTATGTGGACTGACTTGAAGTTCATGTTCCTGCGTAATTTTTTTCCTCTCGAACATACAAACATGATGAGGAGTTAGATATCCAACTTTACTCAGTTGCCGAACAAATCGTTCCACGAGGCGTGGGATTGATTCAGGGATCTTACCGAGAGATGCCATCATCATGAGATTCCATTAATGGTGCTTTTTCAGAACTATTTTGGAGGACTCCAACCAGATATACAGGGGCTTATAAGTGTCGCATGTGGAGGCAGCTAGCTACCTAAATCGGGATGCCAAATCTGTCCGGTCCATCATTGCGGGGATGGCAGAAAATATGAGAGTCGTCGACTCTACTCGAGTATTCCAGAAGGCCCATCAGCCATCGCATCACCGATACATAATAAGGTGGCGAACATTTCAGACTCTAAATCCAATACCAAAATGGGATATATCAGCGAGAAGTTAATGTTGGTAGATGTGATTCAAAAGCAAGTTCAAGAACTACAGCCGCTGCGAGAGTTGGAGAAACTCTTATCACTGCCTTAGCAGATGAGTGGTGTAATGAAGGAGACAGAACTGCAGCTTCAGTATTAGCAGGCTCAAGCTTCTTCAACCGCACAACATGCTCGTAGATCTTTACCCACTCTGCCCACCTAATAGATCCATTTCGTCCAGAGCAAGCCGGAGACTCTGTAGATTAATTGGAATGAGGACCAGTCTCATGCCAATTCCAGCCAGATCATCAGCCCTGGAGAAATTGATGTTGAGTCTCAAGCCACTCTTGAGATCAACGGAATATGGTACGCTCTGATTCAGCCAGCTTCAAAGTTTTCTTCTCAGATCATACATCACCAGCAGCAGTCGCAGTATGGACGCCAACATTAGCAGCACCAACAACATTTCACGCAGCAGAAGTCTCACCATAATGTCTATCAGAGACCACATTCTTTTCATCATCCTGCTTTACAGCCCAACTTTTATCAACAACAGCAGTAGTCCCCATTCACACCACAACGGTCTCCTCAGCAGTACGCTCTGCAACAGAAAATGCTACGGCATGAGAGAGATGAGATACAGGGTTACCTGGCCGAACCAGAAATATCTTCACAAGCCCTGACACTAAACCAGATCATGGATATGCTGAGCATGCTCCAGACTGCGTACAGGACAGAGATGGAGCGGGTTAACCATCGTTTGGATGAGTTAACCGTGCCTAAGACCACTCTTCCCGCACAGCCTTAGATGAACCCAAACAACAAAAGGAGGTACCCAACTTACGTAGAAGATAGAATAGGTGCGATCGCTTTTCCTGAATTTTTATCTAACTTCATTCGTCTCAGGAGCGGTAGATCACCACAAGCACCACATCCAGAGGAGGAGATGGCACAAGGATAGGAGCGAGAGCAAGACCATGATACATATGCTGAGGAGGAGAACTGCAACGATACGGATCAACCACTCGATGATCAGGGAGAACAGGGCGATGCTGAGACGGTCGATATGGACTTAGGCGAATTAGATGATAACACCATGCCAGGCCATGAAGACACGCCCGAAGCTGATGTGTCCTTTCCTGTTTTAGAGAGTTTTGTAGATAATTTTGAAACTCTCAATGCACAACCGTTTGGACATGCGAGCCCACAGCGAGCCATTATGCAATAAATGTTATTGCAAATATCATTCCCTGATCTGAAATGAAGAATAACTAATTTGCATAATAGGTCCCTTGGTACAATTAGGGTTATGTACCATGGCCATCTTGATGATCATACAATTGTTGATTCAATTATTGAATCATAGAGGTTGGTGCTATGATGAATATCTAAAGAGTTAGATTGAGGACTCATCAAGCACTGTCAAATGATTATTAAGAGAGGATCTCCAGCCTGAGAAGGAGATGGCAATCCTTTCTCTAAAGGTTGATATCTAATCGACCTCTTGATCCAGGTCCTCTGCATAGGAATAGAGATTCAGAGGTGTTAGATAAGTTAGGTCAAAAGAGTTGACTTAACGAGATCGAGATAACCAAAGTCCTATATCATATGCTATCATGATATAGGCACATATCCTCTGGCCTGAGACAGATGTGTTACTATATATGTGATATGTACATTTGGCAGACCAATATGTTGATGACCTAATCAAGGTCTATACACCGGCGCGCTGGTGTGCATACAAGGGCACATGAGTAATACGATCTCTCAAAGGGATCATACAGGTTCATTTACTGAACTAGAAGACATGAGCTCACTCATGAGATATTGGGAAGAATCAAATTCTGTGCGCGGTCGTCTCGCTTTGGAAGCTTGACTGAATTTGTAAGGTTTGATATATGCTTTTGGAAAGTATATGATCAACACCTAGGTATGATATATGCTTTTGGAAAGTATATGATCGATACCAACTCCCAATGATCGAATGAGAAACTTAATGATAAGCCTTTGAAGTGGACAGTGTAAATTGATCTTATACTTCTGGTTTATTCTGGGTCTTCCAGTATGCAGGATGTACATGTATTAGGAATACCTGAGGGTGATGTGATCATAAACGATTGTATAACCATGACACTTCCATTCCTAGGGAGCGATGAAACGGGTCTGGATTTTAGTGACTCCTCTCAATAGAGAAGTAATCTGATCTTGGTCTAAATGTTGGACATTGATCTGAATATGATTCAGATGCAATGAGAAGATTAGATTTGCGGTCTTGATTTAATCAAGCATCTATGGGAGGCCCGAGATATGGATTTAAGTTTTGATCTTAATATCCAAGTCACTATACGTGGAACAATACAATCGCCCTGTCCTTATCTCCAAGTATCCGCGGAGAAAGCGCATTATCCTTGAAAGAGTTCAGGATAATTTCATTGTTGATATATGTATCTGAGCATTTATAAAATGGATAATTAAATGTGATTTAATTATCATGAGTAATATAAATTTGATTCATACTATAAAGAGAGTTACCTTAGATAATTAAATGTGATTTAATTATCAAAGATGCAAATAATGTGAATTTGATCCACATTATTTGGGCACATGAGAATAGAGATCTAAGATGATTAAATGTGATTTAATTATCATGGATATGAATAATTTGGATAGCACTACCCATATTAATCATATATATTATAAATGTGATTTATAATATATAAGAGAGAGCAATTTGTAATTTACATTTGTTAATTAAATGTTGATGTGAATTGGATTCACTTTGGACAATTAATTGAAAATGTAATTCACATTTTATTTTGGGTTGTGAATGTGATTCACAATTTTCCAATGGCATGATTGCAATGTTCACAAAATAGTTTGGAATTATTTTTGTGAATAATTTTGCACAAAAGTTGTTGCATATGTGGAATATTATTTGATGTATGAGATCTAGACATAATTGGAATAAAAGAGCCTCCATACCATACATGGAGTGGACGACCAACTTGGTCTCTCCAAGTTGGTAGCCATCCACCCGATACATGGAAGGATGGTTGTTTTTATTCCAAGACATTCCATGTTTATTGATTTGATTTATATTGAAATATATTGATTGATTTTCAATATATTTAATTTATCTCAAACACAACAAATTGTTGTTGCAAATATTTTAGCAACAAATCGTGGCCATTAAAAGAAATGCATATCAATGTGAGCCATTGGATTTGTGTTGTCCATTGATTGAGATCCATGGATCCTAAAATATTATAAATAGAAGGGCACCCCTTGCTCTTCATATGCATTATGAGAACATAAGGCTCTCTCTCTCTCTGTCTGCACGCCCTCTCTCTTCCTCTCTCATGGTCGTCCACCATGGATCCCTAGAGAGAGAATCCATCACTACAGCGTCGTCGTTATGTTACCGGTTCTATTTCTCGTGAATCTACATCTCCTTCGGTGTGCCTCGCTCGTGAAGAAGACATTGGATCTCGTGTGTCTAGATCAGGAGATTCGCCACTTGGATCATCAACATGGATTGCGAGGATCTAATGTTTCATCAACAAGCTCGCAAGCGTCTCCTCCGTCGTATCGGACTTGAGATAGGAGGTCTCTTCATTTAGAGGCTCGATTGCAACCACGCTTCAAGAGGTAATTCTATTACTTGTTTGTGCTTTAGATGAAATGTTCCGAGAAGTGTTCTTGGATCATGTGGTTTCGTCACATGAAAATTTTTAATTTCCGCTGCCTCGAGCAACTAGTGCGACTAGTCACTCCCGATCGCATACGATGCGATCCTCATGCTTCTGTAATGCACTTAAGGATCTAATCATATCCTTCAAGTGGTAACAGAGCCATAGTTTGAAGGTTTCGGATACGATCCGTAAACCTAAGCCGACTTGGGTTCGTTAGGGCTTGCGAAAACTTTCTCGCATTTCATTTTTGCATCTATATTTTGTGATTATTTTTGAACTTGTTTTATTGTTTAAACACGAAAATAAAACTACTTTGTTCCCCATTAAATAAGAAAATTGTAGGATCTGAGTTTGCGTGATTTCGAATCCGTTTGCTCAAGATATGATCAAATTAGTGAATATGTATCCACAGTTTCGGGGACTGCGAATCTTAACGTAATTAAATAGTTAATTGTGGATTTGAAACGTCTTAAAATACGTGCAAATCACTTAGGTTCTGTTTTAAATCAAATTAGCAAAGTTTAGAAACTTATTTTGCTTAATTTGGATTTAAATTGATTTATATATGCTAATTTTAGTAAGTGAGGGTCACTGCTGGAAATTACTTTCCTAATCAAGAACCTTGTGATTGTCATTTAATTAATTAGGGAAATTAAATGATTTAATTTCCTGGAATAATTATGGATAAATATTTGTGAAATATTTGGTGATATTTTTTTCCTTAAATGACATTGTCTTTACCAATAATTGATTAGATATGATCTAGATCACAAATTGGTTATATGATCTACATAATCCATTTTCCAACAAACATGTTCTCGAATATGATTTGGGATTTGTGTAGCAAATCTCATTATAATGTTAATCAAAAAAAATTTTATTATTATATATGGTACAACTTCGGTTGAAAAACCAATTATCATCTCAAGTACACAATGATCAATTTGGCATTATCCTTTCCTAAGGTGGATATGGTGTCTAGTCAGGGAGCATTGGGGTAGCAGGTTGCACTGTGTGTGGTTTGTCCCACTCTCGTCGGTACTGGCCATGACAGCGGGTAGGGACTCGATAATGCAGGAGAGATCATGGTGTATTTTTCTAATTATTAAAATTCAGAATAATATGTATTTGATATAATACCATAATTCAAGTAACAATAAAGAATGTTTGTTGGATATTAATTGGATCATTAATTTAATATGATTAGATTAATTGGAATCCAATTAAAACTAAGAGACTCTATTATAATAGATGTGTTATTTCCCTTAGAATTAATTATGTGAATATGATTTATGATAATTAATTATAATTTGAATATGATATGGAGGATCACATAAGTGACATCCATGGTCTCTCGTCAAGGCGAAGAGTTCCATTGCCAGGGATTATATGTAGGAGACGCATGTCCAAATTGACATCTCCTGTATGCAAGCGCATTTGGATAGGGCTCTTCGCTTCTCGAAAGAGTAAGAAATATGCGTAGTGACCCCAACATCGGGTCCTCATATTATTGGGGTGATATTGGATCACGCATAGCGAGTTGTATTCCTATTGACAGTTGGTTCAATTAGTGATGGGTCAACATCACCTTAGGGGTGGTGGGCCCGGGTGTTAAAGACCGAATTCGGAATGCAAGTTGGACTTGCAAGGCGGAATATGTTCCCATTTCTTTTTATCCGAGTTACAGGTTCTCATATTATTGGGATGTGACAAAGATAAGGAAGGAGATCCCAGATCTTGCTGAGATATGATGGTAAGTATATCTCTTACATTGAAAGTGATTAAGGGAATGAACTTTCAATGTAGACAAGGCAAGACAACTTTGATATAAAAATCCCTAATCAAAGTAAAATATACATTTATATATATTTATGCAAATTTCTTATTTCAGATAATCCTTTATTAAACCCACTCAATACTATACTCAATGATAACCAGTAAAATATCATGCATTGGATCCATAATTAAGATATTGTACTTGCAGTTGGTCACATATTGTATGTGGTTGCAATGTGCAAGTTTCCTCATAATAATGAGGAGTGACAATTAAATAGACAATAGGACTACAACCCTAGGCTTTGTATGTCTCTACAGTCTTGATCTCTCATCAAATGTACTTTGGAAGTGACATGTCGATGGTGATCGTAATTGTAGAATTATCCTTATAAAATCTAAGAAGGTGTTTTGGCATGCATATGTGCTCTTGACATTTTATCATGAATGACATGGTTCTCTGTATTATGCAGAATGGTGGCTCTATAAGAGATGATGTATTCAAAATGTTTGAGTACATACCTGAACCTAAGTCTTTAACAGTTAGGATGTATGTAGATATGATGAGTGTCATCATTCTACTATCTATACTCTAGTCATTCATGAAACTTCAGAATATTCATATTGTATTTATTGAATGAAGCATGTATAAATGTTGAAATGCTCTTATATTGAAATCTTTTGAATTCAGCATAAGAGTTTCTTCGTCTTAAATAATGGTTGTTTATAGATAAAGGGAGCGCAGTAAAAGCATGGGTTGGACCCAAGTAAGAAGGAAAGTCAAAGAGTTGACTGTACTTTTGTGACTTCCATATGACATCCAAATAGTTGTATGTATGCCAATACTGCAATAAGCCAATGTATGGATAGTATGACTATCAAGTCTATCTAGAATCCTTAGAGAAGGACTCAGATGGTGCATCGAAATAATATACATCTACATATAATCATTGAAATTGACTTTCTTATTTGATAAGATCAAAGTCTAAAATTGTATCTTATTCTTCTAATAACACTTGCAATTGATTGCATATGCTTTAGAATATTAGAAATTTGATCTTAAGGTTTAATAGTCATCAACATGGATATTGATGCAATTGTTGCAACAATGTTTATTGGATAGATAGACTTCATATTTTCAGCGGGAGAGCCATTAGTCTTAGATAATGTCTCTATGACCTAGATATTAGAATACACTCATTGTTTATTTCTAAATGTTGGAAATAAACATGAATTATGTAATAGACATGTCATAAAAGGTTATGATGGATATATTTCAGATAGTAATCTAGCATCTAGTTGACTCTATTAAATAAGAAAGTTAATGAATGGTTCATTAACATTTCTAACACAGAAAATTAAACCTTAAAAGATCAATATGAGAATGAAGATCATTTGACAATGATATAGCATTGAGTCTTGGACATAAGTCTATTGATGAGATCAATAGATAAGTAAGAAATGAAACTTTAGAGTGTCTAAAATTTCAAATCTTACATACTTATGAGTATTGTATTCAAAAGTAGAAAATATCCAATGTACCCTTCTCTGGTAATGGTGCAAGATGTCATGGTATTCAAGATCTCATACATATTGATGTATGTAGATCATCTACATCAAAGTAAACATTAATGAAATTTGATATCCATTGATGATTATTTGTGATATGAGATTTCTTCCCTTCACCTTAGAAAGCTTTGAAATGTTCAAAGATTTCACAATTTTGATTTTGAACCAAAGATTGAAGGAAGATGAAAATGAATTTGATCTAATCTAGGTAGCTTGTACCTATTAGATGAATTCAAGGAATACCTTATGTAGAAAGGAATATCATTCCTATCTCAATCCTCCTAATACACCTAAACCCAAGAGAGTTGTAGGGAGATACAATTGGATCATGTATAACATGATTTGATCAATGATGAATTTTAGCATAATTACCTATTAGTTTCCTGGAATATATGTAGTAGAGACTACAATATATATCCTTAATAAGGTTCCAAGCAAGTAAGTTGTAATTTAGCACCTAAGAGTGCTACTTCATTAGGAAAATAAAGCATGGTATTGGATATCTACTTTATGACCTTGAGATTCTTAAAAGATTTCATATTTGAGAATGTGATTCTTAGATATTGAGACTCTTGAGAATCAAGATGAAAATGAAGTGAAGGAACTCATTTAATCTTGAGAAGATAATGAGGCTCATGAAATTGGAAACTAAAAGGACAATAAAAGATGAAACACGGATACCTCTTCAAATAAGTTTGAGGATGGATTCCATGTGTCAGTTGAGTCTGACAATGATCTGACTTCATGTGATGAAGCTTCTGAAGATCATAGCATGGAAAGATGGATGTTAGCAATAAAGTCTAAAGTAGACTTCATATACAAATGTTATATATGGACCCTCGAGGATCCACCTATATGGGTAAGACCTGTTAAGGTGTAAATAGAGCTTCAAATAAAAGAGGGAACCTGATGAGAAGGTAGAGACCTTCACAGCACGGCTCATAGCCATGAGCTACACACCGAAGAGAAGACATTGCTTGCAATGAGACTTGCTCATCAGTGACCATGCTTAAACCCATAAAATTATTGCTAACTTTAGCTACACAACTTTACATGACATCTTCAAGATGTGTATCAAGATGACAATTCTCTATGAATACCTCTCTAAGGATATTCACATGAAGTAGCCCCAGGGCTTCATGGTTGAGGAAATCAAGATGTGTAAGCTAAATAAACTCTGTCTATGGACTCAAATAAACTTCTTGTTGTTGGAACATAAGATTTGATGAAATTATAAATGTTATGATTTCATATAGAATCTTGATGAACCATGTGAAGCTTAGTGGAAGTGCCATTGTGTTCATCATGCTAAATGTAGATATATCCTAATCATTTGGAATGATATAAGAATGATAATAAGTGTTTCATAATATGGTTGTTCCATACCTTGAGATATGATCTCAAGAATACCTCTTAGATCTTAGTTCTTAAGTTGTTCAGAAGCAAAGAAAGAGGGTATTGGGATCGTCACATTAGTGGTATATCTTGGACATATTCCATTTTCTGGAAAATTCCAAGAAATGCTTCTTTCCCTCAAAATATGGTACTGACCTTTCTAAAGGGGATAGTACCTCAAGGAGTTGAGGATGTGAATACTAAAACTGCTTGCCTTTGTGCATCAGTTATGAGAAGCCGGGTGTATGCTAGATGTGTACAAAAGCCAGATGTCTGCCATGCCATGGGAGTAGTAAAACTGTTGCTAATCCTACTATTGAGATAAAACACTAGATTGCAGTAATAACAATATCTTAAAAGATGACAACACTTTAGAAATAGTGATCTCTAAGTCTTATCTTCAAGAAATTAAGACTTTATAGATGAAGATCTAAAAGGTCTTAACTACGAATACCTTAGGAGATAGAGATCACCAGGAATAAGGGTATTCTGATAAGGATAATAGAAATTGATTGCATACTGGTTATAATAATTATTGAGGTGTAGTGTCATGGATACTATGATTGACATGATTGAGTATTGGTTGAATAGATGCAACCTTCACATTGGATGCGAGCATTGTTACCTTGGGATATGCAAGTGTCGTAAAAGGACTTGGCGTAGTCTCTTGGAATAGAGTGACTGAACAACTTACCTAGCTATTTTCTAAATAGCCTATGATTATCACATGAGTGTGGGTTTAAAGATTAGACCATTAATGCCTCTTTGGGCTAGTGGGAGATTGTTGGACATGCGAGCCCACGACGAGCCATTATGCAGTAAATGTTATTGCAAATATCATTCCCTGATCTGAAATGAAGAATAACTAATTTGCATAATAGGTCCCTTGGTACAATTAGGGTTATGTACCATGGCCATCTTGATGATCATATAACTGTTGATTCAATTATTGAATCATAGAGGCTGGTGCTATGACGAATATCTAAAGAGTTAGATTGAGGACTCATCAAGCACCGTCAAATGATTATTAAGAGAGGATCCCCAGCCTGAGAAGGAGATGGCAATCCTTTCTCTAAAGGCTGATATCTGACCGACCTCTTGATGCAAGTCCTTGATAACCCTCCCGCTACCTTAGTTAATTCGAGCAAATTAATGTCCAAATTAATAGAGAAATCCAAGTATTAGACTTTCAGAGGGAATATCTTTTTCTTTTTAAATTTTCTATGCAGAACACATGCAAAATCAGGCTAGTTTTAAAATTAAATCAGATAAGTGTCCAAATGAAGTCCAAAAATGATGAAACTTGGATAGATGATGAATTATGATGAAATTAAGATATCCTAATTTTTTTGGAATTTTCTGACACTAAATGAATTAACTATGAATTAAACATGAATGCAGGGTTATTTTGACTAATTTAATTTTAATAAATATCAAATCACAATATTTTTAAGAAGAAAAATTATCCTAGATAGATCTAAAGATGAGGAATCCAGGAAAGGCTGTCGGAAGCTGAGGCACCCATCTATCGTCTCTGCTGTCTTTCCGCGATTCATAGCTCTCTTTCTCGAAGGCATAGCCCTCCGTCTGATATAACCGCCGATTATATAGTATGCATCTGACCTCCTCTCCTTCACCTCCACTGGGGAACTACCTTTGATTCGCCTAGCGATTGGACGAATTTTCCGAAAATCAGTCGCTGACTATCCGGAGAAGTTGGACGAAGTGGGATTCCCCACTTTCTTCTTTCTCTCGCTAATAATTCTTTCTTGATTTAGGTGCTTCGGGCCCTGCTGCTACACCAAGCTTTTGCAGCCGCTCTCCCTCATTCTACTCGTCCAACCCTCTTCACAAACTTGTACAATCGATGCCAAAAAATTATCAGACCTTAATTTTGATGTGAAATGAACCTATTAAAAATAAACTAAGGAAATCACCAAATAATTTATTTAGGTCTCGAAATGCGTGCAATTGAGATGAAATTTTTATGCAAGGTGAAGTTAATTATCCTAGAGCTAATGTGATTTTTTGGGAATTTTTAGAGTTACAGAGAAGTTACTATTAATTAAAAGGTGAAAGTGGGCAAAATATGACACAAATGAACCGATTAATTAATTAAAAATTCCATTGATATCACAAAATTATGCCAAGTGTCACATAAGATAAAGGACAAGTTAAACTACAACATGCAATTTTTGGAATTTAAAAATGATGAAATATGGACACCTAAATATGTGTGCAAAGACAGGGATATAAATGCAATACAGGAATTAGAAATTGCTCAAAATAAAATATGCTGACAGGGATCTTTATGCAGTTACCTAGAATACAGGGGGTGGAATGCATATTCTCCACTGACGCACGTGCTCCTCACGTGGATACGCTTTGTAGGGACTGATTTGTAATTTTAGAAACTTCCAGGGGCCACAGTGCAATTTACCCAGGCCGCACGTGCTCCTCACGTGGGGTACCCTAGGCTCGGTGGACGTCGACGGCTCGGGATGAGGCTCGGGTGCTCTGGAGGTTCGGATGAAGGCTCGGAGAAGCTTCGGGGATCCGAGCCTAGAGGTCGGGGAAGAGGCTCGGATCGGGGCGACGTGGCGCGATCAAGACCGTAGGATCATAGCCAATCCAACGGTTGTGGAATGATGATGCGTGACGTGTCTGATGTCCGTCAGATCATTGATCGATCCAACGGCGGTGATCTCTCTCTTGAGGTGACGACGTGGCACGATCCGTGACCGTTGGATCTAGAGGAATTCAACGGTGCCTGGAGCTCGATGAAGAGGGCGACGTGGCGTGATTCTGACCGTGAGATCTGCCTGATCCTACGGCTAAGGGACGTGGGTGACGTGGCTGATCAACAACCGTCAGATCGAAGAGGATCCAATGGCCTTGGGCTGCTCCGGATGAATGCGATGTGGCGTGACTCTGACCGTTCGATCAAGATGATCGAACGGTTGTGGGACGTCATCCCCAACGGCCCTCCGCCTCCTGCGGAGGAGAAGGCGGGGCTCCGACGAAGCTGGGCTTGCTCCGCCCGGTCCTCCAGGCATCGGTGAGGGGCGCGGGAGTGTCTGGAGAAGCTCGGAAGTCGCGGGGCGGTGCGCCGAAGCGTCCGGTGGCCTCAGGAGCGGAGGAAGAGCGCTGGAGCTCGATGATGATGAAGCTCGAAGGGAGCTCCGACGAACTTCCGGCCAATCGAAGGAATGTCACCTGCAGGGGATTAGAGGATAGCTGAAGCACGCGGAATGTTCGTGGAGTTGCTGGGAGTAAGATGCGAGGCCTATGGCGGAGCGAGGGTGGTCCGGTGATGGAGCTCCGCCGAGGTGGCGGAGCTGGCGTCGGCGAAAGGTGACGTGCAGCATTTGAGGAAAGAAGGGGAGTGCGAAGATCGGAGCTCCGTCGCGGAGCTCGGAGGGATGAAGGTAGAGCGAGAAAACGATGGTGGAGGTGGAATTAAATCGGAGAAATCAAAGAAGAAAACAAGGAGAAGATTAGAGGGAAATGGAGGATGCTACCTGGGGAATAAAGCTCAGGTTTGAGCTATAGGTCTTCGCTCGAAGGTCGGTAGAGGCCTGAGCTCGGGCAGCTTTGCGGAGGAGGGGTTGCAGCACGGCGGAGGCGGCCGTGGATCTCGCTAGAGAAGACGCCTGTCTTCGCTCGAAGATACGGTCAATTGTTGTCACCAATCGAATTCTCTGAGCTCAAGGGTTCCACATGTAATGGCGGATGGGTGTGGCAGTGGCCGGAGATGGTTAATTTATAGGGCACGGGTGACGGGGTAGCTGGTGATGAGGTGAGATTCATCATCGTCGTGGGGCGACTCTGGTGGGAGTTGTGGTGAGTGAGGGAGCTGGCGAGGATGAGGGAGGAGTGGTCTCCATCGTGGCGGTGTTGGCGATCGAAGAGGGTGGCAGGAGTGGAGACGAAAATAGAAAGGGGCAGCCCCTCGTGCAAGATCGAGATCGTGGGAGAGATGGGGGCCGGAGGTAGAAGACAGGTTCCCAACCGTTGGATCTTGTGATCCAACGGTCTAGAACGAGGCGTTAAGGAGCGGGTAGGATGTAATCTGAGGCGATGCGATCAACGGGCGCAAAATGCACCACGTGGCATGTTCTGCGCGAGGCGTTAACAATCGGTGGAGATGAGCCCAGGGGTTTGATCGGATGGATAAGGGTCTGGCGCTAAAGAACGGCAGGGATCAAGAGATGAGGGCGAGATCTGAAGGTGCAAATCGTGCCACGTGGCGGAATATGGGCGCGGCGTGAATGGGCGGTGATGATCAAGGATAGGAAGTGATCAAACGGTCGGGAATTAAGGGTGTACGTGGAGGTAGCTGGGTCGTTGGATTCAAAGAGAAATCCAACGGTCAGAGGCGTGGGTGGCTAAGGCAAGGGGAGCGGGCCGCGTGGCGCAATCAGAGGGCGCCACGTGGCCAGCTGTGAGTGGATGAGAGGAGAAATGATTTTAGAGAGCGAAGAAGGCCGAATTTGAAAAAACTCAAAACATGAAAGTTGTAGATCTTGATAAGAGCTACAAGTTTTATGTTGACCAAAAATGGTGATGAGGTCAAATATTGTACAAAAATACAGGAATACAAATATACACTTATATAGCATACATAGAGGCCCAAAAACCCAACTTCTTCCTACGAGCTCCAAATTGGATGAAATCAGTCTCATTTTAAAGGTCTTTACATGTGTATTACTCTGTAAGTGAGTAGACATATTTTGGAGGTTGTATAAGAGAACTATGGGCTTTTTATGGTTCATTGGTTCTAGGGCTTTAGTGGATATTTTACAAAGGAGATCTCTAACTTTATAGGTGTATATTTTACAAGTGATCTTGGCTTCTTATTTAATGCAACTATGAGTGATAAAATGCATATATTATGAATGAGAATGCTAATTGTGCAAGATAAAGGGAAATATGCTGCTATTTACTCGGGAACAAGACTCTATTTTCAACTTTAGAGTGATGAATCACATATTCATCAACCGCCCTATACTTAAACCTTGCTCGTCCCCGAGCAACTAAATGAAATGCAAGAGTGAAATGATTTTGGGTTCCATACCAAGGTCATGAACAAAAGTTGAAAATGAGGCTTGACTCGACCTTTGGATTAATTGTGTGGCGGAACCTTATTGGGACCTGAACTTAAGACCTAACAGACTTCAAGTTCCACAAGTCTTCTATTCAAGACTCCTCAATAGTCAGGTCAGAACAAATCCTCAAATGTAAATTTCTAATGACTATGATTCTTACTTGTACTGTGTAAGTGAGATGTAACTCTCCACATCAGAAATGGCTCAGAAACATCCTCCTCTAACAATGTAACTCAATAACCCGATCCAGTAACTCTTTCCTCGAGGAGCGGGGTATTCCCTTCTAAGTTCAAGTGCGACCAGCTCAAGAGGAGGGGGTAGAGAAAAGAATGGACAATAGCCAGTGTAGCTACCTATCCTGGGATGCCTGACCAGTGTAGCCAAGTCATCCAGCTGCAGACTTCTTGCTAATATACATACTCCGACAGGTATTTTATTTTCACTTGGACCTATCTGATTTTTTGGAGTTCTTGCATTTTTTTTGAACTATATACAATGTGCAGCATGTACATCAGGAGTTTTTCCTCTTGAGCCAGTATACTATCCCTCTTTTGAAGCATTATTGCAACCCACAGCATCCCGTCCTTAGATGTCAACACCACCAGACGAGGTTGAGATGCACTACCCTCCCTAGAGGAGGACGGATGTTTCCACCCGTGTGCTACTCCAAGCTAAAGGATTCTACCTCCTCACCACCTCATCAATGAAGAGCTATGTGCATTGTGCTTGTCCAAGTTAGGTCATTATCTAAAAGAATCATGTGTGTGCACGAGATATTCTACTTAGACTAATCAAGATGACATGTGAACATAGACTTGCGGACTCAAAGAATTAAGTCCCTTGACCTGAGAAATCTTAACTCCAGTTCCTATAAGGTTCCTTTGAAATTAGGTGGATTAAGGTCAAATCAAGTCCATCCTCAATATCTACTCATAACTTGGTTCAGAACCCACTAGCTTTTCACTTTGCATATGCAAGATATGCAGATGAAGTGCAGATGGCATGCTATGTAGATGAATGAAATGCAAGACTCTTTTTCTTTTCAGATGCAAAGATGATATGCAAGAGTAAATAAGAAGCCTATTTTTTTTTCTTTTTCATTTTTTTTGAATTTTTACCCACCTGTAATTATTGTAAAATATATACGAGAGATACGCGAAAATATGCGAAAGTATGAGCTATGGGTAAAGTATATATGTAATATATACATGCCCCCCTATACTTAGTGTGTGCTATGTCCTCAGAGCATGAAAAGCGAGGAAAAAGACATAGCTCGTACTAAGCGTAGGAGAACTAAAGAGAATGGAAAATGTATAGAAGTCGACCGGCCCCCCTATACTTAGGCTCTAGCAGCCTAAGTGTAGAAGAAAGTCAAAAGTGGGGCGGACGAGGTCAAGAAGAGAAGTGGATGAGTATACAATGCGAGCATCGGTCCCCCCTATACTTAGGCTCAGGTCAGCCTAAGTATAGGACGGAAGTGAGTATGAGGACCAATGTGATCTGGAGAATGTACAGTGAACCGACTCAGGTGGCTCATCCCCCCTATACTTAGGATCTGGTCATCCTAAGTATAGTCCAAGATAGTGATTTAATGAGGCGGGGATGGGTTACTAGAGTCGCGGGGGAGAAAGGACAGAATGTTCATGAATGATGATATATACAAGTGAGTCGGTCTAAATCTTTCAAGATGCTGCTGATGGCTGGAGCTCACTGCTGCAAGGTCTCATACGCGGCTCGAGGTGTATCTGCTGAATCTGTCTCACGCATGAATACAATCTCCTCAACATGGACTAACTGCTCATTGGATTCGACGAAGTGCTTCAACAGTTGTCCATTCACCAGGAATGTCGGTGCGTTATCTGCAAGATCTGAGATCTCGACACATCCACTATCATGCATCATACGGACGACAAATGGGCCTGTCCACTTGGACTTCGACTTGCCTTGGAAGATCTTCAGCCTAGCATTAAACAACCATACCTTATGTCTAGGAACAAAGGTGTCTTTCGTCTGATATATCTATCATGCCAACGCTTCACCTTGTCCTTGTACACCAAACTATTGTCGTATGCACGGTTTCTGACTTCCACAAGCTCGTTCAGATACATTTCTCTCTGCTTCTGCCCAAGGTGTGTGTTCCAGTTGACCTTCTTAATTGCCCATTCTGATTTATGCACTAGTTCTGTGGGCAAATGGCACGGCTTTCCGAATACCATTCGGAATGGGGAGGTTCCTAATGGTGTCTTGTAAGCTGTCCTATACGCCCATAGGACCTAATCCAAAATCTGAGACCAGTCCTTCCTGTCTGGGCGGACAAGCTTTTGCAATATGGTCTTCACCTCCCGATTCGACACCTCAGCCATACCATTGGTTTGTGGGTGGTAAGGACTAGCGACACAGTGTTCAATGTCGTAGTCCTTCAGGAGTTTCTTCACCTCCCGATTTACAAAGTGGCTACTCCCATCTGATATCATCATTTTGGGGATCCCGAACCTAGAGATGATGTGTTCTCTGATGAATTTACAGACAGTCCTGCTGTCTGCGGCTCGGGTCGGGATAGCCTCCACCCATCTGGATAGATAATCTACCGCAAGAAGGATGTACTCGAATCCGTGGCTAACAGGGAATGGGCCCATGAAATCGATGCCCCAGGCGTCAAAGACATCACAAATGATAACAGGCTGCATAGGCATCTCATCCTTGGAACCAACGGTTCCTCCCATTCTCTGACATACTGGGCACGACTTCGCAAAGGTGATGGCATCGTGAAACAGTGCCGGCCAGTAAAAGCCACACAGAAGTACCTTCCATGCGGTCCTCTTCCCGGTGGTGTCCTCCTGCCTCAAAGTTGTGGCATAAAGAAAGGACACTCTGGTATTCCTTCTGAGGAAAACACCGTCTCCAGACACAATCCGGTCCTTCAAAGAAAAGGATCGGTTCCTCCCAATGGTAGTGTCTAGCGTCCGACTTCAGTCGGTCGATGTGGCTCTTAGGCCAATCTTCGGGAACTTTTTTGGATACAAGATAGTTCACGATGTTGGCATACCATGGGAGTGAGTCGACAACAAAAATCGACTCGTCAGGGAAGGAGTCTCGAATAGGTGAATCCTCGGAAGTATTAAGATCTTCGAGACGAGAGAGATGATCGGCTACTACGTTCTTCTTTCCGGGTTTATCACGGATGTCCAAATCAAACTCCTGGATAAGTAAAATCCACCGAAGAAGATGCGCCTTCGCATCCTTCTTCTCCATCAAGTATCGCAGTGTCATGTGGTCAGTGAACACAATTACCTTGGATCCAATTAAGTGAGATCTGAACTTGTCCAAGGCAAACACTACTGCAAGCATTTCCTTTTCTGTAACTGTATAGTTACGCTGAGCGGTGTCAAGCACTTTGCTTGCGTAGTGGATTGCGAACGGGACGCCATCCCTTCTCTATCCTAACACAGCCCCAACAACAAAGTCTGATGCGTCCGTCATGATCTCAAAAGGTAGAGACCAATCTGGGGCTTGTAGGATAGGTGCATCCATGATCATTCCTTGTAATAGCTTAAAGGCCTCAAGACATTTGTGATCAACAACAAACTCATGTCTTTGCCTAAAAGCTCAGTTAGCGGTCGGGCAATCTTAGAAAAATCCTTAATGAATCTCCGATAAAATCCGACATTCCCGAGGTTTGACCGCAACTGTTTGACATTGGTTGGTGGCTGGAGTCGTCTGATCACATCCACCTTGGCAGGGTCAACCTCCATTCCTCTCTTGGAGATGACGTGCCCCAACACAATGCCCTCTGTCACCATGAAGTGACTTTTCTCCCAGGAGAGCACCAGATTTACCTCACTTAACATCGTTTGAGGACTCGGTCCAGATTCCTAAGACAGGAATCGAAGGAATCGCCGTGGCCCGAGAAGTCATCCATGAAGACTTCCAGGAATTCGCCGACCATTTCGGCGAATACAGCAATCATGCACCTTTGAAAAGTACCTGGAGCATTGCATAACCCGAAGGGCATGCGCCTGAAAGCATAGGTACCAAAGGGGCATGTGAACGTGGTCTTTTCCTGGTCCTCCGGAGCTATGGCTACTTGATTGTAGCCCGAGAACCCATCCAAGAAACAGAAGAACTCTTTCTCCGCTAGTCTCTCTAGGATCTGATCAATGAACAGCAGGGGAAAATGATCCTTCTTCGTCGCGGCTCTCAAGCGTCTGTAATCCACACATACGCGCCCCGACGTGGGCACTCGCGTCACGATCTCCTCTCCGTCCTCATTGGTGGCCGTTTGAATTCTCAACTTTTTCGGGACCACATGGATTGGGGCCACCCATTTAGAGTCGGAGATGGGATAAATAAAACCCGCGTTGCACCATTTCTCTATCTTCTTCTTCACGACCTCTCGTAAATTTGGATTCAAACGACGTTGGAATTCACGAGAGGGTTTGGCTTCATTCTCCAAGTAGATATGGTGCGAACACAGAGCGGGATTTATCCCGTGGAGATCGGAAATGCTCCAGCCTATCGTCTTGCGGTTTTTCTCCAGAATCTCTAGCAAGCGAGATTCCTGCTCCTCGGTCAATCGCGAACTGATGATGACCGGAAATTTCCTGTCCTAACCTGCAAGGAAGGTGTATTTCAGTGTTGTGGGTAAAGGTTTGAGCTCAGGTATAGTGTGATCGTCTAGGAAGTCTGGCTCAATCAAATCTGGTTCGATGTTGGAAGTGGCTGGATCTTTCTCTGTAATTGCTGCCACCAAGTTATTCGGCTCTGGAGTCGGATCGTCAAAGGTTTCCATGCAATCGGCAAAAGCCTCGTCCGACTCGTCATCCTCATCTTTCGATTGTCCTAAAGAGGTAAGGACTGACAGGCCCAACGGGGCCTCTAAGTCATCGAAGATGTAGGGCGATGCAGGTTATGAGTTGTACTCATCTCTGAGGATCTCGCAAACTGACTCATGCACGGGATCATCTTCGGAGGGGAGGGACTCATCGGTGCTGGCTGGGTTCTGTCTCCATAGCCCAACTATGTCTACATGATCGCAGTCTGCTTCGGTTGAAGAGTACTCGGTAATGGATTCGGAATCCGGTCTCTGCCATCTGGTCTGCTTCATCTCCAGTTCCTCATCTCCGCCTGGAGTTTGGAACTGGATCTTCCCGATCTTGTAATCAAACAAGGCTCCCGCTGTTCTGAGGAAGGGCCTGCCTAAGATGATCTGGGAGTCTCTCCAATTACGAGGGGATTCCATATCTAAGACAGTGAAGTCCACCATGTATTCCTGCCCCTCGACTTTGATCACAACATTCCTCAATTCTCCTTGGGACCTCTTGGTTGATTTATCAGCAAATTACATGAGGGTTCTAGATTTCCTAAGAGGTCCGAGATTAAGCCGCTCATAGAGGGTTGTAGGCATTAGGTTGATTGAGGAACCATTGTCCAGGAGAGTGTGTGCAAACGCGATGTCATCAACATGACTCACTACATAGTGTGCACCCATGTCTCTTCATTTCCTGGGAAACGAATTCTTTATTGCACAAGTCGTGGCTACTGATTGAACGTGCTTCTCAACACGTCTTTTGGTCTTCCTGCTACCCGGATTAGGTGTGCATCTCACCTTAAGGTATTTTTGAAATGCAGGAGTCATTTCCACGTACTTGTCAAAGGGGATTGTGACCTTGATGTGTTTGTTACAGAACTCTGCCATCTCAGGGTCATCTTTTTGGATTTTTTTAGTTTTCTTCTTTCCACCCTTGAGAGCTCGGGGGAAAGGGATTATTGACTCCAACTCATGTTCTGAAACTGAAAGGTTTTCATTGAAATCTAGAACTGAGTTCTGTACATGACTCAAACTCTTAAACAGACTCGGACTCTGACTTTGACTCTGACTGAAAGGAAAATGCTGAGGCGAAACCGGTGATGCGTCTTCCGCGACTTCTTGACGGTCCTCCTCAGATGGAGGTGCGGGCTCTTCATCGGTTCCGTCGGACTCTCTGCTGATGCGGGATTGCTGCTTCGAGGACTCAGACGTCCTCTTCTTCTGCCGGTGGTGATAGTGGTGCTGCTCCTCTTCTTCCTCCAAGTTCTCCTCAGGTAGAGACTTGGCGGCTCCTTCCTTCGGTGCCCGTGCCCGATCAGGTATGGTCATGGTCCTTCCGCTCCTAAGGGACATATGATTCACATTATCATATGAAAGGATCTCATGTTCAGATAAATAATTATCTGAATAATATACCTGATCACGAAGTCGGTTATGGCCATGGGTTAAGCTGTTTGGGTTGGCGTGAACCTGTGCAGGAATTGGGGTCTTTGGCGCCATCTGTTGATCCCGGGTACGAGAGACACGATTCAGATCGGTTCTTATATCCAGATAGTCATTCTGGATATATTGGACCCTATCAGACAGGGTCTGGATTGCCAAGGTGAGGGACTCCAATTCGGTGGGCTGGGCTGGCTGATGCTGACTTGCGGATGAGGTCTTGTACTGGCCCTGCTGGCCATGCTGATACTGCTGCTGGTGGTGGAACGGTGCCTGGCCCTGTTGAAATGTGCGCTACTGCTGCTGGTGCTACTGAGGCTGGTACCCTTGTTCGGACCTGGACTGAACAAAGCGCGGTGCGGGGATGGAGCTGGTTCCTTGGTAAGCTGGGGTAGGTCGGTGAGACTGACCATTCCCCATCCCCGACTGTCTGCTGACGGGGTCACGGCTGTACCACAGCCCGTTGATCTCAAACACCTGCGGACTAATCAAGATGACATGTGAACATAGACTTGCGGACTCAAAGAATTAAGTCCCTTGACCTGAGAAATCTTAACTCCATTTCCTATAAGGTTCCTTTGAAATTAGGTGGATTAAGGTCAAATCAAGTCCATCCTCAATATCTACTCATAACTTGGTTCAGAACCCACTAGCTTTTCACTTTGCATATGCAAGATATGCAGATGAAGTGCAGATGGCATGCTATGTAGATGAATGAAATGCAAGACTCTTTTTCTTTTCAGATGCAAAGATGATATGCAAGAGTAAATAAGAAGCCTATTTTTTTTCTTTTTTATTTTTTTTTGAATTTTTACCCACCTGTAATTATTGTAAAATATATACAAGAGATACGCGAAAATATGCGAAAGTATGAGCTATGGGTAAAGTATATATGTAATATATACATGCCCCCCTATACTTAGTGTGTGCTATGTCCTCAGAACATGAAAAGCGAGGAAAAAGACATAGCTCGTACTAAGCGTAGGAGAACTAAAGAGAATGGAAAATGTTTAGAAGTCGACCGGCCCCCCTATACTTAGGCTCTGGCAGCCTAAGTGTAGAAGAAAGTCAAAAGTGGGGCGGACGAGGTCAAGAAGAGAAGTGGATGAGTATACAATGCGAGCATCGGTCCCCCCTATACTTAGGCTCAGGTCAGCCTAAGTATAGGACGGAAGTGAGTATGAGGACCAATGTGATCTGGAGAATGTACACTGAACCGACTCAGGTGGCTCATCCCCCCTATACTTAGGATCTGGTCATCCTAAGTATAGTCCAAGATAGTGATTTAATGAGGCGGGGATGGGTTACTAGAGTCGCGGGGGAGAAAGGACGGAATGTTCATGAATGATGATATATACAAGTGAGTCGGTCTAAATCTTTCAAGATGCTGCTGATGGCTGGAGCTCACTGCTGCAAGGTCTCATACGCGGCTCGAGGTGTATCTGCTGAATCTGTCTCACGCATGAATACAATCTCCTCAACATGGACTAACTGCTCATTGGATTCGACGAAGTGCTTCAACAGTTGTCCATTCACTAGGAATGTCGGTGCGTCATCTGCAAGATCTGAGATCTCGACACATCCACTATCATGCACCGTACGGACGACAAATGGGCCTGTCCACTTGGACTTCGACTTGCCTTGGAAGATCTTCAGCCTAGCATTAAACAACCATACCTTATGTCTAGGAACAAAGGTGTCTTTCGTCTGATATATCTATCATGCCAACGCTTCACCTTGTCCTTGTACACCAAACTATTGTCGTATGCACGGTTTCTGACTTCCACAAGCTCGTTCAGATACATTTCTCTCTGCTTCTGCCCAAGGTGTGTGTTCCAGTTGACCTTCTTAATTGCCCATTCTGATTTATGCACTAGTTCTGTGGGCAAATGGCACGGCTTTCCGAATACCATTCGGAATGGGGAGGTTCCTAATGGTGTCTTGTAAGCTGTCCTATAAGCCCATAGGACCTGATCCAAAATCTAAGACCAGTCCTTCCTGTCTAGGCGGACAAGCTTTTGCAATATGGTCTTCACCTCCCGATTCGACACCTCAGCCATACCATTGGTTTGTGGGTGGTAAGGACTAGCGACACAGTGTTCAATGACATAGTCCTTCAGGAGTTTCTTCACCTCCCGATTTACAAAGTGGCTACCCCCATCTGATATCATCATTTTGGGGATCCTGAACCTAGAGATGATGTGTTCTCTGATGAATTTACAGACAGTCCTGCTGTCTGCGGCTCGGGTCGGGATAGCCTCCACCCATCTGGATAGATAATCTACCGCAAGAAGGATGTACTCGAATCCGTGGCTAATAGGGAATGGGCCCATGAAATCGATGTCCCAGACGTCAAAGACATCACAAATGATAACAGGCTGCATAGGCATCTCATCCTTGGAACCAACGGTTCCTCCCATTCTCTGACATACTGGGCACGACTTCGCAAAGGTGATGGCATCGTGAAACAGTGTCGGCCAGTAAAAGCCACACTGAAGTACCTTCCATGCGGTCCTCTTCCAGGTGGTGTCCTCCTGCCTCAAAGTTGTGGCATAAAGAAAGGACACTCTGGTATTCCTTCTGAGGAATACACCGTCTCCAGACATAATCCGGTCCTTCAAAGAAAAGGATCGGTTCCTCCCAATGGTAGTGTCTAGCGTCCGACTTCAGTCGGTCGATGTGGCTCTTAGGCCAATCTTCGGGAACTTTTTTGGATACAAGATAGTTCACGATGTTGGCATACCATGGGAGTGAGTCGACAACAAAAATCGACTCGTCAGGGAAGGAGTCTCGAATAGGTGAATCCTCGGAAGTATTAAGATCTTCGAGATGAGAGAGATGATCGGCTACTACGTTCTTCTTTCCAGGTTTATCACGGATGTCCAGATCAAACTCCTGGATAAGTAAAATCCACCGAAGAAGATGCGCCTTTGCATCCTTCTTCTCCATCAAGTATCGCAGTGTCATGTGGTCAGTGAAAACAATTACCTTGGATTCAATTAAGTGAGATCTGAACTTGTCCAAGGCAAACACTACTGTAAGCATTTCCTTTTCCGTAACTGTATAGTTACGCTGAGCGGTGTCAAGCACTTTGCTTGCGTAGTGGATTGCGAACGGGATGCCATCCCTTCTCTATCCTAACACAGCCCCAACAACAAAGTCTGATGCGTTCGTCATGATCTCAAAAGGTAGAGACCAATCTGGGGCTTGTAGGATAGGTGCATCCATGATCATTCCTTGTAATAGCTTAAAGGCCTCAAGACATTTGTGATCAACAACAAACTCATGTCTTTGCCTAAAAGCTCAGTTAGCGGTCGGGCAATCTTAGAAAAATCCTTAATGAATCTCCGATAAAATCCGACATTCCCGAGGAACGACCGCAACTGTTTGACATTGGTTGGTGGCTGGAGTCGTCTGATCACATCCACCTTGGCAGGGTCAACCTCCATTCCTCTCTTGGAGATGACGTGCCCCAACACAATGCCCTCTGTCACCATGAAGTGACTTTTCTCCCAGGAGAGCACTAGATTTACCTCACTTAACATCGTTTGAGGACTCGGTCCAGATTCCTAAGACAGGAATCGAAGGAATCGCCGTGGACCGAGAAGTCGTCCATGAAGACTTCCAGGAATTCGCCGACCATTTCGGCGAATACAGCAATCATGCACCTTTGAAAAGTACCTGGAGCATTGTATAACCCGAAGGGCATGCGCCTGAAAGCATAGGTACCAAAGGGGCATGTGAACGTGGTCTTTTCCTGGTCCTCCGGAGCTATGGCTACTTGATTGTAGCCCGAGAACCCATCCAAGAAACAGAAGAACTCTTTCTCCGCTAGTCTCTCTAGGATCTGATCAATGAACAGCAGGGGGAAATGATCCTTCTTCGTCGCGGCTCTCAAGCGTCTGTAATCCACACATACGTGCCACGACGTGGGCACTCGCGTCACGATCTCCTCTCCGTCCTCATTGGTGGCCGTTTGAATTCCCGACTTTTACGGGACCACATGGATTGGGGCCACCCATTTAGAGTCGGAGATGGGATAAATAAAACCCGCGTTGCACCATTTCTCTATCTTCTTCTTCACGACCTCTCGTAAATTTGGATTCAAACGACGTTGGAATTCATGAGAGGGTTTGGCTTCATTCTCCAAGTAGATATGGTGCGAACACAGAGCGGGATTTATCCCGTGGAGATTGGAAATGCTCCAGCCTATCGTCTTGCGGTTTTTCTCCAGAATATCTAGCAAGCGAGATTCCTGCTCCTCGGTCAATCGCGAACTGATGATGACCGGAAATTTCCTGTCCTAACCCGCAAGGAAGGTGTATTTCAATGTTGTGGGTAAAGGTTTGAGCTCAGGTATAGTGTGATCGTCTAGGAAGTCTGGCTCAATCAAATCTGGTTCGATGTTGGAGGTGGCTGGATCTTTCTCTGTAATTGCTGCCACCAAGTTATTCGGCTCTGGAGTCGGATCGTCAACGGTTTCCATGCAATCGGCAAAAGCCTCCTCCGACTCGTCATCCTCATCTTTCGATTGTCCTAAAGAGGTAAGGACTGACAGGCCCAACGGGGCCTCTAAGTCATCGAAGATGTAGGGCGATGCAGGTTATGAGTTGTACTCGTCTCTGAGGATCTCGCAAACTGACTCATGCACGGGATCATCTTCGGAGGGGAGGGACTCATCGGTGCTGGCTGGGTTCTGTCTCCATGGCCCAACTATGTCTACATGATCGCAGTCTGCTTCGGTTGAAGAGTACTCGGTAATGGATTCGGAATCCGGTCTCTGCCATCTGGTCTGCTTCATCTCCAGTTCCTCATCTCTGCCTGGAGTTTGGAACTGGATCTTCCCGATCTTGTAATCAAACAAGGCTCCCGCTGTTCTGAGGAAGGGCCTGCCTAAGATGATCTGGGAGTCTCTCCAATTACGAGGGGATTCCATATCTAAGACAGTGAAGTCCACCATGTATTCCTGCCCCTCGACTTTGATCACAACATTCCTCAATTCTCCTTGGGACCTCTTGGTTGATTTATCAGCAAATTACATGAGGGTTCTAGATTTCCTAAGAGGTCCGAGATTAAGCCGCTCATAGAGGGTTGTAGGCATTAGGTTGATTGAGGAACTATTGTCCAGGAGAGTGTGTGCAAACGCGATGTCATCAACATGACTCACTACATAGTGTGCACCCATGTCTCTTCATTTCCTGGGAAACGAATTCTTTATTGCACAAGTCGTGGCTACTGATAGAACGTGCTTCTCAACACGTCTTTTGGTCTTCCTGCTACCCCGATTAGGTGTGCATCTCACCTTAAGGTATTTTTGAAATGCAGGAGTCATTTCCACGTACTTGTCAAAGGGGATTGTGACCTTGATGTGTTTGTTACAGAACTCTGCCATCTCAGGGACATCTTTTTGGATTTTTTTAGTTTTCTTCTTTCCACCCTTGAGAGCTCGGGGGAAAGGGATTATTGACTCCAACTCATGTTCTGAAACTGAAAGGTTTTCATTGAAATCTGGAACTGAGTTCTGTACATGATTCAAACTCTTAAACAGACTCGGACTCTGACTTTGACTCTGACTGAAAGGAAAATGCTGAGGCGAAACCGGTGATGCGTCTTCCGCGACTAACTTGACGGTCCTCCTCAGATGGAGGTGCGGGCTCTTCATCGGTTCCGTCGGACTCTCTGCTGATGCGGGATTGCTGCTTCGAGGACTCAGACGTCCTCTTTTTCTGCCGGTGGTGATAGTGGTGCTGCTCCTCTTCTTCCTCCAAGTTCTCCTCAGGTAGAGACTTGGCGGCTCCTTCCTTCGGTGCCCGTGCCCGATCAGGTATGGTCACGGTCCTTCCGCTCCTGAGGGACATATGATTCACATTATCATATGAAAGGATCTCATGTTCAGATAAATAATTATCTGAATAATATACCTGATCACGAAGTTGGTTCTGGCCATGGGTTAAGCTGTTTGGGTTGGCGTGGACCTGTGCAGGAATTGGGGTCTTTGGCGCCATCTGTTGATCCCGGGTACGAGAGACACGATTCAGATCGGTTCTTATATCCAGATAGTCATTCTGGATATGTTGGACCCTATCAGACAGGGTCTAGATTGCCAAGGTGAGGGACTCCAATTCGGTGGGCTGGGCTGGCTGATGCTGACTTGCGGATGAGGTCTTGTACTGGCCCTGCTGGCCATGCTGATACTGCTGCTGGTGGTGGAACGGTGCCTGGCCCTGTTGAAATGTGTGCTACTGCTGCTGGTGCTACTGAGGCTGGTACCCTTGTTCGGACCTGGACTGAACAAAGCGCGGTGCGGGGATGGAGCTGGTTCCTTGGTAATCTGGGGTAGGTCGGTGAGACTGACCATTCCCCATCCCCGACTGTCTGCTGACGGGGTCACGACTGTACCACAGCCCGTTGATCTCAAACACCTGCGGAGGCTCCTTGTATCTGGTCTCCACTTGTGGGGGTGCATGCTGGTCCTGCTGGGTGTAAGTCTGATCCTCCACCCAGCCACTCTGAGGCCTCGGTGCCTGCTCCTGTACAAGATGGACTCTATGCACAGGTGCGGGTGGTGCATAAGGGACAGGTAGCTTCATCTTAGCTACATTCTCAGTAAGTTCCTCCACTTGCTTCGGTAGATGTGAGAGAGACTCAAGGTCAGTGACCCTCTTGTGGATCTGCTCGACCATGGTTAACTTATCAGCAATCATCCCCATGCTGGAGATGAGGTCCTCGGTCAGATCCACTACATTCCTCCGGGTTGTCTCGTTGGATAGGATTGAGGGAGACAAATGATGGGCCCTGGTGGCCTGCGACATGCCGGTTTCCACCATCTGCTCTAGGATCTTCCTTACAGCGTTCTCGTTCTTGTTCAGATAGCTTCCTCCACATGCGGCACTGACTAACCCCTGCATCTCTGGGGTTAAACCACAGAACAAGGTCTGGACTAGGATCGCCTTAGAAATGCCATGGCAGGGACATTTCTGAACTAGGTCATCGAACCTATCCCAGGAATCATGGAATGGCTCACTGGGTCATTGGGAGAAACTGGCGATCTTCATTCTCATTTGGTTAGTCCTACTGATAGGGTAGAACTTCTTCAGAAATAGGTCCTTGAACTGCATCCAGGTTGTACATATCACCCCTAGGTTTTTCAGCCAATGTGCTGCCTTATCTCCTAAGGCAAAGGGGGTGGCCTTCAGTTGAATGTAGTCTTGGACAACACTAGGATGGCTAAGATTGTTGCAAACCAGCTCGAAGTCTCGGAGGAAGGTATATGTTTCTACATGAGCATTTCCGTTGAACTTCGGTAGCAGGCTAAGGAAATGGGGCTTGAGCTCAAATGCTTCGGCGGGAACCGTTGGTGCCAACCAATTTTGTATCTCATTCTCCGCTGGGTTGTAGGCATCAACCATTGGTCAGTCGATTCCTCCTGCTGCAATGATTCGTCCCATTCTAGCCATGAGATATGCATTTTGTTGTTCGGCTGTGGCAAGGTGATTAAGAATTTGTCGCAATTGATCCTCATCCGGTGGCTGCCTAGGCAGCATCTTGTCCTCTATTCCTGGGTATGAAACAAGGTCGGTGTCAGAGGACAAATCAAGGAAGGGATTCTTACCGAGGCGATGGTCTTCCTCGGTAAGCTCAGAGGAGAGGAAAGGGTTGGTCTGAGAGTAACCACCCTGGGTGTGAGGGAACTAGAACTCAAGAGGGTCATGAGTCATGGGTGGTCCAAGGTGCGCTTGGGCCGATGAAGAGGAGTTTCGTGGGGGGCTCAAAGAGAGATTGGTGAATAAAGAGCCGATATCCCCCCATTCACTCATCTTGATTTGGCGAGAAGAAATGGGAGTTCCAAGTGAAGATAGGATTTGACTCCTACTTGAAGCAAACAATTCAATCCAAGACCCTGGGTTCACACTCAACACAGTGAAGGACTCGAAATCGAGTCCAATTAATCTTGTAAATTTTAAGTGTGATTTTTCAAGCAAGATAGCAAGGATTACGTGGCCTAAAGGGAAGTCGGCTCAGAGCCGGATGCGTCTTCCTTGTTTAACCTGTCGCCTAAGATACCGTCGGTCCTTCCTTTCTTCGCTCCTATCCCAAGTTGATGGATTCAAAGACCATACCCCTATCTACCTACAAGCAGGTGGAGGCTGACAAGGCCGGAACTTCACCCCGGGGGGTTACTGGCAACTTGTCGTAAAGTACCGCAAATTCGCCCCTATCTACCTGAGACAGGCGGAGGCTACTTGGTACTAGTCAGTGAACCTTAAAAATTCAACTTGTGATATTTGCTAGGATTAGTCGGAACGTGATATGGAAGGCAGGGATTTGGGCTCTGCCTTAAGATGTTCACACACACTCAAGTACCCTCACTCAGCCTGAAAACAAGGTCGGGGATTAGTCTCCCGCAAACATATTTTCCAATTTTATTGATTTTTTTGGTCAATAATGTTAGCAGCCCCGATTTTAAGTTAAGTTATCATTTGTTAGTCCAACCACACAGCACGCCTATCGTCCAGTCCCAATTTCCGTTTAAATTAAGTGTGAAAAACAGAGGGGGAAATCGAGAAAAGCCGATGCATGAAAAACGATGGTGTATGCTGAGTAGAGAATACTTACAGTAATCCCTTCGCTTTTTATGCAGGATGCAAGACAGAATTGAAATCTTTCTTATACTAAATGCAAATGCAAGCGAAAAAACTGCTCCTAGACAAGCAGTTCTATTAGCGAGTGAAGCACAGGTTGATTTGACTAGATCTGTGGTCTAAGTGCGTCTTTTAAGTGGTTGTGTGGTCCTAAGAATTTACGAGCACAAGCAAATCCTAGATTGGCTCGAGGAGCCACTAGTACAAGCCTAAATTACCATTCATCTACACAGCACACGGGGACACAGTTTCACTATTTTTACATGCGCGAGAACCCAAACGGGAACCGCTGGAAATGATGCGAAAAAAGAAATAAAAATAAAATTACAGATTCACTCAAATCACTCAAAACATTATTCTGTCGATTCCTCGAAGCATCTTCGAATCCTCGCGTTCCTCGCACAGAAACAAATTGAGATCAGAGAATGACACAAAAAATGCAAAGAATTAAAAGAGAGAAAATATTCACAAGAAAACCGGGGGTCAGACTACCCGGGGATAGAAAATCAAGCACTCAGATATTACTGCAAATTAACCAAAGCCGTGCCTCCACGGCAACGGCGCCATTTTGATAACCCTCCCGCTACCTTAGTTAATTCGAGCAAATTAATGTCCAAATTAATAGCTAGTGTTCGTTGCAGTCAGATAACGAGAGCGAATCAAAAACCACTTTCAATTTTTTTATAAATCAATCTCGAGTGGCAACTTTTTTTACTTGGGAGTCCAAGGTCGAACTCAGGGAGCCAGTTGTCTCCTTAGGTTGATTTTTAGTGAAATCCAAGTATTAGACTTTCAGAGGGAATATTTTTTTCTTTTTAAATTTTCTATGCAGAACACATGCAAAATCAGGCCAGTTTTAAAATTAAATCAGATAGGTATTCAAATGAAGTCCAAAAATGATGAAACTTGGCCAGATGATGAATTATGATGAAATTAAGCTACCCTAAATTTTTTGGAATTTTCTGACACTAAATGAATTAACTATGAATTAAACATGAATGTAGGGTGATTTTGACTAATTTGATTTTAATAAATATCAAATCACAATATTTTTGGGAAGACAAATTATCCTAGATAAGTCTAAAGATGAGGAATCCAGGAAAATTATCAGACTTTAATTTTGATGTAAAATAAACCTATTAAAAATAAACTAAGGAAATCACCAAATAATTTATTTAGACCTCTAAATCGTGCAATTGAGATGAAATTTTTATGCAAGGTGAAGTTAATTATCCTAGAGATAATGTGATTTTTTGGGAATTTTTGGAGTTATAGAGAAGTTACTATTAATTAAAAGGTGAAAGTGGGCAAAATATGACACAAATAAACCAATTAACTAACTAAAAATTCCATTGATATCACAAAATTATGCCAAGTGTCACATAAGATAAAGGACAAGTTAAACTGCAACATGCAATTTTTGGAATTTAGAAATGATGAAATATGGACACTAAATATGCGTGCAAAGACAGGGATATAAATGCAATATAGGAATTAAAAATTGCTCAAAATAAAATATGCTGACAGGGACCTTTATGCAATTACCTGGAATGCAGGGGGTGGAATGCATATTCTCCACTAACGCACGTGCTCCTCACGTGGATACGCTTCGCAGGGACTGATTTGTAATTTTAGAAACTTCTAGGGACCTCAGTGCAATTTGCCCAAGCCGCACATGCTCCTCACGTGGGGTACCCTAGGCTCGGTGGACGTCGGCGGCTCGGGACGAGGCTCGGGTGCTCTGGAGGTTCGGATGAAGGCTCGGAGAAGCTTCGGGGATCCGAGCCTAGAGGTCGGGGAAGAGGCTCGGATCGGGGGGACGTGGCGCGATCAAGACCGTAGGATCACAGCCGATCCAACGGTTGTGGAATGATGATGCGTGGCGTGTCTAATGTCCGTCATATCATTGATCGATCCAACGGCGGTGGTCTCTCTCTTGAGGTGACGACGTGGCGTGATCCGTGACCGTTGGATCAAGAGGAATCCAACGATGCCTGGAGCTCGATGAAGAGGGTGACGTGGCGTGATTCTGACCGTGAGATCCGCCTGATCCTACGGCTGCGGGACGTGGGCGACGTGGCTAATCAACAACCGTCAGATCGAAGTGGATCCAATGGCCTTGGACTGCTCCGGATGAATGCGACGTGGCGTGACTCTAACCGTTCGATCAAGATGATCGAACGGCTGTGGGACGTCGTCCCCAACAGCCCTCCGCCTCCTACGGAGGAGAAGGCGGGGCTCTGGCAAAGCTGAGCTTGCTCTGCCAGGTCCTCCAGGCGTCGGCGAGGGGCGCGGGAGTGTCTGGAGAAGCTCGGAAGTCGCGGGGCAGTGCGGCGAAGCGTCCGGTGGCCTCAGGAGAGGAGGAAGAGCGCTGGAGCTCGATGACGATGAAGCTCGAAGGGAGCTCCGACGAACTTCCGGCCAATCGAAGGAATGTCACCTGCAGGGGATTAGAGGATAGTCAAAGCACATGGAATGTTCGTGGAGTTGCTGGGAGTAAGATGCGAGGCCTATGGCGGAGCGAGGGTGGTCCGGTGATGGAGCTCCGACCAGGTGGCAGAGCTGGCGTCGGTGAAAGGTGACGTGCAGTGTTTGAGGAAAAGAAGGGGAGCACGAAGATTGGAGCTCCGTTGCGGAGCTTGTTGGGATGAAGGTAGAGCGAGAAACGATGGTGGAGGTGGAATTAAATCAGAGAAATCAAAGAAGAAAACAAGGAGAAGATTAGAGGGAAATGGAGGATGCTACCTGGGGAATGGAGCTCAGGTTTGAGCTCCAAGTCTTCGCTCGAAGGTCGGTAGAGGCCTAAGCTCGGGCAGCTTTGCGGAGGAGGGGCTGCAGCACGGCTGAGGCGGCTGTGGATCTTGCCGGAGAAGACGCCTGTCTTCGCTCGAAGATACGGTCAATTGCTGTCACCAATCGAATGCTCTGAGCTCTAGGATTCCTCACGTAATGGAGGATGGGCGTGACAGTGGCCGAAGATGGTTAATTTATAGGGCACGGGTGACGGGGTAGCTGGTGACGAGGCGAGATTCATGGTCGTCGTGGGGCGACTCTGGTGGGAGTTGTGGTGAGTGAGCGAGCTGGCGAGGATGAGGGAGGAGTGGTCTCCATCGTGGCGGTGTTGGCGATCGAAGAGGGTGGCAGGAGTGGAGACGAAAATAGAAAGGGGCAGCCCCTCGCGCAAGATCGAGATCGTGGGAGAGAGGGGGGCCGGAGGTAGAAGACGGGTTCCCAACCGCCCTCCGCCTCCTGCGGAGGACCGGACGGATCAAGCCCAACTTCGTCGGAGCCCCGCCTTCTCCTCCATAGGAGGTGGAGGGCGGTTGGGAACCCGTCTTCTACCTCCGGCCCCCCTCTCTCCCACGATCTCGATCTTGCGCGAGGGGCTGCCCCTTTCTATTTTTGTCTCCACTCCTGCCACCCTCTTCGATCGCCTACACCGCCACGATGGAGACCACTCCTCCCTCATCCTCGCCAGCTCCCTCACTCACCACAACTCCCACCAGAGTCACCCACGACGACCATGAATCTCGCCTCATCACCAGCTACCCCATCACCCGTGCCCTATAAATTAACCATCTCCGGCCACTGTCACACACATCCGCCATTACGTGAGGAACCCTTGAGCTCAGAGCATTCGATTGGTGACAGCAATTGACCGTATCTTCGAGCGAAGACAGGCGTCTTCTCTAGCGAGATCCACGGTCGCCTCCGCCGTGCTGCAGCCCCTCCTCCACGAAGCTGCCCGAGCTCAGGCCTCTACCGACCTTCGAGCGAAGACCTGGAGCTCAAACCTGAGCTCCATTCCCCAGGTAGCATCCTCCATTTCCCTCTAATCTTCTCTTTGTTTTCTTCTTTGACTTCTCCAATTTAATTCCACCTCCATCATCGTTTTCTCACTCTACCTTCATCCCTCCGAGCTCCGCGATGGAGCTCCGATCTTTGCGCTCCCCTTCTTTTCCTCAAACGCTGCACGTCACCTTTCGCCGACGCCAACTCCGCCACCTGGGCGGAGCTCCATCACTGGACCACCCTCACTCCGTCATAGGCCTCGCATCTTACTCCCAGCAACTCCACGAACATTCCGCGTGCTTCGGCTATCCTCTAATCCCCTGCAGGTGACATTCCTTCGATTGGCCGGAAGTTCGTCGGAGCTCCCTTCGAACTTCATCGTCATCGAGCTCCAGCGCTCTTCCTCCGCTCCTGAGGCCACCGGACGCTTCGTTGCACCGCCCCGCGACTTCCGAGCTTCTCCAAACACTCTCACGCCCCTTGCCGATGCCTGGAGGACCGGGCGGAGCAATCCCAGCTTCGCCAAAGCCCCGCCTTCTCCTCCGCAGGAGGCGGAGGGCCATTGGGGACAACGTCCCACAGCCGTTCGATCATCTTGATCGAACGGTCAGAGTCAGAGCCACGTTGCATTCATCCGGAGCAGTCTAAGGCCGTTGGATCCTCTTCAATCTGATGGTTGTTGATCAGCCACGTCGCCCACATCCCGCAGCCGTAGGATCAGGTGGATCTCACGGTCATAATCACGCCATGTCGCCCTCTTCATCGAGCTCCAGGCACCTTTGGATTCCTCTAGATCCAACGGTCACGGATCACGCCACGTCGTCACCTCAAGAGAGAGACCATCATCGTTGGATCGATCAATGATCTGACGGACATCAGACACGCCATGCATCATCATTCCACAACCGTTGGATCGTCTGTGATCCTATGGTCTTGATCGCGCCACATCACCTCGATCCGAGACTCTTCCCCGTCCTCTAGGCTCGGATCCCCGAAGCTTCTCCGAGCCTTCATCCGAACCTCCAGAGCACCCGAGCCTCGTCCCGAGGTGCCGACGTCCACTGAGCCTAGGGTACCCCACATAAGGAGAAGGCGGGGCTCCGACGAAGCTGGGCTTGCTCCGCCCGATCCTCCAGGCATTGGCGAGGGGCACTGGAGTGTCTGGAGAAGCTTGGAAGTTACGGAGCGGTGCGGCGAAGCGTCCGGTGGCCTCAGGAGCGGAGGAAGAGCGCTGGAGCTCGATGACAATGAAGCTCGAAGGGAGCTCCGACGAACTTCCGGCCAATCCAAGGAACGTCACCTGTAGGGGATTAGAGGATAGCCGAAGCACGCGGATTGTTCGTGGAGTTGCTGGGAGCAAGATGCGAGGCCTATGGCGGAGCGAGGGTGGTCCGGTGATGGAGCTCCGCCCAGGTGGCAGAGCTGGCGTCGGCGAAAGGTGACGTGCAGCATTTGAGGAAAAGAAGGGGAGCGCGAAGATCGGAGCTCCGTCGCGGAGCTCAGAGGGATGAAGGTAGAGCGAGAAAACGATGGTGGAGGTGGAATTAAATTGAAGAAATCAAAGAAGAAAACAAGGAGAAGATTAGAGGGAAATGGAGGATGCTACCTGGGGAATGGAGCTCAGGTTTGAGCTCCAGGTCTTCGCTCGAAGGTCGGTAGAGGCCTGAGCTCAGGCAGCTTCGCGGAGGAGGGGTTGCAGCACAGCGGAGGTGGCCGTGGATCTCGCCGGAGAAGACGCTTGTCTTCGCTCGAAGATACGGTCAATTGCTGTCACCAATCGAATGCTCTAAGCTCAAGGGTTCCTCACGTAATGGCGGATGGGCGTGACAGTGGTCGGAGATGGTTAATTTATAGGGCACGAGTGACGGGGTAGCTGGTGACGAGGTGAGATTCATGGTCATTGTGGGGCGACTCTGGTGGGAGTTGTGGTGAGTGAGAGAGCTGGCGAGGATGAGGGAGGTGTGGTCTCCATCGTGGCGGTGTTGGCGATCGAAGAGGGTGGCAGGAGTGGAGACAAAAATAGAAAGGGGCAGCCCCTCACGCAAGATCGAGATCGTGGGAGAGAGGGGGCTGGAGGTAGAAGACGGGTTCCCAACTGTTGGATCTTGTGATCCAATGGTCTAGAACGAGGCGTTAAGGAGCGGGTAGGATGTAATCTGAGGCGATGCGATCAACGGGCACAAAATGCGCCACGTGGCATGTTCTGCGTGAGGCGCTAACGATCGGTGGAGATGAGCCCAGGGGTTTGATCGGATGGCTAAGGGTCTGGCGCTAAAGAACGGCAGGGATCAAGAGGTGAGGGTGAGATCTGAAGGCGCAAATCGTGCCACGTTGTGGAATATGGGAGCGGCGTGAACGGGCGGTGATGATCAAGGATAGGAAGTGATCAAACGGTCGGGATTTAAGGGCGTACGTGGAGGTAGTTGGGCCGTTGGATTCAAAGATAAATCCAATGGTCAGAGGCGCGGGCGGCTAAGGCAAGGGGAGCGGGCCGCATGGCGCAATCAGAGGGCGCCACGTGGCCAGCTGTGAGTGGATGAGAGGAGAAATGATTTTAGAGAGATAAGGAGGCCGAATTTGGAAAAATGCAAAACATGAAAGTTGTAGATCTTGATGAGATCTACAAGTTTCATGTTGACCAAAAACGGAGATGAGGTCAAATATTGTACAAAAATACAGGAATACAAATATACACATATATAGTATACATAGAGGCCCAAAAACCCAACTTCTTCCTACGAGCTCCAAATTGGATGAAATTAGTCTCATTTTAAAGGTCTTTGAATGTGTATTACTCTGTAAGTGAGTAGACCTATTTTGGAGGTTGTATAAGAGAACTATGGGCTTTTTATGGTCCAGGGGTTCTAGGGCTTTAGTGGATATTTTACAAAGGAGATCTCTGACTTTATAGGTGTATATTTTACAAGTGATCGTGGCTTCTTATTTAATGCAACTATGAGTGCTAAAATGCATATATTATGAATGCATGTGTGAATGCTAATTGTGCAAGATAAAGGGAAATATGCTGCTATTTACTTGGGAACAAGACTCTATTTTCAACTTTTAGAGTGATGAATCACATATTCATCAGTCCTCCGCATAGGAATAGAGATTCGGAGGTGTTAGATAAGTTAGGTCAAAAGAGTTGACTTAACGAGATCGAGATAACCAAAGTCCTATATCATATGTTGTCATGATATAGACATGTATCCTCTTACTGAGATAGATGTGTTACTATATATCGGAGTATGTACATTTGGCATACCAATAGGTTGATGACCCAATCAAGGTCTATACACCAGTGCGCTGGTGTGCATACAAGGGCATATGAGTAATACGATCTCTCAAAGGGATGATACAGGTTCATTTATTGAACCGGAAGACATGAGCTCACTCATGAGATATTGGGAAGAATCAAATTCTACGCGCGGTCGTCTCGCTTTGGAAGCTTGACTGAATTTGTAAGGTTTGATATATGCTTTTGGAAAGTATATGATCAACACCTAGGTATGATATATGATTTTGGAAAGTATATGATCGATACCAACTCCCAATGATCGAAAGAGAAACTTAATGATAAACCCTTGAAGTAGACAGTGTAAATTGATCTTATATTTGGTTTATTCTGGGTCTTCCAGTATGAAGAATGTACAGGTATTAGGGATACCTGAGGGTGATGTGATCGTAAACGATTGTATAACCATGATGCTTTCATTCCTAGGGAGTGATGAAACGGGTCTGGATTTTAGTGACTCCTCTCAGTAGAGAAGTAATCGATTCTTGATCTAAATGTTGTACATTGATCTGAATGTGATTCATATGCAATGAGAAGATTAGATTTGTGCTCTTGATTTAATCAAGCATCTATAGGAGGCCCGAGATCTGGATTTAAGACGTGATCTTAATATCCAAGTCATTATACGTGGAACAATACAATCGCCATGTCCTTATCTCCAAGTATCCGTGACGAAAGAGTATTATCCTTGAAAGAATTCATGATAATTTCATTATTGATATATGTATCTGAGCATTGATAAAATGGATAATTAAATGTGATTTAATTATCATGAATAATATGAATTTGATTCATATTATAAAGAGAGTTACCTTAGATAATTAAATGTGATTTAATTATCAAAGTTGTAAATAATGTGAATTTGATTCACATTATTTAGGCACATGAGAATAAATATCCAAGATGATTAAATGTGATTTGATTATCATGGATATGCATAATGTGGATAGCACTATCCATATTAATCATATATATTATAAATTTGATTTATAATATATAAGAGAGAGTAATTTATAATTTACATTTGTTAAAAAAATGTTGATGTGAATTGGATTCACATTGGACAATTAATTGAAAATGTAATTCATACTTTATTTTGGGTTGTGAATGTGATTTAAAATTTTCCAATGGCATGATTGCAATGTTCACAAAATAGTTTGGAATTACTTTGGTGAATAATTTTGCAACAAAAGTTGTTGCATATGTGGAATATTATGTGAGATATGTGATCTAGACATAATTGAAATAAAAGAGCCTCCATACCATACATGGAGTGGACGGCCAACTTGGTCTCTCCAAGTTGGTAGTCGTCCACCCCATACATGGAAGGATGGTTGTTTTTATTCCAAGACAATCCATGTTTGTTGATTTGATTATATTGAAATATATTGATTGATTTTCAATATATTTAGTTTATTTAAAACACAACAAATTGTTGTTGCAAATATTTTAGCAACAAATCATGGCCATTGAAAGAGACACAAATCAATGAGAGGAATTGTATTTGTGTTGTCCATGGATTGGGATCCATGGATCCCAAAATATTATAAATAGAAGGGCACCCCTTGCTCTTCATATGCATAATGAGAACATAAGTCTCTCTCTCTCTCTTTCTCTCTAAATGCCCTCTCTCTTCCTCTCTCATCGCCGTCTACCATGGATGCCCTAGAGAGAGTCTCCATTGTCGCAGCGTCGTCGTTATGATGTCGGTTCGATTGCTCGTGAATCTCCGTCTCCTTTGGTGTGCCTCGCTCGTGAAGAAGATGTTGGATCTCATGTTCGGGATTAGGAGATTTGCCGCTTGGATCATCAACATGGATTGCGAGGATCACGTGTTTCATCAACACTCTCTTAAGCGTCTACTACGTCAGATCAGATTTGAGACTGGAGGTCTCTTCGTTTAGAGACTCGATCGCAACCCCGCTTCAAGAGGTAATACTATTACTTTTTTGTGGTTTAGACGAAATAATTTGAGAAGTGTTCTTGGATCATGTGATTTCGTCGCATGAAAATTTTTAATTTCCGCTGCCTCGAGCAACAAGTGCGATTAATGTCTCCCTATCGCATTCGATGCGATCCTCATGCTTCCATGATGCGCTTAAGGATCTAACCATATCCTTCAATAAGTTGATCCCAATACCAATAAAAATGTTGTTTTTCCAGAAATTGTCCCTTTTCCCGACGCTTTATATCGAAAAGGTACAAAAAAATTCAAAAATAGCATTGTTACTCCAGAAACTGAGAAATTACTGAAAGATCACATCTTTTTGAAAATCCCGCTCCATGATGCCTTGGATCACTTCTCTATGCTTAAGAAACAGCTGAAAAATAGATGTACAATGCATAGGAAGAAGAAGTCCCGAACAGAAAAGCATATTTTGACCAAGGCCACCTCTTGTGTGATTCAAAACAGACTTTCAAAGAAGAAGAAGGACTCATGAGCACACTATGTCAGATGCGAGATTTCAGAAGCCACATTCGATCGCACTCTCTTAGATAACGGCTCATCTATTAATCTTCTACCATCTTGTTTACTCGACAAGCTCGGTTAGGTCCTCTTTACAAATCATGTTCGATCCTTCAGTTTGCTAAAAGATCCGTAAAGAGATGTAGGGGTATTTTGAGGAATGTTATCATAACAGTGTAGGGTCTGCAATTCCCAGTGGACTTTACAGTCGTAGACATGGATTTCCCTACACAGTTACACCTTACCCCGATCATTCTTGAGAGGCCTTTCTTAGAGACCGCAAAGGCCCTCTTCGATTATGATACAGGGAAGGTATCTTTTCATGTTGACGGCAAACATATAGATATGGTGAGAGAATCATCCAGTACCACATCAACACCAAGTTACAATGCTTTGAGTTCCATAACCACTTTTGACTACATGGATGAGGTTCGCCTTGACGACCTCGAGAGGTATCAAGTAGAGACCCAAGATATTCTAGAAGAGGATGGGTCTGAGACTTCAAGTGGCGGCTCTTTTGAAGGTACTTTGTATTTTAACATGGATGGTGAAGATCTCATGGAGCAGAGAACTGAGGACTTTATTGCAGATATTTTAGACTTAGAAAATCTACAGAATTCTTCCACTTCAGATGACTCAGAGACTGATATTACTTAGCTGAATTATTTTTGTCTAATCATTTTGAGGATGAGCATGGTAGCGAGTCGGATGATGTTCTAGACATTTTATTTAGTCCAACTCTAGAAAACATTGAGATGGTGAAAAACCTTAAGGCAGAAACATTCATCAGCAGCACAGATCCCATCACTCAATCAGAATATGATATCAGAAAGCAAGATCTGACCTTACCTGAGCTGAAGACCCTTCTACCAAACATGAAATATGATTTCCTTGTAGGACCACACCGACAGTTCCCGATCATTATTAGTGTGTATTTGACTAATGAACAAGAACCTCGTTTGATGGAGGTTCTTGAAAGAAACCACAAGGCCATTGGGTGGACTGTATCCGATCTCCACTGGAGAAATCCTGATTTGTGTTATCATCATATCTATCTTGATCATGACAACAGACCTTCCAGAGAGTTTCAGCGTAGGCTAAATCCCGTCTTACATGATGTTGTCAAGAAAGAGATTACGAAATAATGTGACGCAGGCTTTATTTATCCTATCTCTAACTCTGAATGGGTTAGCCCATTACATGTTGTCCTAAAGAAGTCAGGCATTCAGATGGTTAAGAACGAGAGTGGAGAGGAGATTCCAAAGAGAGTAAGCACGTCGTGGTGGGTATGCATTGATTACTGAAAGTTGAATGCCGCGACAAAGAAGGGCCACTTTCCATTGCCTTTTATAGACCAAGTCATAGAGCGGTTGGCAGGGAAGGAATACTTCTGCTTCCTAGATGGTTACTTTGTATACAATCAGGTTACTATTGCCCCTGAAGATCAGGATAAGACCACCTTCACATGTCCTTTTGACACGTGTGCCTATATACGGATGCCCCTTGGATTGTGCAATGCCCCCGCTACATTCCAGAGGTGCATGCTTGCCATTTTTGCAGACATGGTCGATCATTTTCTCAAGGTCTTTATGGATAATTTTTCGGCCTATGGTGAGTCCTTTGACAATTGTTTAGAGTACGTAGACCAAGTTCTTCAGAAATGTTGTGAGGTCGATCTCGTTCTGTCTTTGGAAAAGAGCCATTTTATGGTTACAAACGGGATCGTGTTGGGGCACGTCATCGCCAAGCAAGGCATGGAGGTTGACCTTGCCAAGGTGGATGTCATCAAAAGACTTGATCTACCATCCAACGTAAAGAAGTTATATTCTTTTATGGGGCATGTCGGCTTTTACCGATGGTTTATTAAGGACTTCTCCAAGATTACTCAACCGTTAACTAAACTTTTAGGCAAAGACATCGAGTTTCTATTAGATGATAAATGTCTTCATGCCTTCCTCACTCGAAAAGAAATGATCATTAGTGCTCATATCCTACAGCCGCCTGATTGGTCTCTACCTTTTGAGATCATGACGGATGCTTCAGATTTTGTAGTCGGTGTTGTATTAGGACAGTGGAAGAACGGACTTCTAGTTGTCATCCACTATGCCATCCGCACTTTAGATGATGCACAGTGGAACTACACAGTGACAGAAAAAGAGTTGTTGGCAGTAGTGTTTGCTTGAGACAAATTCAGATCTTATCTTCTTGGCTCTAAAATCACTATTTATAATGATCTCTCAGCTATCTGATTTCTAATGGAAAAGAAGGATGCTAAGGCACGCCTTCTTAGATGGATTCTCTTACGATAGGAATTTGATTTGGATATTAGAGACAAGCCTGAGGTAAAGAATGTTGTAGCTGACCATCTCTCCCGTCTACAGTTAGAGAAGCCTTCAGATGATTACACACTAGAGATTGTAGAGAGATATCCAGATGAGAGTATCTTTGCAGTTACAGAACTCCCTTGATATGCATACATAGTTAACTTTCTATTCACACAGAATAGTCCACAAGGTTGGCCAAAAGACCGAGTCGACATGCTAGTCTCCTAGGCACGATACTACCACTGAGAGGATTCGATTCTTTTTCGTGAATGAAGAAATTGTATCTACATGTGATGTATTCCTCAGGAGGAATACAACAGTGTCCTCACTCTGTGCCATTCCTTAGAGGTATGAGGACATCATTAGGGGAAGAGGATAGTACAGAAGGTACTTCAGAGTGGACTTTGGTGTCTGACTCTTACTTGCAAGTTCGTGAAGAGTTGTCCAGAATGTCAGAGAGCCATAGGGACAATTGGTGCTCGATATGCCATGCCTATGCAACCCGTTATCATTTGTGAGATCTTTGACGCATGGGGTATAGATTTTATGGGACAGTTTCCTCCAACAATGGTTTTGAGTATATCCTTCTCATTGTAGATTATGTTAACAGATGGGTGGAGGCCTTACCCGCAAGAACTGCTGACACCAAGACAGTGTGCAAGTTCATAGGGAACACATTATTTCACTGTTTGGTATTCCACGTATTCTAATTTCATATGGGGGTAGCCATTTCATAAATAAGGAGGTGAAAAAGCTAGTAAAGAGTTATGCTATTGATCACAGAGTAGCTTCTCCTTACCACCCGCAGACGAATGACATGGCTGAAGTTTCAAATAGGGAGGTGAAATCCATTATCCATAAATTAGTACGACTGGACAGGAAGAACTGGTCACAGCTTCTAGACCAAGTTCTTTGAGCATATCATACTGCTTATAAGACTCCCTTAGGTACTTCATCATTCAGATTAGTTTACGGAAAGCAATGCCATTTGCCCGTAGAGATCATGCACGAATCTGAATGGGCTATTAGAGAGATCTCGTTAGAACTACAAAAAGCATGAGCAAAGAGAAAGTTAGATCTGAATGAGCTGGTAGAGATTCGAAATTAGGCATACGAGAACAATGTCATTTACAAGGACAAAGTGAAGCGATGGCATGATAGACATATCATACACAAGATCTTTGTTCCTGGGAAGAAAGTCTGATTGTTCAATGCATGATTGAGAATTTTTCCGGGCAAATTGAAGATCAAGTGGGAAGGACCTTATATCGTTAGAACAGTGCACGACAACGGTAGTATTGCTATATCAGATGTGTCACCTGGTGCAGAACCGTTTACATTAATTGGGCAGATGCCGAAGCACTTCGTAGAGACTATTGATCATCTAGCTCGAGTCGAAGTGATCTACTATGTACAGGATACATGACTACTCTTCCACTTCATCTCATCCTGTACAGAGACCTGTGAAGCCATTTGGTTTTCTGGAGTACAAACTTGTATATCCTTCATAGATCACAATCATCCCCATTTTTGTTTGTCTTCTATGCTTAGGATACCATATCCTAAGTATGGGGGGACCGATTGCTCACTGATTCTCATTTTCGATTTTTGATATTTTTACTTTTCTTTTATATATCCTTCATTTACTCTAATAACTGGTCCCTAATTTTAACCACACTTTTTTCTATACTTAGGATGCCTTATCATAAGTATAGGGGGACCGAGTGATTTCATTTTTCATTTTTCTTTTTGTTCTTTCGGTTGTATATTATTTTCCCTCAATCACCTCATCTTTGTTCCACTATACTTGCGATGACCTGATTGTAAGTATAGGGGGGTTGACTGACTTCTCATCACTTATTCTTTTTCACCCACTTTTACTTAGCACGAGTTGTGTCCTCCTTTTTCTCTTTTAACGCTATGAGGACATAGCACAAGCTAAGTATAGGGAGTGCGTATATATTTTATATATACTTTTGTCCATAACTCGTATTTTTATGTATTTTCTATATCTATAAAATCAATAAAAAGTGGGTGAGGGTAATTTAAAATCCACCTATTTTATTAAATTATTTATAAAATCCTTGTAATGAAGTAAAATATATTTAAAATCCTTATTTAAAATCTTTAAATTAAAATATATATTTAAAATATGTATAACACTTATTTAAAATCCAATATTTTAAAATATGAGTAAAATTCATTTAATTCTTTTAAAATCTTTTGTATATAAAATGTGTAAAATTCATTAGTTATTTAATCCAAATAAAATCTGGGTAATTTATTTTGTAAAATTCTTGTACATAGACTTGTTTATAAAAATCACAAAATCAATTAAAAAATGTAAAGTCTAAAATCCATAAAAATTACAAAGTCTTTAAAAATGAGTAAAATCTAGAAAATAAACTTCACAAAATCATGGTTGAATTTGCATTAGCATTTTTCAGAATAAGTTTGATTTCTAAAACAAAAGATTTGGAAAAGTATAAAGGATGGAGCTTGATTACAACCTTTAACGTTCACTGTAAGGAGCCTAGTTAGGAATTGGAATTTAGAAACTTCGGGTATTTGACTTAAATCTTTGGGTTCCATGAGACCAGGTTTGAGAAGTAACCTCGAAAAGTGCCTAAGTAGAACACTTGGTGTCTTCCATACAACTCTTCATCAATGAACCAATTTTGGACACATGCACTTTGCACTTAGCTTGACTTGTATGGCACTGTGAAGGGCAATCCATCTTGGTAGTGCATTTCTATCATTGTCTTGCAGCATTGACGTCTAAAGACAGGACAGATTAGGGTTGCGATAGTATCTTCGAATGAGGAAAGGATCTACTGACACAATTTTTCCAAGAACTAAAAAATAGACGGAATGAAAAGATGCTATATTCGTCGAGGCACAAAGAGATGAATGCAGTGCAAGCAACACTACAAAGCCACTTCAAAGAAGAAGACACCAAATACAAATATGACCACAATGGTTTGAGCTTCCACCAAAAATGCCTACATATCTTAGTGGAGACTTAGCTACACCGGCTAGGCTTCACAAGGAGATGCGTCTACACTGGTCGCACTCAAGTTCTTTTCTTATTCTTCAACTTTCTCTCTATATTTGATTGTGGACATAGCACGAACTGTCCACAGAAGGGAATACCTCCATCTCCGAGGAAAGAGTAGCTGGATGAGAACCAATAAGAGTGTATGGCTGGGATGGGTGGTTTCTTCGCTTCTTTCGAAACGGGAAGAGCTAAAACAATTCACATATAGTACAAATTCATTTCAAGGTTGATAGAGTTTGGTATATGAATGAGTGGATCTGAACTGGATGTTGAGGTGAACTTAAACAAGGATTTGTGGAACTTGAGGACTGTTGAGGATGAAATCCTAATCCTAGTTAAGGCTCTGACAAAATGCGTGTTTCAAACACGATCAAGCTCTGTCCTTTGACTATTCTTATGAATTGGTTTTGGAAAAATAAATTCATTCTAACTTTCTTTCTTTTTCTTTATTTTTCAAATATGGGTTTTCTAAGGGACTAGCAAAGTTTAAGTATAGGGGGTTGATGAATATACGATTCATTAACATTCTGTCTGCATTTTATCTTAAAATCTATAACAAATACATGTAGATATCCATTAAATTTCACTTTTTGACAAAAGACTAGACATGAATAATAATGAACTTGTATGCATTAAAATCATGTAAATAAACAAAAGAATAAAAATAAAATAAAAATAAAGGCAAATTATAGATATGTATATATGTACAATATGACTTATAAAAATAAATATAGCTGAAAGATATATTTATAACCTAATCCTCGAGACCAAGTAAGCATGGATTAGTTGACAAATAAATAAGTAGGGGGGGATAAGGAAGAAAACAAATAAAAATAATTAATTTCAACACTTCATACACTCTTCACTAATTATCTGATAAATATCAAAACTTTAAAGATTTTTAATCAATTTATAATAATATATTTTCACCAAACTCTTTTCCTAATTATTTTTAAAAATGTAAAAATAAGTTAAAAATATTATCTTGTGAATATACTAAGAAATCCAACTTGTAAATTCGCAAAATCCAAACTTCCGAAGATAATAACTTTCTCATACGAACTCTAATTTCACTATACTCACCTTTAAAATCCATAAAATAATATTCTCTAATATATGAAGGTGATTTCACTAAAATTGGAATCCCTTTGCGAAAAGTTGATTTTGGGACCTAACCACAACTGGGTTTTTGGGCTATTTATTTTATTTAGAACACCTTATTTATCGTTTTAATAATTTTATAATTTCTAATTATTTTTTGATCTTGTATTTTAACCTTAATTTATTTCATAATTTTTGAAAATTATTTATTATTTTAAATAAATCAAAACCCCTAATTTATAGGTATAAATGAACTATATATCTTATATACCTATTTATTATATCTAAATTTATTTATTAAAATCCATAAGAAAATTCGTATATACTTTATTTATTAACCTAATAATTAATAAAATATAAAATTAATATAATATTTATTAATTTATTAAATTAAAAATTCAAAACCTCTTTAAAAAGTATTATTTATATTTATTTATTAATATAATATTTATATTTCGTAAAATAATTATCATTTACTAAAAATAATTATACTATAATTTAGATAATTAAATTATCTACATTTTCATTTTTATACCTAATTAAAATAAGGTTATTTACTATTTAATTTGTATTTAATAAGTTGTTTATTAACGTGGCCAACCAGGTGTTGACACGTGTCAGCACCTGGGACCTTCTTCTTCAAGAAGGTCGGCCGGTGTTTGTTAAAACAACCTAACTTCCTCCATTTCTACCCATCAACCTATTCAACCTAATTCCGATCTTAACCATCGATCTCCTTCTGCTAACAACCATCCTACATGCTAGCCCTTGATTCCTACCTAACTCCATTCGATCCACTATATAAAACACCCAAAGATCTCCATTAACAACTAACCAATCCTGAGCTTGAAGCTACCGGACCCCCACGTCGTCGACCCTACTTCTTCGTCGCTTTCCGACCACCTCCAACTGTGACAGAGCTACGTGGCCCTCTAGCGTGGACAAGGGTACGTCGGAGGAGACGTTCCAAGGTGATTCAACGCCTTGCATCCCGCCTAGCCACCGCGTTAAGCTCCGGTGTACCGCCCATTGAGCAACTATCTGGAGGTCATACACCTCCAGTTGACAGGTACTTCCTTCATCATTTTGCCTTTGTAATTCTCGATATCCGAGCCATGATTAGGGTAATCAATCGTGTAGTTAGTCTCCCTAATCATCGTAATTAGACGCCACCTTTCACATCCTTTCAAATCAACTTCAAATCATTCCCAATCATTTTACCTTTATCGCATTTCACTAACATACATATATTCTGGAAAACCGTCCTAGATCTGTAAATTCCTTATTTTTTTGGGCTGATTTGCATACAAAGTGAGTTCATAGATAATCATTTGTAGGGCATTCACCATCTAGAGCACAAAATTCACCATCTAGAACTTCCAAAATCAAAGGATCTTTCCAAATCTCAAGCTGCTTCAATAACCTCTAAGTCTGCCAGAACAACCACTTTCGTCGGTGAATACCATCTACATTCGACCATCTCCCTCCTAGCTCTGTCGGAGTCCCAAAAGTGTCACTATGCGTCAGGAAGAAATTGCTGAAGTGAGCCTCGTCGTCAGCCGTGCGGAGGAGCTACAGAACCTCAAGAACGCAGGAGAGCAGAGGTGCCAGCCACGTGTCCAGATTGGATGCTCTAGAATCAGCCGCGCAATCTAATCTGGGCCGTGTAGATGAAAGGGTAGAAAATTTGCATATTAAATCCAGCGAAGATCCAGAATATCAAGCAGATCCATACCTTCTAGATATTGCATTTAGGTCCCCGCGTAGGGACCTAAATGCAATAAAACATTTTTTCTTTGCATTTCAGTCCCTGTCAGGGACCTTATTGTAACAGAACAAATAACCTTTTCTTTCAGTTCTGCCCCTGGCTTGTAGGGGTATTTGGACCCTATTTTTATTGTATTTTATTCCTGAATTTTTAGGGTAGTTACGCAACTACCCAATATACATTGCTACATATTTTTCACAGTTTTTCATCACTTTGTTTCTTCTATTTGATTTTTGTAAGGTTGAGTCAATTTTGAGTCTTTCCTTGACTTTTGTTGTAAAGCTAAGAATAAAGTGAAGTTTTTGAGATTTATTTCTTGCATTGAAAATCGAAGTTCAAATATTCTACCTCCTCGAGTTTGACCCAGGCACACTTACCTGGATAATAATATAGTGTAGATGAGATAAGAGAGAGAAGAAGAAACAACTCTCCTATCTCGTTGAGTTTTGTTTGATCAACTCGAATTTTGGCTTAGAGCGACTCCTACAACCGACACCGATACCTTATCGCTCGCCAAAATTCGAGTTATCAACTGTCGCAACCATTCACTGCCCTTTATTACTCTAATCTTCTCCAAAACATTAGAACATCCTAAATCCCTTTCTCTTCATCGGAGGAGGTGGTTGAAACCACCACCTATAGTCACCAACCTCTGAACTTCCTATCCCTTAAATCCTCGACATCCACCTTCGGCAATGGGGTCTGCCACATCACGGAATTACACTCTAGCCTCTATAAACCGCAAGTGACAGTTAGAGGCATAGATCGAGTGCCAATACTAGTGTAACTCCTGTGAGATCCTTGGCCATGTTTCCAAGTTACAACCCAAAATTCGTGGATGTCTGAGTCCCATGCGAAGATCGTGAAGCTTCGAGCTTCACAAATAGGCTCTAGATTTAATTTCATTTGCACCATTTTCTATCCTTCAAAACTCAGGTAAATCTCCACTTTTGTATCTCAGTGTAGTTCTCATTGTTTACCTAAGGTGTTTATACAACATTTTAATCGATTGAATCTTTGTATACTATCGCTTGATATTCCTTATCCTCGCGAAGTATTCTATCATCATCAATTCGTTGATCCATTCATGTGATACTTCGACCATGGTTTCTCTTTCGTGTGAAGAAGGAACTCCATTAGGGTTGTCCCTCCATATCTGTATAGCCTTACACTTACCTTCATAGCCACTTCATTTTATTTGCAAGAAATTCGTCTTTCGTTTGGACTAACACTTAGGACAAATTGGCTTCAATGATCGGAAAATAGAAGCAAGCTCCGATATTCTATTTTTCCTCTGCAAACACTTCCTTGATCGAGCTTGTTCTGGTTTTTTTCCATCTTCTCCGAGCAACCATCATCGTCGCTAAAGTCCAATAGAGGTGCTTGGACTTTTTGAGATCAAGAAGAAGCAAGGCAAAGTTATAGCCAAGTCGTCGGAGTCCAACCTCATCGCCACCGCGTAAGGAGGAGTGCAAGAACAGTGGAGTAGTAGCTACCGTTGATCTCCTTTAATTGGGAAAGATCGAACGGTCTCAGATCGGCCACGTTGTTCTCCAAGGCAACGGTTCGATCCTCGGGCTCGAGTGTCGAGCCTAAATCCAAGCCACAAGCGGAAGCGTTAGGAGAAGACACGTTTCCCAAGCCTCCTCGACCGAGCCTACTCCATCACGTGATCTACATGTGCGGGTGGAAAATTTTCAGATAAGTCCTCCCGCCTATTTAACATTTGCATGTTAGCCCTTGCGGATTTTATTATTTACATACTAGTCCCTGTCAGTGCTTATATGTAATAAAACTTGGAAGTTTTTATTGCAGTTGTACCCCTAGATTCTATGTTTCATATCTTGATATCCTGAAGTCCAATTAATGTGATTTAGGTTTCGTTTTAAAGATTGTTTGGCACTCTATCCTTTAGTAGCATATGTGGTTGATTTTGATTACACATGCATTGATTGTTAATGTTTAAAGGCCTTGATTGATTGATGTATTATAGTTGAATTCAAGTATTTTGCTTGATCAATTATACCCTTCAAGCATAAGAGTCTTCAAGGTTTACTATTTTTGAATGTGCGTCATCTTTGGATCATTAAAAGATGTATTTGCTGATTAAATCATTAGAGTGGAGATGAGATAGGATTTTGGGATTAACTTTTTCTTATTGAAGTGATTTCCTAAGGAATTAATTCAGGGAATTTTTATTAATCATCCAAGTTAGTTGTTATGAGTTTTAAAGTATTGATCTCCTATCTGTCTTGTTTGTGCATTTATGTTTGCATTTAATTTAATGGTATAAAATATGTGGTAAGATTCTATGTTGATTATGTAATATGAATTAGCTCGAAGTAATAAATCCCTAAATTACTATTTAAAATTAATTGTTCTCTAAATTTAATCATTAAAGTGCTCACATCCTTGTGTTCGACCCTGGACTTCACAGGTTATAAATTTAAGCCGAGAACCTCGTCTCTGAGATTCCTATCGATCTGTATGAGATGCTAAGTGCCCGTGCTACAACGGATCTCTCTTAATACATGCATTTAGAGCTTCATCAAAGAGACACACCCTAGTGTACTCACATGAAAACAAGTGCAGACAACTCCAAATTCTCATGATGGACACAATGATCAACAACCAAAAAATACATGTGTTGAGTTAATATGACACACGAGAGGATCCTTGTTCCAATGAGAGGGAGAGAAGAAATGACACAATCCTATGCCCTCCATCAACTGGCCTTCCATCTACACTTTTAAGTCTGACAACTAAAGAGACAGTGGATTGGATGCAAGATGGTTTATTCCCTAGTCTTGAGGATCTGATTCTTAGGAGAGTCTCTTGGACTGGGACCTTGGGTGAAGTTGTGACTCTACTCTTGTGACTGCAATCCACACTTAATCTCATATCACTATTATATTTGTATACAGAGAGAGTCTGATGAGTAGGGAAATTGGATACCTTTTGATTAGAGCTTGGTTCAGTTTAGAATTTTAGGATCTCTAAAATTGAGAGTTCTTAAATGGATCAGGTCTTGTAATTACATGCACCATCAGGGGTTTAATACAACTTATTCATGCTTTAGATATCGAGGACGAGCATAGTTTAAGTATAGGGGGATGATGAACCTCAGATTCATCATGATAAAATCCATATATAAATACCCTAGCTTAAACATTTCAATAAAAAATAGATTAAATATTGTATATGTTTTGGTTTTTAAAATAAATTAAAAATACAAAAAATACAAAACAAAAAATACAGTGTTTTTATTCCTTAAAAATGTTCCCAAAAATATTTCTCTCATTGTTTGACTTATTTTATGTGTTTGGTCAACATGAAACTTGTAGACCTCATCAAGATATACAATTTCATGTTTTGAGTTTTTTCTAATTCGACCTTTTTCTAATTATTTTTTATTTTTCTTTTATTTTTATATTTGAATAAATCTCATAGGGTTGCATGGCTCCTTCTGGTTGAGCCGCGCGACCAGCCTCCCTTTGCGCCACCCGCCACCCTAGCACACCATCCGATCGCCTTCTAGGTGCCCTCATCTCAACCGTCCGTCCCCCTTCATTCTCCACCCTTTGATCGTTTCCCTGCCTTTATCCTGACCTTCCATTTGCACCATTTTTCCAGCCATCCGATCTGATCTTAGATCAGATCCGAACGGCTCACCACCACGATTAGATATGATGATCAGATCGTAAACCTCCGCTCGTGCATCCATCTAGACCGTTGGATCACAAGATCCAATGGTCGACACTTCATCTCCCACCTCTGGCCATCCCTCTCTCCCACGATCTCCCACTTCGCGCACATCACACCCTTCCCATTTTCTCCACCTTCTTGACACCACCCTCACCCCTCTGACCATGCCATGTACAGGCCCTAACTTCCACTATACTCGCACACCACCTGGCCTTGCTTCCCCCCTCTTCTTCCGATCAGCACGAGCCCATGAAAGCACGGAGCCCATGACATGTAACTCAACTTCCTCCCCTTCAAATACACCCGCTCTGCCACTTTGATGATGTTAACCTTTACAAGGGCCAAGGCCCAGTGTCTCTTCCCCATCTGGTGAAAGTAGATGGGGGAATCGACGATGCAACGACGATCATTGAGCCCCGGTGTTGACCCATGGCCATGGTAGGCCATGGTCCGGCCCTAACCAAGCTGACCATGGCTGGAAGAGTTCAGCGAAGACCGGAGCACCCCTAGGTGCTCAGCCCAAGCCAAGCTTCATCCGCCATACATTCTTCAATGTCCAGGTAAGTCCCCTCTTCTCTTCCGTCTTGTTTCTTCTAATAATTAGGCGCATACAAGTATGTTCGCACTCAATTGATCATCTCACGAGCTTCACCTCTCCTCGCTCATCCCCGCACTACACTATGACCACCTTCTCGATCCTCCACAACCTCCAGCCATGTCGTCCATTTTCTCTGCCTTCACGGTGGAGGAACTCGATGAGCCTCCGCCTTCTCTGCATGATAAGGCTTCCATCTCATCTCACTGCACACATGCATAAGAACTACACGCTTCAGCTATTTCCTACTAAATCTTGCAGGTACACTCCTTAAACAACTAGACTTACGCTGGAGCAAAGTTCTCGAGCTTTGCCTCCAGTATGGGTGCATCGACAACTGATGAATCCACGATTCATCATCGCAATATCTTGATCTTAGCAAAATCCCCGAGTAAAATTCCAGAAAAATGTCCATAAAATCAATAAATTAACAAAATAACTCTTGTAAATAAAATACACTAATTATTATATATAAGATTGTACAAAATGAATTACACATAAAAAGCCACAAAAATAAAGGAGTTTTATACATGTAAATAACTCAAAACTTCATGTATTTTTAATAATTTCATTTCAACTCCTTTTTGGCTAATTCTTTCTCTAACTTGTTTATAAAAATGTATATAAAAATACAAAAATACAAAACACATTTCATCTCAAATAAATGCTCCTAGATCCCAAAGAGAAAAAGCCGTAAAGTCCAACTTCCAAGCTAAATTCCCGCTCCGTATGAACTCCAAATTCACCAAACTCACTTTTAAAGTTCAAGTTAGAAAATTATCTATCCAACGGAAGTGGTTTCATTAAAATCGGAGCTCGTTTGCAAAAGTTGGGTTTTGGGACCTAGATGTACATTGTATATTATGTATATATTTATTCTTTAGTCATTTTTTTATTTTATCTTTCTTAATTACTAAAAATCCAAAAAAATCATTATGGTCTTGTAATTTGATTGTACTATTTTATTATATTTTCCTATTGTACATAGCTACTATTAAAAAGACAAAAAAAATATAAAAAGAAAAGCAAACAAAAAAATTGTACATGTTGTATGTATTTATTTGTAAATTCACCACTATTTTTTTCCCTCTTTATTTTTGTTGTATTTAAAGTAGCAAACTTTATATCATTATTTATGTATTTATTTTTTCCCATTCTCTACAATAACTTCTCTACCACCAACTTCTATTCAACTCCATCATTTTTAATAACTCCCATTCCACTCCATATTCTTCCACCAACCTCCCATTCAACTCCACCAATAATACAACTTCCCATTCAACACCACCACCATTCTAACCTCTCTTTCTCTTCTCTTTATATTCATTTGTACATCCTCATTTTTTCGCATCCGCCATTCTTATAGAAAAAGGAGAGAGCTTGGAACGTGGTGTCGGTGACAGCGGCTTATCATCTTCCTCAAGCGACGACCTTCTTCAGGCGAGATCCGCGGAGCTCCGCTCCGCGTCACGAGTTCCCCGTCGAGCTCGTGGAGCTTCTCCGATTTTTATTTCGCCAATCGGATCGAGGCGACAACAGGAGTTCAGCGTAGCTGCTCCGCACATCCGGCGAACATCAGGTAAGTATTACTCCTCGTTTCTATTGTTATTTTATTTTATCTAAATATCTTGTTTCCTTGTCGTTTAGATCGCCATCATTTTTTTTACCCATCATAATCCCATATCATTTTTTTTATTTTTTTAGCACACCACATCCAACCCACCATCATTTTATATCATCTCCACATCACCGTTTTTTTTGTTCCCTTTCTTTTTTGTGTAAATATTCTCATTTAAAGAAAATTAAAAAAATTAAAAAAAAAATTAAAAAGAAACAAAAAAAGGTTTTTGTTTAGCACCATCATCATAGCATTTTTTATCACCATCTCCACTTTACCATCACCACACCATCTTTGTTTTTTTATTTGCATTCCTGTAAAAAAAAATTATTAAAAAAATTATAAAACAAATTAAAACAAAAAAAAAGAAATCTTTTATTACAGCAGAAAAACTAAACAAAATCACAATAAAAAATTTCAAAAAAAAAATAAAAAAAAAATAACGAAGGAGGCAGCAGCCCGCCGCCCCCCTCCTTCCACGGGTAGGCGGCGCCGGCCGCCGCCCCCTCACCTTCATCCTCCGCCCCCAGCGGCGGAGCCGCCAAGGCCGCGGGCCGAGCTTGCCCCCGCCGCCTCCAGCCTCGCGGCGCCTCCGCTCCTGGGCTCGCGCCGCCCCCCTTAGCCGCAGCACCCCCAGCACCGCCTCCCTCCGCCAGCAGCTATCCACCTCTCAGCGGCCTCGCCGCCGCCGCCCCCCTCTCCTCCATCCTCCTCCGCCGCGCCGCCCTCCACCGTGCGGCCGCGCGGTGGCCCGCCGACGAAGCCCGTGCCCGCCGCCGTTGGCCTTCCCCGTTGGGTTCTTCCATCGCCTAGCAAAAGGAAGGAGAAGGTGATTCCCCCCCCCCCTTTTTTTATTGTAAAAATTATGTAAATATTTCATATAGTTTCCGTAATTACAAAATGGTCCTTGTACTAGTTTTTGTTGTAAATAATGTTTTCTGAAATTGCACAGATATCCCTGTATTCGCACTTTAATTTGGACATCAATCTTGCATCGTTTTACTCAATAAAAAATGGCATTGTGTTGAGCAGCTAATTGTCTACCATCAGACTATTTTCTTGTATTTTTATGGTAGTTGGGTAATTAATTAAAAATGATTAACTGAAACTCATCTGACGAGTCGCTAGATACGTTGTTTAATTAAGTCACGTTGTAGCACGTGTACTCAGCGATTCGGTCAGAACCGAGAGAAGATCTCCGTGAAGAGTGTCTCGGCTTAATTTATATCCCGGGCAAGTCCGGGGTCGAACTCAGGGAGGCAAAGGAACAACTTGGGTTCTAATTCAAAAATAAAGGTCTAGATTTCCAATGTATTTTTTTTATATTTTTTTAATGCAACAAGAATGCCAATGCAGGTGAATTAAGCACCTAAGAAAGCATACAACTTAGCCAAATTAATTTTAATGTCAAATTAGTCCAATTTAGCAAAGTTATATTTTTCCTAGACTACTAATCCAGAGATGAAAACAAAACACATTTTTTTGAAATTTTAGGACTTAAAATGCAACAATGAAAAATGCACACTTTTTAAGGGTCTTTTTGCAATTTATCACACAAACAGAAAGTAAAAATCATGAAAAAATTACTGGAATGAAAACATGATGCAAGGAAGCTACAGTAATTTTTTTGGAATTTTTTGACAAGTTATGAATTTTTTATGGATTTTTTAGTGGAAACAGAGTGATAGTGAGTAATTAATTTCTATTAAATCCACATTATAAAATTAATCAGAGTGCGAATTATCCCAAAAAGATATTTTCATGAGCAATCCAGTAGAGGTTAAATTTCGCAAAAAAGATATTTGTGTATTTAATTAAAAATCGATTACTAAATACACTCTATGATTTATTTCAGGCACAAGACAACTCCAATTTGGTTGAGATTTGGACAGTAAGTTAAGCACTCATCAAAGCATCACATATAATTTTTGTGGAATTTTTAGAGCAACCGTGTGTGAGATATTAATTTAATGGCACAGAATGGGTAAACTATGCAAAATTTCAGTTAAACAATTATAATTAATTACCCACAAGTCAAAAAAATATAAATAAATACCCACAATGTATAGAATTAGCTGCTCAACACAATGCCATTTTTTATTGAGTAAAACGATGCAAGATTGATGTCCAAATTAAAGTGCGAATACAGGGATATCTGTGCAATTTCAGAAAACATTATTTACAACAAAAACTAGTACAGGGACCATTTTGTAATTACGGAAACTATATGAAATATTTACATAATTTTTACAATAAAAAAAGGGGGGAAATCACCTTCTCCTTCCTTTTGCTAGGCGATGGAAGAACCCAACGGGGAAGGCCAACGGCGGCGGGCACGGGCTTCGTCGGCGGGCCACCGCGCGGCCGCGCGGTGGAGGGCGGCGCGGCGGAGGAGGATGGAGGAGAGGGGGGCGGCGGCGGCGAGGCCGCTGAGAGGTGGATAGCTGCTGGCGGAGGGAGGCGGTGCTGGGGGTGCTGCGGCTAAGGGGGGCGGCGCGAGCCCAGGAGCGGAGGCGCCGCGAGGCTGGAGGCGGCGGGGGCAAGCTCGGCCCGCGGCCTTGGCGGCTCCGCCGCTGGGGGCGGAGGATGAAGGTGAGGGGGCGGCGGCCGGCGCCGCCTACCCGTGGAAGGAGGGGGGCGGCGGGCTGCTGCCTCCTTCGTTATTTTTTTTTTTTATTTTTTTTTTGAAATTTTTTATTGTGATTTTGTTTAGTTTTTCTGCTGTAATAAAAGATTTCTTTTTTTTTGTTTTAATTTGTTTTATAATTTTTTTAATAATTTTTTTTTACAGGAATGCAAATAAAAAAACAAAGATGGTGTGGTGATGGTAAAGTGGAGATGGTGATAAAAAATGCTATGATGATGGTGCTAAACAAAAACCTTTTTTTGTTTCTTTTTAATTTTTTTTTAATTTTTTTAATTTTCTTTAAATGAGAATATTTACACAAAAAAGAAAGGGAACAAAAAAAACGGTGATGTGGAGATGATATAAAATGATGGTGGGTTGGATGTGGTGTGCTAAAAAAATAAAAAAAATGATATGGGATTATGATGGGTAAAAAAAATGATGGCGATCTAAACGACAAGGAAACAAGATATTTAGATAAAATAAAATAACAATAGAAACGAGGAGTAATACTTACCTGATGTTCGCCGGATGTGCGGAGCAGCTACGCTGAACTCCTGTTGTCGCCTCGATCCGATTGGCGAAATAAAAATCGGAGAAGCTCCACGAGCTCGACGGGGAACTCGTGACGCGGAGCGGAGCTCCGCGGATCTCGCCTGAAGAAGGTCGTCGCTTGAGGAAGATGATAAGCCGCTGTCACCGACACCACGTTCCAAGCTCTCTCCTTTTTCTATAAGAATGGCGGATGCGAAAAAATGAGGATGTACAAATGAATATAAAGAGAAGAGAAAGAGAGGTTAGAATGGTGGTGGTGTTGAATGGGAAGTTGTATTATTGGTGGAGTTGAATGGGAGGTTGGTGGAAGAATATGGAGTGGAATGGGAGTTATTAAAAATGATGGAGTTGAATAGAAGTTGGTGGTAGAGAAGTTATTGTAGAGAATGGGAAAAAATAAATACATAAATAATGATATAAAGTTTGCTACTTTAAATACAACAAAAATAAAGAGGGAAAAAAATAGTGGTGAATTTACAAATAAATACATACAACATGTACAATTTTTTTGTTTGCTTTTCTTTTTATATTTTTTTTGTCTTTTTAATAGTAGCTATGTACAATAGGAAAATATAATAAAATAGTACAATCAAATTACAAGACCATAATGATTTTTTTGGATTTTTAGTAATTAAGAAAGATAAAATAAAAAAATGACTAAAGAATAAATATATACATAATATACAATGTACATCTAGGTCCCAAAACCCAACTTTTGCAAACGAGCTCCGATTTTAATGAAACCACTTCCGTTGGATAGATAATTTTCTAACTTGAACTTTAAAAGTGAGTTTGGTGAATTTGGAGTTCATACGGAGCGGGAATTTAGCTTGGAAGTTGGACTTTACGGCTTTTTCTCTTTGGGATCTAGGAGCATTTATTTGAGATGAAATGTGTTTTGTATTTTTGTATTTTTATATACATTTTTATAAACAAGTTAGAGAAAGAATTAGCCAAAAAGGAGTTGAAATGAAATTATTAAAAATACATGAAGTTTTGAGTTATTTACATGTATAAAACTCCTTTATTTTTGTGGCTTTTTATGTGTAATTCATTTTGTACAATCTTATATATAATAATTAGTGTATTTTATTTACAAGAGTTATTTTGTTAATTTATTGATTTTATGGACATTTTTCTGGAATTTTACTCGGGGATTTTGCTAAGATCAAGATATTGCGATGATGAATCGTGGATTCATCACCCCCCTATACTTAAACTTTGCTAGTCCTCGAGCAAATAAAGAATGAATAAGTTGGGTTAACCCCTGACTGTGCATGTGAATACAAGACTTGATCCGTTCAAGAACTCTCGGTTTTAGAGATCCTAAAATTCTAAGCTGAACCAAGCTCTAGTCAAAAGGTACCCAATTTCCCTAATCATCAGACTCTCTTTGTATACGTATATATAAGGGATATGACTTTAAGTGTTGACTGCAGTTACAAGAGTAGAGTCACAACGTCACCCAAGGTTCCAGTCCAAGAGACTCTCCTATGGACCCGATCCTCAACACTAGGGAATAGATCATTTCTTGCATCCAATCCACCGTCTCTTTAGTTGTCAGACTTTGAAAGTGTAGATGGAAGGCCAATCGATGGAGGGCATAGGATTGTGTCATTTCTTCTCTCCCTCTCATTGGAACAAGGATCCTCTCAAGTGCCTTATTACGCAACGCATTTTTTTGGTGTTGATCAGTGCGTCCGTCAAGAGAAGTTGGAGCCGTCTGCACTTGTTTTCCTTGGAGTACACCGGGGTGTGCCTTTTTTGAGTACCTATCATACCTTCTACACCCAGACTTGTAGCATTTACGATGCAGAGCCCTTTTTTGGTGCAAGCCCGACTCCTGGTCCTAATAGCGGTGGTCCAAGTGGACACTTTGAAATGGTTGGGAGCGCTCGCCTTTGGTGGAAGCTCTTTTGATAATTGACTTTGTGGAATGAGAGCTTTTCTTTGACATTTCATTGCTTTGTAGTATTTTTGGCTAGCTCCACTGCTTTTACCAAGAGTTGGCGCACACTGATCAACAATTTTTTATTTTATCACACCCTGGCACATAGGTAAATGTCAAGAGATAGTACAAGAACCATGTTCTCATACTGGCTAAAGATGCTGACACTCAGGTTTCATGAAGCCTTCATTGATTTTATCCCATCCTCGAGCATCATTAAATCAAGTCCAAACTCAAATCCCTCATCCTAGTTCCTGAAATGAAATTTCAACTCATCTCATCATAACTGCAGTCGTGTATGTGAGGTGCTGATCATATTCTTAAGGTAGAGACTTAGCATGCAATATAGCACACACATCTTTCAAACTAGGGAAATGTGAATAATTAAGTCAAGGACCCTAATGACTAAGGCTGGTTAACTCAAGATCTCAAGACCTCATAAACCAAGTGTTCTTGAACATCACTAGTCTTGTGTGAAAGTGAATTGTGTCAGGGATTAAACCAACTTATTAGTTAGTTAGTTTTTTTTTTTTAGTTTTTGTTTTTTTTTATGAATTTTGTTGTTTGTTTTTTTTTTGTTGTTTTTTTTTAAGTTTTAGAAAAGGTTTTTTTTTGAAAAGTTTTTTTTTAAGCAAATAAAGAAAAAGAGTTGTTTTTTTTTAGGAATTTTTTTTTTACTTTTTTTTGTTTGTGTACCCACCCCATAATTATTGTATAATATATACAAAACATACGTGAAAGTACGAGGTATGGGTAAAGTATATATGTAATATATACACGCCCCCCTATACTTAGCTTGTGCTATGTCCTCATGGCACTAGGTGACAAAAAGACATAGCTCGTACTAAGCGTAGGAAAGCTAAAATAATAGAAAGTATAGAAGTCGATCCGCCCCCCCTATACTTAGGCTCTGGACAGCCTAAGTGTAGAAGAAGAGAAAAAATGGGACGGACGAGGTCAAGAGGAGAAATGATAAGTAAATACACATGGCGGGCATCGGTCCCCCCTATACTTAGGCTTTGGTCAGCCTAAGTATTGGAAAGAACACAAGAATGGAAGACCGATGGGAATGGGAAAGAATATACAAAAAGAAAATAAAAAGAAGAGAAGGAGCAAATCGGGTCACTCACCCCCCTATACTTAGGATCTAGTCATCCTAAGTATAGCCACAAAATGAAAACGATACGGAACTGGGGCGAGTGATGCGAATCATGAGGGAGGGAGGTGAATAAAGGAAGGAAAATATGTACAAGGAGGAGGAAGAATATACAAGGATCAAGAAGGTTTGTGACGGACCTTCTTGCGGGAGCGATGGGGTGGGTAGTATACACATGTGTCGCTGTCAGAATCGTCCTCTGAAGAATAATAGTTAGGTGTGGGGAACGTCCAACGGGGGTCGACACACGGCTGCTTGCTCAAATACGGCTTCAGATAAGCCGAACTAAGCTCACTCATGTAGATCACCTCATCCGGACCTGATGAGGACTCCTCAGAAAGTTCCTTCTCTGAAACATCGAAGGTAACCTTCTTAGTCGGTTTTCTAGAACCTGAAGCATCAAGAGGAAGAGGAGATTGATACGTCTTAAGGAGTTCGGGGGAACACCTCAAAGAATCAACACTCGTCTTCTTCTTACTAGATGACCGACTAGAGGATGGAGCAACCGATTTATCAAGATTGGTCAATTTGGTCCCAGTTGTCTCCTTTGATGTATGTCCTGGATGTGGTGTGTGTGAGGTTCTGACCAGAGGTTCACCTCCAGAAAGGACAGTGTCTTCCTCGTGCTCCAGCCTTGGTCGCCATGCTATAAAGATTCTGCCGGGGTCTTTAGCTATCCTAAAGGATGACGGTGGAGCACATGCATCCTGTGTCGAAGTTCCATTTGCGCCGCCACATAGTGATGGAGAAGGAAGCGCCAAAAGGTACATGTGTCGTTGGATGGGTCATGATCAACAACATCAACTACTCCGAGGCCTGGAGTTTCGGGCAAGTCCGAGCCTGCTTCTGAAGATGAGATCCCTCCACGTGGCTCGATCCTCCTACCTAGCCTCTCGAGCCAAGAACCGAGCCTCTCCTTCATCCGAGCCTAGCCCTCACGTGCTCTGGTTACGTGGGTGTGGGTAAATTGCATCGGTACCCCAACACTTACTCCAATTTTCATTCAGGGTCCTTCTAGGCACGTGCAATGCATGCGTGCTTGGGGTTATTTGCAAACCAGCCCCTCCATGTTTTAATAATTGGAAAATAGCCCTTGCGTACGTGGAAAATTTGCAGGGAAGTCCTTGTAGTTATGTTTAATTACATTTATGCCCTCACATGGACCTATTTGTGATTATTTTGTAAATATTTTTATATTTTCTTTACGTTTATGCCCTTGGATTACATTTGCATATATCTTGAGCATATGATCTCTGTTTAAGTTGATTTCAATTTCATTTTGAAGCATGTTTCATTGTTTGTCCATTGGCGTTATTCGTTTCCTGTTTTGACACTTAAATCAGGATGATAAATTCTATTTATTTAGTGTCATATGTTTGCTGATTTTTAATGCCATTGGTCAATTAATTGATTAAATTTTATAAATAAATTGCTCATGAAATTGACCACACTTTTATTGCTTAATGATTTTATGTATTTAGGGTATTTTGCACCTTTTTATATTTGTGTCGCATTACATTATAAAAATCAAATAAAAATTCCTTCTGTTCATGCATCATCTATCTTCACTAATCACTTTATGTTTCCTTGTTGTTTGTCCTATTTAGTTGTTAATTTATCACTTGATCTGAATAATAAGAGTCTAAATAGCAACTTAAGAGGATCGTGTCCCTGAGTTTGACCTTGGTACACTAACCAAGTAAAATAAATTCTCCACCTATTCGAAAGGGTGGTCTTTGATGAGGATCCATTTTCGCCTCTTGTGCTACTGTTAAAACAATGATATTAGAGAGGTTAAAATGCGACTCATCATTAATGAGGAGATTGATCCATCCACCACAAGAGGGTGGATGTCCACCAACCTCCATTAGGAGTAGGTTGGTCGTCCCCCCTTTTTTAGGGATGAGGGCAATCTTCTCCTCCCTTATCTCCAAGGTCAAATTGATTTGATTTGAATTGGTTTATGTTGATTTATCAATATAGATTAATTTAAATTAAACTAATTACTGTTTTGTTTTTTTCAACAACATCATGGCCATTGAAAGAAACACAAATCAATCTCATCCATTGATTTTGTATTGTCCATGGATTGAGATCCATGGACTCCCAAAACCCTGCATAAGAAGAGGCACCCCTTGCTCTTTGAGTTACAATTACGACAACTCTCTCTTTCTCTCTTTCTCATGCCAAGCCTTCTCTTTCTCCTTGAGTGGTTGTCCACTCCTCTTAAAGAGAGATGGTTGCCTCCGTCATCGCATCGTCGTTATGTTGTTGCCTCGTCGCATCGTCGTTCGACCTCATGAGGTGAGATCAGGAGATCCATTGCTTGGATCAATGACTTGGATTACGATAAAAATGAGACTCGTCTCTACGCTCGCAAGCATCTCCTCTGACAGATCAGACTTGACATTGGAGGTCTCGTCTCTTAGAGGCCCGATCACAACCATGCTACAAGAGGTATTCCTTTGTCTATTATGTGGTTAGATGAAACGATCCGTTAAATATTCTTGGATAATGAGGTTTCATCGATTAAAATTTTCTAAATTCTGCTACACCGAGAAACTAGTGTGACTAGTCGCTCTTGATCATATATGATGTGATCCTCACGCTTCCGTGATGCGCTTAAGGATTCTTCCATATCCTTTCACAAATTCCTCAACCCCCAATACTTAAAACTTGCTTGTACCCCAGTAACTAAACTGAACTGAAAAATGTGAAATGATTTTGGGTTCCATACCATGTTCATGAACAAAAGGTGAAAATGGAGCTCGACTCGAACTTTAGATTAATAATGTGGCAGAACCTTATCGGTAATAGGATTTAAGACCTAACATCATTTAAGTTCCACAAGTCTCTATTTAGGTCACCTCAACAATCAGGTCAGAACAAGTATGCAAATTCTGATGACTATGACCCTAACTCCCCTGTCTAGCTACTCTTTCCTTGAGTGGGGTATTCCCTTCTACGTTCAAGTACAACCAGCTCAAGAAGAGAGGGTAGAGAAGAGAATGGATTGCGACTAGTGTAGTCACATATTCATGGGGATTGATCAGTGTAGCCAAGTCTCAAGCTACAGGCTTCGTCGGTATAATTCTTTGAAATATATGCCTTGCTTTTTCATATTTTTCTCCAATGGGAATTTTTATTTATGGACTTTTTGTCTGTCTAACTTTTTTGGAAATTTTCTACTCTTTTTTTAACATATATATAAATGTGCATCATATACATAAGGAGTTTTTCTTCTTAAGCCAATAGCTATCGCTCTTTTGAAGCTTTATTGCAACCCACAACATCACATTGTTATACGTCAATTCTACAAGACTAGGTTGAGACACACTAGCCACTTTTTTTGATTGTGTTTCCACTCATGCATTTCCTCAAGCTAAAGGATTCTACCTCCTCACCACCTTATCAATGAAGAGCTATGTACAAGGTGCTTGTCCAAGTTAGGTCATTGTTTAAAAAAAATCATGCGTGGGTATGAAATATTCTACTTAAACCAATCAAGATGGCATGTGAACATAGTCTTGTGGACTCAAAGAATTAAGTCACTCGACCTGAAAAAACTCAAATCCAGTTCCTATAGGGTTCCTCTGAAATTAAGTAGATTGAGGTCAAATCAAATCCATCCTCGACTTCTAATCATAACTCAGTTCAGAACCCACTAACTTTCCACTTTGCATATGCAAGATATGTAAATGAAATGTAGATGAGATGCAATGTATGTGAATGAAGTGCAAGACGTTTTCAAAAGTTTTTTTAATTTTCTGATATATCTCATATTTTACATCATATTTACAAAAGTATTATTTACAGGAATTTTACAAAATTATACAAGATTTATTATACATTTTTACAAATTTTCAGCTTGTACACAATATACATATTATACAAGTATACTATTATACATGTTTTTTACAAAGAGAGTTTTTTGTGATTTTACCCATCCATAATTATTGCATAATATACAAAAATACACGAAAGTACGAGCTATGGGTAAAGTATATATGTAATATATACACACTTCCAATACGTAGCATGTGCTGTCGTCGGAGCATGAAAAGCGAGGAAAATATAGCTCGTGCAAGCGTTGGAGAATGAAAAGAATGGAAGTATAGAAGTCGACCCACCCCCTATACTTAGGCTTTGGTCAGCCTAAGTATAGAAGAGTAGCAAAAAGGGGGTGGTCAAGGTCAAGAGGAGAAATGGATGAATAAATATATAGGGCGGGCATCGGTCCTGCCTATACTTAGGCACTGGTCAGCCTAAGTATAGGACAAGTGTGGTGTGAGAACCGGTGGTAATGGGGAATGTACTAATATATTGTCATCTGTATCTTATTCATGATACCAATGATCAGAGATCAATGATGCAAGGTATCATGTGTGGCTCTATGTGTGTCTTCTGAATATGTCTCATGCATGAAAACAATCTCTTCTACACGGACAAACTGTTCATTTGGTTCGATAAAGTGTTTCAACAATTTTCCATTCATTAGGGATGTCAGTGCTCGATCAATAAGATCTGGGATCTCTACACATCCACTATGATGCACAACACGTACTATATAGGGACAAACCCACTTAGACTTAAGTTTCCCTTGGAAAATCTTCAACCTTGCATTGAACAACCATACCTTTTGACTAGGAACAAAGGTCTTTTGTCTGATAAATCTATTGTGCTAATGCTTAACCCCATCCGTGTACACCAAACTATTGTTGCATGCTCGGTTTCTGATTTCCACAAGTTAATTCGGATCCATCTCTCTGTTTCTTCCCTAATTTTGTGTTCCAATTGACCTTCTTAATTTCCCATTTTGATTTATTCACAAACTCGGCAGGAAAATGGCCCAGCTTCCCAAGTACCATCCTGAATGGGGAGGTTCCGAATGGTATCTTGTAAGTCGTCTTGTAGGACCAAAGGACTTGGTCTAAGATCTGGGACTAGTCCTTCCTGTCTAGGCAGATGAGGTTCTGCAATATGGTTTTAACCTCCCTATTCGACACCTCTGCATGCAATTGATTTGTGGGTGGTAAGGACTAGAAACACAATGCTCGATGTCGTAATCCTTCACAAGCTTCTTCACCTCTCTATTCACAAAATGGCTACCCCCATCAGATATCAACACTTTGGGAACCCTGAACCTAGAAATGATATGCTCTCTGATAATCTTGCAGATAGTCCTGCTATCTGTGGCTCGGGTCGAAATAGCCTCCACTAACCTTGACAAATAATCTACCGCAAGAAGGGTGTATTCTAATCCGTGGCTGATCGAAAATGGGCCCATGAAGTCGATGCCCCAAGCGTCAAAGGCATCACAAATGATGACGGACTGCATCAACATCTCATCTTTGGAACCAACGGTTCCTCCCATTCTCTGGCATACTGGGCACAAATTCACAAAGGTGAGAGCATCACGAAATATAGTCAGTCAGTATAAGCTACACTACAATACCTTCCATGCGGTCCTCTTCCAAGAGAGGCATCCTCCTGCCTCCAGATTATGGAAGTAAGCAAGGACACTCTGGTATTCCTCCTAAGGAATACACCTCCTCTAAACACAATCCGATCCTTTAAAGAAAAGGATCGGATCCTCCCAATGGTATTGTCTCGAATCTGACTTTAGTCGGTCTACGTTGCTCTTGGAGATCAGATAGTTTACTATATCGACATACCATGGGAGTGAGTCGATAACAAAAATCGAATCATAAGGGAAGGAGTCTTGAATAGTTGTGTCATCAGAAGCATCTAGAATCTCAAAACGGGATAGGTGATCAGCCACTACATTCTTCTTTCCAGGTTTATCTCTGATGTCCAAGTCAAACTCCTAGATAAGTAAAATCCACCTAAGAAGATGCGCCTTCACGTCCTTCTTTTCCATGAGATACCATAGTGATGTATGGTCTATGAACACAACAACCTTAGATCTAATGAGATGACACATGAACTTATCCAAGGTAAACACTACCACAAGCATCTTTTTTTCTGTAACTGTATAGTTACGCTGAGCCAGATCAAGCACTTTGCTTGCGTGGTGTATAGTGAATGGAACGCCATCCCTCCTCTATCCTAACACGTCCCCAACAACAAAAACTGAGGTATCCATCTTGATCTCAAAAGGAAAAGACCAATCTAGGGCTTGTAGGATTGGGACATCCATGATCATCCCTTGAAGTAGCTTAAAGGCATCAAGACACTTGTGATCGATAATAAACTCCTTGTCTTTTCCTAAAATCTCAGTTAGCGACCGAGCAATCTTCGAAAATTATTTTATAAATCTCCTATAAAATCCAACATGCCTAAGGAAAGACAACAACTGTTTCATGTTGGTTGGTGGTTGGAGTCGTCTTATCATGTCCAACTTGGCAGGGTCAACCTCCATTCCTCTCTTGGAGATGACATGCCCCAATAAAATGCCCTCTGTCACCATGAAGTGGCTCTTCTCCCAAGAGAGCACTAGATTGACCTTACAACATATTTTGAGGGCTCGGTCCAAATTTCTAAGATAGGAATCAAAGGAATCACCGTGGGCCGAGAAGTCATCCATGAAGACTTCCAGGAATTCACTGATCATCTTAGCGAATACAACAATCATGCATCTTTGAAATGTACAGGGAGCAGTGCATAACCAAAAGGGCATGCACCAGAAATCATGGGTACCAAAGGGGCACGTGAATGTAGTTTTCTCATGGTCCTCAGGAGCAATAGCTACTTGGTTGTAGCCCGAGAACCTATCTAGGAAGCAGAAGAATTCTTTTCCTGCTAATATCTCCAAGATATGATCAATAAATGGTAGGGGGAAATGATCCTTCTTCATCACAGCATTCAAGTGTCTGTATTCCACGCAAACACGCCATGACGTAGGTACTCATGTCACGATCTCCTCTCTATCGTCATTGATGGTCGTTTAAATTCCCGATTTCCTCGGGACAACATGGATAAGTGCCATGCACTCAGAACTAGATATGAGAAAAATAAAACATGTGTCACACCATTTCTCAACTTCTTTCTTCATGACCTCATGTAAATTTTGATTCAGCCTGCGTTGGAATTCACAAGATGGTTTGGCTTCATTCTCAAGGTAGATATGATGCGAACACAGAGCGAGATATATCCCATGGAGATCGGTGATGATCTAACCAATTGCCTTGTAGTTTCTCTCCAGGATCTCTAGCGGGTGAGATTCCTATCCCTCGATCAATCGCGAACTGATGATGACCGGAAACTTCTTCTCTTATCCCGCAAGGAAAGCATAATTAAGTGTTTTGGGTAATGGTTTGAGCTCTGGTAAAGTGTGGTCATCAAGAAAATATGACTCAATCAACTCTGGCTCTGTGCTGATAGTGGCTAGATCTGTCACTGAAGTACATGCTACCAGCTGATTCGGCTCTAGAGTTGGATCGTTAAAAGTATCCAAACAATCGACGAAAGCCATGTCCTACTTGTCATACTCATCTTCCGATTGTCCAAAAAGAGGAAAGGACTGACATGCCTAGCTAGGCCTCTATGTCATCAAAGATGTTGGGGAATGCGCTCTATGTATGATCTACGCCTTGTTGTTCATTCCAAAGGATCTCACAAATTGTCTCATGCACAAGATTTTTTCCAGAGGAGAGGGACTAATCTGTGGTGGTTGACTTATGTTTCCATGGCCCAATAGTGTCTACATGATCACAATCCACTTCTGATAAAGAGTACTCGGTGCTGGATTCGGAATCTGGTCTCTACCACCTTGTCTGCTTCATCTCTAGTTCCTCATCTATGCATGGACTTTAGAATTGAATCTTCCCGACCTTGTAGTCAAATAAGGCCTCTGTTGTCCCCAAGAAGGGCCTTTCAAGTATGATCTGGGAATCTCTCTAATTCTGAGGGGTCTCTATATCAAGGACTGTGAAGTCCATCATATAATCTCATCCCTCAACATTGATGATAATGTTCCTCATTTCTCCCTTGGACCTCTTAGTGGATTTGTCAGCAAGCTGGAGTAAAGCTCTAGATTTCCTAAGAGGTCCCAGATTTAGCCTCTCATAGAGGATTGTTGGCATCTGGTTTATTGAGGATCCATTATGTAAGAGAGTGTGTGCAAATGGAGTGTCATCGACATGACGCACCACATAATGGGCACACATATCCCTTCATTTCCTTGAAAACACATTCTTAATGGCGCAAGTAGTGGCTACTAACAGAACATGCTTCTCATTACAACTTCTTGTGTTCCTGCTAATCCTTGTAGGTGTGCATCTCACCTTAAGGTACTTCTGAAATGCAGGTGTCATATCCACATACTTATTATAAAAGGGGATTGTGACCTTGATATACTTGTTGCAAAATGTTGCCATCTTAGGGTCATTTTTTGGACTATTTTGTATTTCTTATTTCCATGAAATGGATTATTGAAGACAACTCAGATTCTGAAACTAAAATATTTTCTTTCAAATGAGAAAATGAGTTATGTACAAGACTGGTACTCTTGTTTTGCTTGGAAAGATCATGAGAAAAAATAGGTGGTGCATCCTCTGATGATCTTGGTGCATCCTCCTCAGATGGAGGTGCAAGCTCTTCATCAAACTTGCATGATTCATTGCTGGTACTCCTCTCTATCTTTTTGTTACTTTTGTTTTTTTGTTTTTTTAATGTTTTGGGGATTTTGAATCCCTTTTATTCTGCTGAAAGTAATGGTGTTGGTGGTAGTGATGCTTCTCCTCTACCTCCAAGTTCTCATCAAGTAGAGACTTGGCGGCGTCCTCCTCCTGTTCTCGTGCCTGATCATGTATGGTCACGGTCCTTCCGCTCTTGAGGGACATATGATTCACATTATCATATGAAAGGATCTCATGTTTAGATAGGGAATAATCTGAATAGTATACTTGATCTCAAGGTCACTGCTGACCATGATTCGGTCTATTGAGATTGGCATGAACCTAGGAGGGAATTGGAGTCATTGGTGCCATATGCTGACTCTAGTGGCATGAGATACAATTGAGATATGTCTTTATGTCATGATAATCATTCTGCATCTGCTGAACCCTGTCTATCAAAGATTGAAAGGACAAGGTGAGGGACACCAGATTGCTCATGGGTGGGGTTTGTTGCAGCAGACTAGAGGATGGGCGGTTTTGTTGTCTATACTAGCCTTGATGGTCCTACTGTATTGTTTCTGTGGGTGGGATTGTGATGTGTCGGGTGGTGGTTGAGCCTGCTGGCCTGAGTGGAAAGTGTGTTGCTGCTGGTGGTGCTGTTGAGGCTGGTATCCTTGTCCTGGCGGGGACTATACAAAATGCGGTGTGGTTATGGAGCTGGTGTCCTGGTAAGCTAGGGAGGGTTGGTGTGGCTGACCACTCCCTATCCCCTACTGTTTGTCGACGGGGACATGGTTATACCACAACCCATTCATCTCAAGCACCTACGAAGTCTCCTTATAGACTAACTCCACTTGTGGGGGTGCGTATTGCTCTTGTTGAGTGTATTACTATTCCTCAACCCAGCTGCTCTGAGGCCCCTGTACCTGCTCATGTACGAGGTGAACTCGGTGTATAGGTGCAAGTGGTGTAGAAGGGGCAGGTAGTCGTATCTTCGCAACCTTCTCAGATAGTACCTCCACTTGCTTAATTTATGATGAATCCATGATTGTCACTCTTTATTATTTTATTTTAGCTCTTCTTTTGTGCAAAACACCCTGTAAATACCAATAAAATCAATAACTTAGCATTTTGCATGCCCTTATTAATAATACATAATTAGCATGTATTTTGCAAAAATAAAAGGATAAAATAAAGAAAAAGAAAAAGAATGATGTAGTTAGAGTAAATACAGAGTGACCCAAACCCCAAGAGAAGGCCAAGACTTGATCTGATCACAGAAGAGAATAAGTAGAGAGAGATATGGACTACTATGTATTGTACATATCACATATACTTGTACATATTATTTATCGATTTAGTTTGATAAAACAAAATTATTTTATTCTTTTACACACTTGTCTATAGCTTTATAATATTATAAAAATAATATAAAAAATAGAAAAATAAAATAAAAATAAAATAATCAAACCTTTGTACAAAATAAACATATACATACCACATTCATTATTTGTATCATACCCTTAAATAATATATAAAAATAGAAAAAAATTATTTTATTCTCCTAAAATTATGTTGTAAATAAATACAATATAAAAGAATATTATTTTTGTAAAAATAATAAAATAAAAATACTTGTACATAATACATAACGATATTATACCTCTATATAATACCATATATTGTATATACATTATTTTATTTTTCATAAAAAAAATAAAAATCACAAAAAAAATAGTTTATAAAATAATAAACATTTTTAAATTTATAAACTTTTTATTTTAAATTCATTTGCTATTTTTAATCCTATTTTCTTTGAATTTTGTAAATCTTATTTTTGGATTGGTCCAACTCAGACCGTTGAACTTAGTCAAGGGTCTCTTCCAGACCTGGTCGGGTCGAGTTCCTTTCTTCGGAGCATTTTCTCTGAATTCTCACTCCCGAACCCAACCACCTCCTACCTTGATTCCTGCACCATTGAAGCCTCATGATCCTCGCGAATGACTAGGCGTATCCAGATTTGCCTAAGGTTCCGCCTATCGCCACGATCTTTTTGGAACCTGGGTAGCCTATATATCCTCTCTTCCGGCCTCCACAGCACCTTAGCTCATCCCTCGCGCCACACAAACCCTGAGCCATCTTCCTCGTAGTGAAATCCATGGGAGGAGTCGCTTAGGATTCGCCCGAGGTGCCTGGTGGCGCGAAGCTCTCTTCGTGGCCGAGAACTGCCACGAGCAACCTCCCAGTCGGTCGCAGCTCGTTTGAGGCCAAGACTTTGACACTCACCTTTGCCTAAAGCTCAGGAACCCATACGGACCTTCAGGTATCTACCCTTCCTTCCGCATTTCCATTTTCGAATAATCTTTTCCATTTAGCGACGCCACCGTCACCTCTGCTCCGAGCAGCTAGTCGGAGCCCCATTACACACTCCCATCTGTTCCGATTAATATCTCGACTTTCCCCTCATCCTCGCCCATCAGATCCATATTGAGGTATGGACCTCCATCTCCTGCCTTCGTCGGAGGTCGTCACCCATTCCCCGTCACTTCCCTTATCTCCAGCTGCAATAACCAGGACCGGAGCATAGCCTGGAGTCCCCTCTACCATTTGCAGACTGAGACGCGTGCAAGGAGACCACTTAGGGTCCCCAACTGCTCAGGCAGAGAAACTCCAGGAGCCCCTTCATTGTCACGCACACCCAACCGTCACCGCCCCCATCCGAGCATCCCATCTGACGCAAAATATCCACGACGCATCCGGACATCTCAGATCCTTAATCAGAGCGTTTAATCCCCTCCGATGCTTGGTTGAAGTTCGTCGGGGTCTTGTTCTTACAGACCCGTTCTCTTCGTACGTTTGAGACAGATTCCAAGTTGTCAGATCTGCAGCAGAGGATGAACAGAGCCATACGATTGTGACTGCCTCCATGCGCGCCACGTACCCCATACCTGGGTAAATTTCTTTATCAGCCCTACATGTTTGTGTTTTTATATCTAGTCCATTAAATAAATGTTGTAGTTAAGCACATTTACATTTCAGACCTCACAATTTTTGGTATTTACACTTTAGTCCCTCTGATTTCGAAGCTCGTGCGTGCTTACGTGTATTTTGTTTTTTTGCAGTTCTTGTCTTGAACATTTATGTTGTTACTACTTGAATGTTAAATTTTCAGAAATTGCATTTGTGCCCCTGTACATGTAGTATTGAGCATGTGTGTCAAATAAGTGGACTTTTTGTAGTATCAACCCTAGGCTTTTCTTGAGTGTTATTAATTTGGTTCAGAAACTTAAAGTAATTACGAATAGGTCCCTATGAACTGTATTTAATTACATGCTTTGTATTGGACTTAATAAATATTAAATTAACCTTAAAATTTACATAAAAATTACCATGGGCTCATGTCAGTTGTAATATTTACTACAATTTTTGTGGGTTGATCTTTCATTGTTTTCTATTTTTGAAAATTCAAATACCTTTTCAAAAGTCATTGTTTACCGTATAAAAATCCTAAAATTTCGAAAAATATTTAAAAATTCCATAAAAATTACTATGTGTGCATTTTATTGTGTTTTAATTTCTACATTAATTTTACTTAAAAAATCATTATAAAAGCCCTAAAAATTACAAAATACTGAAAATATTATAAAAATCGTATAAAAACAAAGAAAATTCCAAAAATTCCATTTCTAGTCGTTGTTTGTAGCTTTTTATCTCTGCTTTATCTTAAAATTGTTGATCGGGACCTTAGGGTACTTTAGACATTTTTAATTTTCAATTTGGTCTTGGATATGCACTGTTTTGATTCTTGAGCACTTTTTGATTTTTATAAAATCATAAAAAACATTTGAAAAATACAGAAAAATTACCAAAACATATTAAAACTAGAAAATAAAAAAATTAGTTTTATTTTCTGACTATTTTTAGTTATTTAGAAAAATCCAAAATGATCATTGTGTTTGTTTATTTTATTTTTGTGCTTGTTTGCCTTTATTCAAAAATAAAAATTTTTAAAAAAAACCACTAAAAATCACTTTATTTAGAACTTTGACTACTTCGTACTTTTCTCATGCTCCTTGCGTTCGACACTGGTGGATATACCAGGTAAATAAAAATAGCCAACCGCTTACATTATTCGATTGCTTGATTTTTCCTTGAGTGGTTTTATTTTCTCGTTGATTACTCTTAGTGATTTGGGTGACAACGACCCTTGATTATTTGCATACTTATCCCATGTCGCTAGGCGTGTCATCAGAATGATGTTGTTGCCGGGGAGCACAGAGTAGCAATCTTATTTTCCTTTGTTTATTTTTCCTATTTATTTGTTATAACTATTTCCGACATCTTTTCTGTTTTACTTTTCGTGCGAGGAACCACCCGAGGGAGGCTAAGACTTTCTATTGAAGGAACCCATACCTGAGGAGCAGAAGAGCAGGAGGATTTAGTTATATCAGATAGATTAGTTTTATTTTTGCAGAAACCTCTCTTATTGTAATAATTAGACTTTGAGACACTTTTTGGACTTAGACTTCGGGGTCTGTTTCGTCGAGTACCGGTGTACTTAGGGGACCTCACTACAGTTTCTCGTGGTTTTGTTTTGTTGCTTTTCTTTCTATTTTGATTCACGAGGTTTTAGCCCTTAGACTTAAGAATTTTTATTGATTGTGACATAATTAGCTAAGTCCCCACACCTAATTGCTTATCTGTTCCTATAGATTGTAATTGTACTTAGATAAAATAAAATTAAAAAGTTAACATATTGGGATCAGAGACGATGTGCCGAGAGAGGTCGTATACAATGTTGAGAGGACCCATTGTGGTGGGAACCGATCGGCATTGAAGATCGGACTCTTGTCTCTCTTCCTGATAGTTAGCTATTTGTTCTTCTTGATTAATCGAAGTTTCTCATCTAAGGTCGATTTCCTCATGCATCATATAGATAGTTTACTTTATGTCTTTGCTTTTATGCACGGATCACCCTACATGTAGAATATTGGAGTCAGGTACACATTTCTTTCTCTACATGCATCACTGTGTTTGATCTCGCATCAGCTTTTCCGAATTCCGCCTCCTATTTTATTGGACTCAAAATAACCAAGGAAATTAGAAATTTGTTAGGCATTGTCTTATTCATAAAAATACTTAAAAAAAGAGATAACCAAATAAAATTGGGACTTCTAATGCAAAGTTGACCCTAAAACTGACTTCACTTAAAAATTCTTGTTTTGGGGAGAGTCATCCCCTCATTGGTTGATTTATCTGCAGCGAGAGAGTGACCCGCACACTAGGTAGAGCCACGTCCGATCTCTTTTTAAACTACCGGTTTTGTGGTTGGTTATTCTCCAATGAGGATTTCACCGGGTAGTCGGTAATCGGTCTGGGATTTCCTTAGCAGATTGGGAAGATTGGGTAGCCAGTAAACGGTCCGTACCCATACTAGCTGGGAAAAACTAGCTGTGAGATTAGGCCAATCTCCTGAGAGTGTTGGGCTTCTAACGGCTCGCTTAATCTCTCTAATAGATTGATTTGTCACCTTAATAAAAACTGACAAGATTAACGATCGATCTTTCATGGTCATCAGCTCGTGTTGAGTAGGTGAACTTGGGGTTTGACTTCTTATATTGTTATCATTCCAGATCCAATCCTCATAAATCCCCATATCACGACGATGGGAAGGAGGTCCCTTGGGCTGTATTTGACAACACCGCTTTCGTGCACTCCTCTCCATTCATCTAGGGCAGCTTCAGAGAGTCCAGGCCCGCTCTCTGAGCCTGAGTTTGCTTCCATCTTGTTCCCCATTGACCACCCTTCTATCAATCCTGAGGTGCCATAGTAGAGACTAGCACATTTATTTGTTCACTTCACGGCACCTGAGTTGGGGTCTTTTGCCTTTGTAGAGATCCAAGAGATGGCCAGCAGAGGGACGCACAGATGAGCAGCCTCAGGGATCAACATATGTACTTGACCCGGCTGCAATCAAAAACACACTATTATCCTCCTTGGAGACTATGCAGCGACAGATCATGGACCATGGAGCATTTATGGTCGAGGTGCGATGAGAGCTGACGCAGATGGGAGCCGGCAGAGCAGAGCCACAGAGACCAGCCAGTGGAGAGATACCAACAACTGGAGGAGGAGACGGACGACCAGAGGAGCTACATGATCCATCCAGGCCACCATGTACTATGAGGCGGTTGCACAACCCTGGTGCAACCCTCACCCACAGATGTATCCATCTACCAGAGATCCTCGGTGATTTCGAGCTTCACCCCTAGACCATCTAGTTATTGTTTAAGTTCCATGGGATAGACACCAAGGAGTCGCATCGCCTTATGCAGGAATTCGAGATGATCTGCAGCATGGTTATGACATATTCATGGACGAGGACACGACCAAGATGATTGCCTTCCCATTTTCTCTAGTCGACAGAGAAACCTACTGACTGAAGCATTTGGGGAGATATGTCACCACCTGGGATCAGCTTCGGATCTATTACTTGAACAAGTACTATCCATTCGGCCAGACAAATGCAGCGAGAGCTATGATCAACAACTTCACAATGATCCCAAACAAGCAGTTTCACAAGGCTTGGGATCCATTTAGAAAGCTCATTGACTGGTGTCCACATCACAAGATATCCAAGCCCAACCTTGTTCAGAGCTTCTTTTGTGGGATGACATCGGAGCTACAGGGGCTAGTAAATGCCTCGTGTGGAGGGTCCTATTTTAACAAGGACAAGGACTAAGTCTAGCCCATCTACGAGGAGATGGCAGAGAACTACACGGTGATGTCCCAGACTAGGGCCTACACTCACTGGGCTCCCCTCCCATAGGTCGTATCTTATCATAGGATTGCATGGGTTGATGCCAGTCCTTCTACTTCGTCGGCAGACGTACACGTTAATTCCTCAGCCGCTGACATGGACATCATCAGCGAGAAGTTGGAACGCATCGAGATTATAGAGAAGAAGTAGTGTCGGTGCCTCAACCAGATTGATCAGTTGGCACATACACTGAGTGACCTCAAGACCCAGAACATGTGTCTCCAGGATGCACAGATAACTTCTCAGTCCCATCTCAGGTCACAAGCTGATCCCAGCAACATCTCCACCTCGCCATCTGCCACGTACCGTCAGGTCCACCACATCCAGGTAGAGCCAGTTTAGCAGCTGCAACACTACCAGCTACCACCACCATCTCCGGACACTCAGATGGTGGTCTACCAGCTGGATCAGCCCCTGGCAGTTCTTCCCCTACCACACTTCGAGCAGCAGGAGCTATTGATGGAAGTCAACGAGATTTGTTACGATCGGCACCAACAACAGTCCGGGATCCATCGTGATCTCCTAAGTTTCCGATGGTCTAATGGAGGCACCTCTTCCCAGCAACAGTCTCCAGCTCAGCAGGGAAAACCAGCCACCAACAACATCCCCATCACTCCCACCACCAGTACCAGTAGCAGGGTCCTCGTGCCTACCATTAAGGACAGAAGTGGAGGTAGCCACATCAGCCTCAGAAGTATACCCAGCCTCCTCCTCACTATCAGCAACAACAGTCTCAACCTCACTTCCAACGATGCAACACGTCCGGTTCTCATGCACCTGTGCATGTGAACCCAGCCCTTGATGACCTTGCCCGCCTATTTTCTGACCAGTAGGCATCCTTCTGGTGTGAGATGGATGAGTTCTGGTAGGATATGAGTGATATTATCAAGGTCAAGGCCGCCATACCTGCTCTAATTGAAATTGACCCGAACAATCTGACGAGGAAATTTGAGCAGGTATAGTTTACATAGACTAGAACTCCTAGTGATAGTTTGGGTGATATTTCTTCTTATGTATTTGATGATGATTTTGTGACACTTAGGAGCGGTAGGATGCCAGTCAGTGGTGCCCCGTCTGAGCGACGACCACATGGATATTCTGGAGCACTAGACGATGATGGTAGCGGTGTTGATTTTGTTGACGATGATGTTGACGGTGGTGCTGAAGCCACCAAAGATGATGATCCAGCCGGCGGTACTGAGGTTGTCGTGATTCTAGTTGCTTGGCCAGGGTATGGTGTTGATGCTCCAAGTTCAGATGTCGTGGGTGGTACTGATGCCACCGATTCACCTTTAGTTGTGTTGCCTTATTTTGTATCTCAGGATAGAAAAATACAAAAAAATGGAAAAATAGAAAAGAACAAAAATATGAATAAAGGAAAGGTCTATATACCCCCTGTGAGTCCATATGTGTTGCATGATGATCTTGATATGGATTCTAGTCTACATACTCAGGAACCTATTCCTGACCCTCATCTCTGTAGAGAGGGTCCCGCCATCCCCTTCCCTCAAGCACTCTGCTTAAGAAAGTGGACCAAAAATGAAAATCCAAAAAAGAGTCACCAATTAGAGTTCAGCCAGTGGATGATTTATCGATTCAAAATACAACTGACTCTACAGGAGGCACTAGAGTGCATCCCTCTCTAACAGAAGAATTTGAGAGAGAGAGAGAGAGAGAGAAGACTACCATCTGCAGGAAGAGAAGGAACCACAATGCATAAATCCATGTGCTTACTCATGCCACTTGCTTCTACATTCAGAACCGCTTGTCAACCAAGAGACCTGATGCAGGAGCGCCATATGTCACATGCCATATCCATGAGAAGTGGCTTGATCGTACCCTATTAGATGGTGGCTCTTCAATTAACCTTCTTCTGACTGCCTTACTCGACCGATTTGAGTTTGGCCCTCTTCTATAGAGAAGGACAGCCCTTCATTTTGCTGATAGATTTGTTAAGAGGCCGAAGGGGCTATTGAATGACAAGATCATCACAATTCAGGGCCTGAAATTCCCCATGGACTTTGTTGTATTGGACATGGAGATCCCAGAGTCTGTGACTGATACCCCCATCATCCTAGGACGCTCATTCTTGGCCAAAGATAAGGCAGTGTCTGGTCATGATAGCGAGAAGGTATACTTTCACTTCAAGGGTGAAAGTTTACAAATAGAGACGATCGAGGAGACCATAGCGAGAGATTCTTCCCGATCCGAGCAGTCGAGTGATTCAAAGTAGATGACAGATGCAGAGCAAGACTTCCACCAGGAGTGTGACTCGGTGATCACATACGACGAAGTAATTTGGTCAGACCCCATATCATGAGCTCTTGTCTCGCCTTCAGACACTGCAGATTTACATATTTTGGCAGATGAGAGTTTAGAGAGCACACTCTTAGCACCGGATACATTTGAGGCTAATGATCGTAGTCAGGATAGTGAAGAAGAAAATATTTCATGTTCTTGTGATTTAGATCCCTCGGATTCAGGCATTGATTGGGATGACTTTGATGATTATTTGTCATGTCCGATTCCTTCAGAACCGACAGCTAGGGCGGAGAACAAGATGCAACATATTACAGATACACCAGCAGGGCTGCCTTCATCAGATTTTCACATGCAACGAGAGTTCTCCCGTGCAGATCTTGTAGCCTTCACTCAGACATTTTAGAATCCAGATTTGCCAGCTCCAAGTTGTCCAGAATTTAAGATCTTGTCGCAGTCGGTGAAGTACAGATTCCTTGTAGGTGAGCCAGATATGTTCTCGGCCATTATCTCAGCAGATTTAACTAGAGATCAAGAATCTCGTTTGAAGGAGGTTCTTGAAAGAAATCGTAAGGTGATTGGATGGAGCGTACCTGATCTCTAGGTAATAATCTGACCCTGTGCTCCCATCACATTTATCTCGAAGAGGATGCCAAGCCAACACGTGAGTTCAAGCGATGGATGAACCCAAATTTTCAAGATGTGTTCATGAAGGAGATATCAAAATGGTAGAGCATTGATTTTATCTACCCTATATCCGACTCCAAGTGGGTTAGTCCATTACATATGGTACCTAAGAATATGGGCATCACTACAGTTTTGAGCGAGTCTGGAGAGGAGATAGCTACCCGGGTACCCACTTCTTGGGGTTTTGTGTGGACTACAGACGATTGAATAAGTACACCAAGAAGGATCATTTCCCACTGCCATTTATTGATCAGATTATAGAGAGGCTAGCTGGGAAGAGTAATTACTGTTTCCTTGACGGGTACTTCGGATACAATCAGGTGGCCATAGCGCACTAAGACCAGGAGAAAACAACATTCACCTGTCCATTTGGGACGTATGCTTTTAGACGGATGCCCTTTGGGTTATGTAATGCTCCGGCAACATTCCAAAGGTGCAGGCTTCCATCTTCTCAGACATGGTGGGTGACTGTTTAGAGGTCTTCATGGATGACTTTTCAGTCTGCGGCGATGGATTTGATGCTTGTCTTGACTGCCTAGACCACGTACTTCAACACTGCATAGAGGCCCATCTTGTACTATCATGGGAGAAGAGTCACTTCATGGTGACTCAGGGGATGATGCTTGGCCATATCATCTCAAACAGGGGCATGGAAGTGGATCCATCCAAGGTAGATATCATCAAGAAACTCAATCCACCGTCCAATTTGCGACAGTTGCTGTCTTTTTGGGGCATGTTGGTTCTACTGCTGATTCATTCATGATTTCAATCGAATTGTCCGATTACTTACCGATCTGCTGATGAAAGACATAGAGTTCATTGTAGATGATAAGTGTCTAGCGTCATTTGAGACTCTCAAGGGATTAGTTGTTGAGGCTCATGTCCTTCATCCACCCGATTGGTCTCTCCCATTCGAGATCATGGCAGATGCTTCTGATTTTTCCATTAGGGTTGTGCTAGGATAGAGGAGGGATGGATTGCCATTTTCCATTCACTATGCTAGTCGTACTTTGGATGTCGCTCATCGGAAGTACACTATGACTGAGAAAGAGATGCTAGCTGTAGTCTTTGCTTTGGACAAGTTTAGATCTAATATTCTTGGATCTCGAGTGACTATATTTACATATCACATTGTCATCTGATACGTCATGACAAAGAAGGATGTCAAAGCCAGATTGACCAGATGGATCGTTCTACTTAAGGAGTTTGACATAGAGATTAAGGATAAGTCTGGAGTCAAGAATGTAGTCGCAGATCACCTCTCCTGTTTAGAGAACTTTAAGAATTCTGATCGTATTGCACCTATTACAGAGACCTTCCCAAACAAGGAGATACTTTCTATCATTTCGCTTCCATGGTACACTGACATTGTGAACTATCTTGTCACCAAGAAAGTTCTACAAGGTTGGCCCAGACAGTGACTCAAGACTTTCCTTCTGAAGACCAAGTCCTACCATTGGGAGGATCCCATCCTTTAACATGAAGGGGGGGATAGTATCTGGCGTCGGTGCATTTCTCAGGAGGAGCACCACAGCATCCTCACATGCTGCCATAAGCTTGAGGTAGGAGGACATCATTCTGGAGGAAAACAACACAGAAAGTGCTCCAATCCAGCGTATGGTGGCCTACCCTCTTCAAGGATTCTGATAAATTCGTGAAGAAGTGTACTGACTATCAGAGGATGGGCACCTATGGATAACATGATATGTTGCCGATGTATCCCATTCACTTATGTGAGGTTTTTGATGCATCGGGCATCGGTTTCATGGGTCCATTCCCTAAAAGTTATGAATTCGAGTACATTCTGCTTGTTGTAGATTATGTGAGTCGTTTGGAGGCCATCCCCGCCTGAGCTGCAGATGCTAAAACCGTATGCATATTTTTGAGGAAAATATCATTTCATGGTTCGGGGTACCTAGAGTTTTGATATAAGACGGGGGGACTCACTTTATCAATGACAAGGTATGGGCCCTTGCTAACGAGTTCAGCATTGACCATCAAGTTGCCACTCTATATCACCCTCAGACTAATGGTCTTGCTGAAGTATCGAACAGGGAGATCAAGACGATACTACTGAAGATTGTTTGCCCAGACTGAAAGGATTGGTCACATCTTTTGGACTCGGTTTTGTGGGCCTATCAGACCTCCTTCAAGACATCTTTGGGTACATCTCCCTTATGTCTCGTTTATGCAAGCCATGCCACTTGCCTATGGAGATCAAGCACAAGTCACTTTGGGCAGTCACTGAGTTATTATTGGATCCCAAGAGTATAGGAGATTAGAGGAAAGCAGAGTTGGCAACCCTAGAGGAGTTGAGAGACATAACCTTTTCGAGTATCCGATAGTATAAGGAGAAAGTGAAGATTTGGCATGATTCTCTTATCAACCATAACCAATTTGAGCCGAACTAGAGAGTATGGCTATTTGGTGCTAGGTTGAGATTATTCTAGGGAAGTTACAAAGCAAATGGAATGTACCATACTTGGTTAGAAAGGTATATGACAACAAAAGCACAGACATATCTGAGTTGTCATCTGATTCCACCTTTCGGGTTAGCGGTAAGTGCCTGAAGCCATATCTTGATCATGATCCGTTGATCATTGATGTTGCCCCTATTCATTTTTCATGAGATGTAGTCTTTGATTCACATCATGTGCATCTCATGCCTGATTCTCACTTCTTTTTTGCAGTTGTATAGATGCAGTTGTCCATATCATTCACTCTTTTTGTCTAATACCCCATCTTCATCTTAAAATTATGCTACACTTAGAGTGCACTTTACCTAATTATGGGGGGTATCAGACTTGTGATTATCCATTTGGTTATGTTTATCTCTGTTTTGCTGCCTATACTTAGGGGTATTTTACCCTAAGTATAGGGGAGGTAGAACGTATACATCCTATCCCTTGGTTTTCCCCTTGTGTACAAATTTCTATACTTAGGATTACTTGATCCTAAGTATAGGGGGATCACCATTGTCTATACTAAATTCTTTTATTCTTCATTGCAGTATATCCTTCTTTTCATTTCCCAATACTCACCATAAGTTATATCTTCCTTTCATTGCTCTTTGATCACTCCGAGGACACGTTCGAGCTAAGTATAGGGGGGTGTCGTATATTATATATATATATATATATATATATATATATATATATATAGTCATAACTTGTACTTTGTGTACATCAATAATATGTCAAAAAACCACAAATAATAGCACTTGTAATCATAAAAATTTAAAAAAATCATATACATAATGTTTTTAAATAGCCTTTTGTAAAAACTATTTTTGTACAAATTCTTGTAAAAATGTGTTGATTGTAAAGCCTTTGTAAATATTTTTGTATAAAATTTATTTATATAGTACACAAAATTTTGAAAAATGTTTGAAAAATATAAGTTTGCAAAAATTTGTTTGTAAATGTTGTAAATGTTTTTGCAAAACCTTTTTCTTTTTGCATTCAAAATATGCAAATTTTCATAAAAAAATTGCATATTTTAAAAAATTGCACAAAAAGAGCTTTGTACATATTTGCTTGTATATTCTCTCGAATCATAGATGACATTTAATCTAGTCTGGAATTAATTTGGAAAATAGAGCTTGGTTAAGACCTTAATCCACTCCACTTCAGAGGAACCTTATAGGATTTGGGGTTAAAACTTTTCAGGTCCATTAGTGACTTAATTCTTTGAGTCCACTAGGCTATGTTCACATGTCATCCCGATGAGCCTAAGTAGAACACTTAAGAACACACACATGACTCTCAAAGACAATGGTTTGACTTGAACACACACCTTACACATAGCTCAACACAGATGAGGTGCTGAGGAGGCAGAATTCTTTGGCTTGGGGTAGTATACGATGATAGTACTTCTAGGTGGAACCTCTCATCTTCCTCTACGGAGGGATGTGCATCTCAACTTGGTCTAGTGGCATTGAGGTCTAAAGACAGGAGTCTGTGGGTTACAAATATGATTCAGAAGAGGGACAGTCTATTGGCTCAAGAGGAAAAACTCCTTATGTACATGCTGCACCATGTAAATATGTTGTATATATGCACATACAAAAATGCGCAAAAATACGAAAAACTCCAAAAAAGGGGGACATGCCTGATTGAAAATAAAATGCTTGCCGGAGTGTATATAATGAATAAACAAAGCTTATGTATTCTACCTTCTCATCTCATGGAAGCTAGCAATTGGAGACGTAGCTACACTAGCTTTGCTCCAAGGGATACGTGGCTACACTGGTCACGGTCCATTCTTTTCTTTACCCTCTTCTTGGGCTGGTTGAACTTGAACTTAGGAGGGAATACCCCGCTCCTCGAGAAAAGAGCTTCTAGACTGGGGAATTGTAGTTACCTTGTTGAGGGAGGTTGTTTCTTTGTCATATCTCTGGTGGTGAGGTATATATAACTTACACAATACAAGGAAAGATGCATAGTCATTAGAGTTTGTGTATGTAGACTTGTTTTGACCTGTTTATTGAAGATTCTTGACCATAGAAATGTGGAACTCAGAGGTTGTTGAGTCTTAAACCTATTTCCGAATAAGGTTCCGCCAAACTAATAATCCAAAGGTCTAGTTGAGCTCCATATTCCAATTTATTGAAGATAAGTTTAATAATCAACCTTGATTCTTTTTCTTTTCTTTTCCTTTTTGTTTTCACTTCTTTTTAAAATAATTTGCTAAGGGACTAACAAAGGTAAAGTATAGGGGGTGATGAATCCATGATTCTCACTCTTTATTCTTTTATTTTAGCTCTTCTTTTTGGCAAAACACCCTGTAAATACTTGTAAAATCAATAAGTTAGCATTATGCATGCCCTTGTTAATAATGCTTAGCATGTATTTTGCAAAAAAAAGAATAAAAAAAGAAAAAGAATGATGTATTTACAATAAATACATAGTGACCCAAACCCCAAGAGAAGGTCAACACTTGACCTGATCTCAAAAGAAAATAAGTAGAGAGAGATAGGGTCTACTATGTATTGTACATATCACCATTACTTGTACATATTATTTATCTATTTATTTTTTATAAAACCAAATTATTTTATTCTTTTACAACATTTTATAGCTTTAATAATATTATAAAATAAAAATAAAATTCAGAAAAAAAATAAAAATAAAATCATCAAACCTTTGTGCAAAATACACATATACATACCAAATTCATTATTTATTTCACACCATTAAATAATTTATAAAAATAAAATAAAAATTATTTTATACTCCTAAAATTATGTTGTAAATAAATAAAAAATAAAATAAAATTATTTTTTTAAAATAATAAAATTAAAAATACTTGTACGTAATACATAGGTATTTTATACATGTATATAATAATATATATCGTATATACGTTATTTTATTTTTCATAAAAATAATTAAAAATCACAAAAAATAGTTTATAAAATAATAAACATTTTTTATTTTATACACTTTTTAATTTAAATTCATTTACTATTTTTAATCATATTTTCTTTGAATTTTGTCAATCCTATTTTCTGATAGGTCCAACTCAGACCGTTGACCCCAGTCAATGTTCTCTTCCAAACTGGGTCGGGTCGAGTTCCTTTCGCTGGAGCATTTTCTCCGAATTCTCATGCCCGAACCCGACCACCTCATGCCTTGATTCCTACGCCTGATTGAAGCCTCATGATCCTCGCGGATCCCTAGGCGCGGTCGGTTCTGCCTAGGGTTCTGCATATCGCCCCGATCTTTTTGGACCCTAAGCAGCCTATAAATCCTCTCTTCCAACCTCCACTGCACCTTAGCTCATCCCTCGTGCCACCACAGACCCTGAATCACCTTCTTTGTAGTGGCAGTCGTTGGAGGAGTCTCTTAGGATTCGCCGGAGGTGCCTGGAGGCACGAAGCTCACTTCATGGCTAGAGAACCACCGCGAGTAGCCTCCAAGCCAGCCACAGCTCGGTTGAGGCCAAAACCTCGACGTTCACCATTTCCTGAAGCTCAGGAACCCATCCGGACCTTCAGGTATCTACCCTTCCTTCCGCATTTCCATTTTCGATCAATATTTTCCATTTCGTCTCACTGCCGTCACCTCTGCTCCGAGTTGCTGGTCGGAGCCCCATTATGCACTCCCATCCGTTCCGATTAATATCTCGACTTGCCCCGCATCTTCTCTCATGATCTGATCACCCTCAACCTTTCCCATCAGAGCCAGATTGATGTTTGGACCTCCATCTCCTGCCTTCACTGGAGGTCGTCCCCAATTCCTCGTCACTTCTCTTATCTCCAGTTGCAATAACTAGGACCGGAGCATAGCCATGAGTCCCTTCCAACCTTTGTAGATGGAGACGCACGCAAGGAGACCACTTAGGATCCCATGCTGCTCAGGCAGAGCAACTCCAGGAGCCCCTTCACCATCACGCACACCCAACCATCATAGCCCCTATCTGAGCATCCTATCTGATGTGGAATAGCTCCAAGACACATCCAAACTTCTCCGATCCTTCATCTGAGCGTCGGATCTCGTCCAATGCTCTGTTGAAGTTCATTGGGGTCTTGTTTTGCAGACCTGTTTTCCGCCATTGGATTAGCCTACTCCTGCCTGATTTGATCTGAGCTACCAGACAGTTGCATCTTTGGGACAGTTAGATCTGACACATCTGATGCCAACGTTCTAGACAGATTCCGAGCCATCAGATCTGCAGTAAAGGATGATCATAGCCTTATGATAGCGATTGCCTCCACACGCGCCATTTACCCCTTCCTGGGTATATTTCTTTATCAGCCCTACATGTTTTTATTTTCATATCTAGTCCATTAAATAAATGGTGTAGTTAAGTACATTTACATTTCAGACCTCGCAGTTTTTAGTTTTTACACTTTAGTCCCTCCGAGTCTGAAGCATGTGTGCTCGCGTGTATTTTGGGTTTTTTGCAATTCCTGCCTTGAATTTTAATGTTGTTACTACTTGTTAACTTTTCAAAAATTGCATTTGTGCCCATGTGCATGTAGTATTGAGCATGTACGTGAATTAAGTGGACTTTTTGCAGTATCGACCCTAGGCTTTTCTTGAGTGTTATTGATTTGGTCCAGAAACTTAAAGTAATTACGAATAGGTCCTTGTGAACTTTGCTTCATTACATGCTTTGTATTGGAATTAATAAATATTAAAGTAACCTTAAAAATTACATAAAAATTACCATTGGCTCATGTTAGTGTTTAATGTTTACTGTAATTTTGGTGGGTTGATTTATTAGCATTTTTTTGAAAATTCAAAAACCCTTTCAAAACTTCTTGTTTACATTATAAAAACCCTAAAAATTTCGAAAAAAATACCTAAAACTTTCCATAAAAATTATTATGTGCACCTTTTATTGTGTTTCAATTTTTGAATAATTTTTGCTTAAAAATTCATTATAAAAATCTTAAAAATTATAAAATAACCAAAATCTTATAAAAATCATATAAAATTAAAGAAAACTCTAAAAATTCCACTTCTGGTCCTTGTTTGTAGCTTTTTATCTCTATTTATCATAAATTAATGATCAGGACATTAGGCCCTTTAGATATTTTTGATTTGCAATTTGGTCCTGGCTGTGTACTATTTTGATTCTTGAGCATTTTTTTGTTTTTTTATAAAATTGAAAAAATATTTGAAAAATCCAGAAAAATTACCAAAAACACTTTAAAACCATAAAAACACATAAAAATTATGTTTTATTTTCTAACTATTTTTATTATTTAGAAAAATAAAAAAAGTTTATTGTATTTGTTTTCTTTTATTCTTGTGCTTGTTTGCCTTTATTGAAAAGTTTAAATTTTTGAAAAAATTAAAAACCATTAAAAATCATTTTATTTAGAATTTGACTACTTCGTACTTTTCTCGTGCTCCTTGTGTTCGACCCTGGTGGCTATACCAGGTAAATAAATATAGTGAACCGCTTACATTCTTCGATTGCTTGATTTTTCCTTGAGTGGTTTTATTTTCTCGTTGATTATGCTTAGTGATTTGGGTGACAACGACCCTTGATTATTTACATACTTAATCCGAGTCGCTAGGCATGCCATCAGTAATCGTGACGTGAGTCAAGGTTAGTGACCCTCTTGTGGATCTGCTCTAGCATGTTAGGCTTATTAGATATTATCCCCCATAACAGGGATGATGTCATCTATCAGATCTACTACAGTCCACCTAAGTGTCTCATGAGATAGGCATGAGGGAGACACCTGATAAGCCTTGGTGGCTTGAGATCTGCATGTCTCTGCCATCTGATCTAAGATCTTCCATACGACATATTCATTCTTATTCAGATAGCTTCCTCCACAAGCTGCACTCACTAACCCCTGCATCTCAGGTAGCATGCCACTGAATAAGGTCTGGACTAAGATCACCTTGGTAATGCCATGGAAAGGGAATTTATATGTCAAATCATTGAATCTATCCCAAGCTCCATGAAATGGCTCATGGGGTCCTTAGGAGATAAGGCTACTCCATCATGTTGAAGTCATGTAGGAGGTGATTCTTCAAGGAAAATGGGGTAGCCTTCATCCTGATATAATTTTGTGCAATGTTAGGATGACTAAGGTTGTTACACACCAACTCGGAGTCTCTCTGGAATGCATATGTCTCTTCTCTAGCATTCCCATTAAACTTTGGTAACAACCAAAGGAAATGGGGCTTCAATTCAAATGCATCAGATGGGAGTTTTGGCATTTGCCAGATGTACATTTCATTCTCCGTTGGGTTATAAGCATCCACCATAAGTCAGTCCATACCACCCACCTCAATCACATGTCCCATCCTAGCCATAAGGTTTGCATTCTACTGCTCATATGTATCTATTTTTAAACGGGCAAGGACTTGCTGTATGGGGTCATCTCTGTACTCCTTGTCCTCAGGGTTTTTCTTAAGAGGCATCTTGAACTTCCTTTCATCTTCTTCACCTTCAGAATGAAGAGGATTTGAATTAATAAAGATGGAATAATTAGATCTAGAAGCATTAAGGTAAGGGGCTTCCTTGATGTGATGATCGAAGGGAGGAATGATCTGGGTCTGACCACCCTCGGAAAAAGAGCATGACTTATTGATTTTAACTCCATGGGAAGAGTCTCAATGGAGCCATGGCTGTTTGAGGTAAGAGTTGTCCCTATCCCGGGACAATAGTCTATTTGGGGTGGTCAGCGAGAGGCTCGTGAAGTCTGATCAAACATCACCCCAATACTCCATTCTTGATGTCAAGAGGTTCGGAGAGAGATCACGATAATTATGTCAAGAGAGATGGTGAAGGATCAAGTGTGTGGTATTTGATGATCGGTCTTTGATAAACATATACAATGCAAACATAATACAAACCCCAATTTCACCAACTTCACACGGTAAAGTCCGCAAAGGTCTGACCAATTATATTTTCAATTTTATTAATGGTGATCAAACAATCTTTTCATTCATTACACACGGGTGAAGTCTCCTAGGGTAGTTCATGTTTAAGACGACAGAACAAACCAACTTGAAGCAAGACTACTTCTTCGAAGGGTCAGAGTCAAGTGCTTGCAGCAATAACAAGACTCAAGAGTCAGTCCAAGTGCTTAGGGAATAAGTCTAGGGATTTGGGCTCTAATCCATAGCGGTTGCATCCTCACCCACTCTTGTCGGGAAGTATGTACTTGTGTCCAATGACGGGGGTGCTCTCCTGAAAACAATTTTTGATTTTATTTATTTTTATTTAAGTCAGCCTTGTTTAGTATTACCAATTTTAAAAATTGTTATTTCTGAAAATCTTTAATGAGACAAAAAATCACATCTATCGTCCAGCCCCAATTCATTTTTATACTAATGTAAGAAAATCAAGGGGAGGAATCGAGAAAAGCCAATCCACATGAAAAACAATCATGGTATGCCCAGTTAAGGAGACTTACAGTGCTCCTGGCAATCTTCATGTGGGATGCAAAACAGATAATTGAAAAACTATTATAAATGAAATGCAAGCCAACAAAAACGCTCCTAGTAGAAAGTTCTATTAGTTAGGAAGAATTCGATTCGAGTTTGACTAAATGGAAAGATCTAGGGTGCTGATGAGTAGCTAGATACGATGATTAATTCGTGTTCATTGTAGCACGTGTACTTAGCGAATCAGTCAGAACCGAGAGAAGATCTCCGTGAAGAGTGTCTCGGCTTAATTTATATCCCGGGCAAGTCCGGGGTCGAACTCAGGGAGGCAAAGGAACAACTTCAGATTTAATTTGAAAGTTTAGATCTAGATTTCCAAGCGGTATTTTTTTATATTTTTTTAATGCAAAAAGAATGCAAATGGAAAAATGTGGGTGAATCAAGACATTAAGAAATCACACAATTGGTCAAATTAATTTTAATGTCAAATTAGTCCAATTCAACCAAATTATATTTTTCCTAGGATCTTAATTCAGTGAGGAACACAAAACATATTTTTTTGTATTTTTAGGAATTAAAATGCAACAAATAAAAATGCACACTTTTTATGGGTTTTTCACAATTTCTCATACCAACGGTAAGAAAAAAATATGAAAAATTTACTGGAATGAAAACATCATGCAAGGAAGCTACAGTAATATTTTTGGAATTTTCTGACAAATTATGAATTTTTTATGTATTTTTTAGTAAAACAGAGCGACAATGAGTAATTAATTCCTAATTAATCCACAATGTCAAATTAATCAGAATGCAAATTATCCCAAAAATATATTTTCTTATAGAATCCAGGAGACTTGAAATTTCGCAAAAATGATGTAGGTGGATTTCATTAAAAACCAAATACTAAAACCACTTTACAATTTGTTTCAGGCACAAGATAACTCCACTTGGATGAAATTTGGACAGTAAGTTAAACACTCTTCAAGGCATCATATATAATTTTTGTAGAATTTTTGAAACAACCATGTGTGAGATATATTTTAAGAGCTCAATTTGGGTAAACTATGTAATATTTTCAGTTAAACATTTTTAATTAATTACTCACAATTCACAAAAATACAAATAAATACTCAAAACGTATACAATTAGTTGCTCAACACAAAGGTATTTTTCATTGAATAAAATTGTGCAAAGTTGATGTCCAAATTAAAAGTGAAACACAGGGTTATCTTTGCAAATAGAGAAACTAGAATTACAATGCAAATATATACAGGGACTGTTATGCAATTATGAAACATGAGAAATATACTATGCAAATTTTACAATAAAAAATTAAAAAGAAATGGACCTTCTTCTTCCTCTGGAAATGATTGTAAAGAACCCAACAGAGGCGTGGTCGGCACGGTCACGCGGCGGCGCTGCAGAGGACGAGGGGCGCGGTGGTAGGTCGGCGGAGAGGACAGGCAGCGTGGCGCGGGAGCCGCGGTGGCAGGTTGGACGACGGAGGGCGGTGCCGGCCGCCGCGGAGTGAAGGGGCCGGTGGTGGCGTGGCCGACCGCGCAGGGCTGCGCGGAGGAGAGGGAAGCGCCGCTGGAGCGTGAGCGCGTGGCAGCGCCGCCTGGGCTGCGCGGCCTGGCGGTAGCCGCGCGAGCGCGGTGGAGAGTGGGGATGGGGTGGCGGCGGCACTAGCCGCTGCTGCTCCTGTTTATTTTTTTTATTTTTTTGTAATTTTTTCTTTTGTTATAGTTTTTAAAATTTTTTAAATTTTTTTATAAAAAGGAAACAAATCTGTATATAAATATGAAGGTGGACAATGGGTAGATGGCTTTGGAGGTATGATGAGGATGGTGTTACTATGATGAAGGTGGTGGTGGTGAAATGATGTGATATAAAAAAACAAGGAAACAAAATATGAGATAAAATAAAATAACAAGAGAAATGAAGAGGAATACTTACCTGAGATTCGCCGGATTTGCAGAGCAACTACACTGGACTCCTGTCGTCGCCTCGATCCGATTGGCGAAATAAAATCAGAGAAGCTAAGCGAGCTCGATGGGAAACTCGTGACGCGGAACGAAGCTCCGCGGATCTCGCCTGAAGGAGGTCGTCGCTTGAGGAAGATGTCTCGCCGCTATCACCAACAAAACACTCCAAGCTCTCTCCCTTTTCTATTAGAATGGCGGATAGGAAAAAATTGTGGATGTAAAGAGAAATATAAAGAGAAGAGAAAGGGGGGTTAGAATGGAGGTGGTGTTGAATGGGAGGTTAGATTATTTGTGGTGTTGAATGGAGGTTAGATGAAGAATGTGGGGTGGAATGGGAGTTGTTGGTAGAAAAGAAGAGAGAAGTTAGTGTAGAGAATATAATTAGATAAAAGAAAATAAAAGTAGGCTACTAAAAAGAGAAAATAAAATAAAGAGAAGAAAAAGAGTGGGGAATTTACAAAAGAAGATGTACAACATGTACATATTTTTTTGTTTGATTTTCTTTTTATAACTTTTTTTGTCTTTTTAATAGTAGCTATGTACAACAGAAAAATACAATAAAATACTACAATCAAAATACAACACCACCATGATTTTTTTTATTTTTAGTAATTAAGAAAAATAAAATAAAAAATGAAGAAAGAATGAACATATACATAATATACAATGTACATCTAGGTCCCAAAACCCAACTTTTGCAAATGAGCTCCGATTTTAATAAAACCACTTCCGTTGGATAGATAATTTTCTAACTTGAACTTTAAAAGTGAGTTTCGTGAATTCAGAGTTCATACGGAGCGGGAATTTGGTTTGGAAATTGGACTTTACGGCTTTTTGTCTTTGGGATCTAGGAGCATTTATTTGATGTGAAATTTATATACATTTTTATAAACAAGATAGAGAAAGAATTAGCCAAAAAGGAGTTGAAATAAAATTATTAAAAATATAAGAAGTTTTGGGCTATTTACAGGTGAAAAACTCCTTTATTTTTGCGGCTTTTTATTGTTAATTTATTTTTTACAATATAATATACAATAATTAATGCATTTTACTTACAAGAGTCATTTTGTTAATTTATGGATTTTATATACATTTATTAGGGAATTTACTCGTGGATTTTGCTAAGATCAAGATATTGAGATGATGAATCGTGGATTCATCACCCCTCTATACTTAAACTTTCTAGTCCTCGAGCAAATAAAGAATGAATAAGTTGGATTAACCCCTGACTGTGCATGTGAATACAAGACTTGATCCGTTCAAGTACTCTCGATTTTAGAGATCCTAAAATCTAAGCTGAACCAAGCTCTAGTCAAAAGGTATCCAATTTCCCTAATCATCAGACTCTCTCTGTATACATATATATAAGGGATATGACTTTAAGTATGGACTGCAGTTACAAGAGTAGAGTCGCAACGTCACCCAAGGTTCCAGTCCAAGAGACTCTCCTAAGAACTCGATCCTCAACACTAGGAAATAAATCATTTCTTGCATCCAATCCACCGTCTCTTTAGTTGTCAGACTTAAAAGTGTAGATGAAAGGCCAGTTGATAGAGGGCATAGGATTGTGTCATTTCTTCTCTCCCTCTCATTTGAACAAGGATTCTCTCTAGTGCCTTATTACTCAACGTATTTTTTTGGTGTTGATCAGTGCGTCCGTCAAGAGAAGTTGGAGTCTTCTGCACTTGTTTTCCTGGGAGTACACCGGGGTGTGCCTTTTTTGAGTACCTATCGTACCTTCTACACCCAGACTTGTAGCATTTATGATGTAGAGCCCTTTTTTGGTGCAAGCCCGACTCCTGGTCCTAATAGCGGTGGTCCAAGTGGACACTTTGAAATGGTTGGGAGCGCTCCCCTTTGGTGGAATCTCTTTGATATTTGACTTTGTGGAATGAGAGCTTTTCTTTGACATTTCATTGCTTTGTAGTATTTTTGGCTAGCTCCACTGCTTTTACCAAGAGTCGGCGCACACTGATCAACATTTTTTTATTTTTTCACACCCTGGCACATAGGTAAATATCAAGAGATATTACAAGAACCATGTTCCCATACTGGCTAAATGTGCTGACACTCAGGTTTCATGAAGCCTTCATTGATTTTATCCCATCCTCGAGTATCATCAAATCAGGTCCAAACTCAAATCCCTCATCCCAGTTCCTCAAGTGAAATTTCAACTCATCTCATCATAACTGCAGTCGTGTATGTGAGGTGTTGATCATATTCTTAAGGTAGAGACTAAGTATGCAATATAGCACACAAATCTTTGAAACTAGGGAGATGTGAATAATTAAGTCAGACTAAGGCTGATTAACTCAAAATCTCAAGAGCTCATAAACCAAGTGTTCTTGAACATCACTAGTCTTGTGTGAATGTGAAAGTGTCAGGGATCAAACCAACCTATTAGTTAGTGTTTTTTTTTTGTTTTTTGTTTTTGAAAAACAAAGGAAAAGAATAAAGTTTTTTTGTTATAAAAGTTTTACTCTTTTTTTTCAATAAATCTTTTTTTAATAGTTTTTTTGGAAAAGATTGGTAAATAAGAAAGGACACACATTTTTTTGAAAAAGGTTTTTTTAAGTCAAATAAGGGAGAAATTTTCAAAATAAGGATTTTTTTAGAAAAAAGTTGTTTTTTTGTAAGCAAATAAGAGTTTTTTTTAAAGTAAGTTTTTTTAAAAGATTTTTTTCAATTTTACCCACCCCGTAATTATTGTATAATATATACAAAAATACGTGAAAGTACGAGCTATGGGTAAAGTATATATGTAATATATACACGCCCCCTATACTTAGCATGTGTTATGTCCTCATGGCACTAGGTGACAAAAAGCCATAGCTCGTACTAAGTATAAGTGGGTGAAAAGAATAGAAGTAAAAAAAAGTGTGGATAATACACAACGGGCATCAGCCCCCTTATACTTAGGCTCTGGTCAGCCTAAGTATTGGAAAGAACACAAGAATGGGGGACCGATGAGAATGGGAAAGAATATACAAAAAGAAAATAAAAAGAAGAGATGGAGCAACTCGGGTCACTCACCCCCCTATACTTAGGATCTAGTCATCCTAAGTATAGCCACAAAATGAAAACGATACGCAAATGGGGCATGTGATGCGAATCACGGGTGAGGGAGGGAAACAAAGGAAGGAAAATATGTACAAGGAGGAGTAAGAATATACAAGGATCAAGAAGGTTTGTGACGGACCTTCTTGCGGGAGCGATGGGGAGGATACTATACATGTGTGTCACTGTCAGAATCGTCCGCAGAGGAATAATAGTGAGGTGTGGGGAACGTCCAACGAGGGTCGACACACGCCTGCTTGCTCAAATATGGCTTCAGAACAGCCGAACTAAGCTCACTCATGTAGATCACCTCGTCCGGACCTGATGAGGACTCCTCAGAAAGTTCCTTCTCTGGAACATCGAAGGTAACCTTCTTATTCAGTTTTCTAGAACCTGAAGCATCAAGAGGAAGAGGAGATTGATACATCTTAAGGAGTTTGGGGGAACATCCCAAGGAATCAACACCCGTCTTCTTCTTACCAGATGACCGACTAGAGGATGGAGCAACCGATTTATCAAGATTGGTCAATTTGGTCCCAGTTGTCTCCTTTGGTGTATGTCCTAGATGTGGTGTGTGAGAGGTTCTGACCAGAGGTTCATCATCAGATGAGTCACCATATGCATTGTAATACTCCTGTAGGGTCAGCACACGTCTCTGATAAGGCACAGTATTCTCAGTTGGCTTGACATTTTTTGGTTCTTGTGTCGGATCATCAAAATGATCAAGGCAATCCACAAAGGTCATGTCCGACTCAATGATAGCTTCTGGTCATGAGTCCTCTCTAGAAGCTGTCGCGGTGGTGGTGCAAGCAGTAGGCGGTGTGTGGTTGTAGGAAGTATCTAAACCAATGGTCGTCTGGACAGTCGGTATCTCAGGTGTACTAGAGAGACGGGACTCAACTGTCTCTCGAAGGTCACGACTGTCTGCAACTTTACGGGTTACCTTGGAATATCGTGTGTCCTCAAAGATCGGGTGAGGTCAGAGTTCTCCCAATGCAGAGAAATTGATCTCCCGAGTCTCACAATCTAAAGTTGCCTTAGCCAAGGCTAAGAACGGCTTCCCAAGAATGATCGGAGACTGGGTGAACTCTCCTCGGTGCTCAATGTCAATGATCGTGAAGTCTATCTCCAGTAGAGCACCTTGGAAAGTAACGATGACTGAAATGGTTCCTCTCGACCGTTTAACGGTCCGATCTGCCATCTGAATGATCTCTCTTGACTTCTTGGCAGATCCGAGTTTGAGCTTGGCAAACACGGAGGTCGGGAGGATATTAATCGGTGATTCATCATTGATTCTTGCATGGGTGAATGTGGTATCTTTGATTTCACAATCAAACCTAGGCAACCGCTTTACTCTGCGGCTCTTGGTTTTTTTCCCTATCATCAAAGATGTGGCCATAGACACTACATGTTTCTCAGTCCTTATTCTCTTATTGTCCGACCTTTTAGGCATCAATTTACTTCTCACAAATCTTTTAAGGTCGGGAAAGTGTTCAATGGTCATTATTAAGGGAAGCTCAAAAATCAGTTTTCTATCCAATGCTTCCCTAACTACAGGATCCAATTTCTGTAAGTCTTTTCCATTTCAATTTTTATGTTATTTTATGATTTTTTCCATTTTTTTGGTCTTTTTGATAGGTGAAGGAGGACTAGGAGAATGTACAGACTCTGATTTGGAGGAAAAGTGGTTAGTAGAAGAGGGAGGTAGAAGGGACTCCAGCTGTACATGACAAGTGGTCAATCCGGTGTCTTCCAGGTTTTCAAGATTCAATCCGTGAAATCCATGATTCACATTCCTACCTGGACTCTTGATCGGTCTACAAATGTCATCCTCTAATAAGTTCTCATGACACCTCATGAGAGAAATCGACGCAATTGGAGGATACTGCTGAGAACTCGGGCTCTTATACTCAACACACCTTGACTCGGGTGTGCAATACTGGGTTGAGTATGGCCCATATGTATGGTAGTTGTTGGTCGGAGCCTCATCAGGTGGAGTTAATAGACAGGGGGTCTGTAAATCAGTCGCATGAATCCAATCCCCTGTATATGTCGGCTCTCCGAATGGGTGATATGAAGGTTGGTCAATGTGGTCTCTATCACTCAGGTCAATCAAGTCAGGAAGATCGTACGGTGCAGGCCTCTCCATTCAGTTTGTCTGGTCGACCATGTTATACCCTAATCTTAAGTCGGGATGTGTGTATGGCAATTGTTGTTCGGTCCCAACTCGAGGTGACAATGAGGTATGTGGGGTCAACTAATTCTGCCAATCATTCATCTCAGCAGTGGCTTGCTCTTTGATTGGTTCCTTCATTCCAGCAAGCAGACAAGAATATGGCGAGTCAATACAGAGTGGTTGTGGATCATGGGTGTAAGAATGTGGGGTAGGTGAGAAGGACGAAGAAGTGCGGAAATCAGTCGGAGTTCTAACTTCGCGGTCGGGGTGTGGGTATGAAGAGGAATGAGAGGGTGGAGATGATCGAAATATGGTCGAAGAAGAATGACGTGGATATGATGACCAATATTCTGACATCTTGGAGGGAAAATGGGAGAATGAAGCGGATCGAGGAAGAAAGCGTGCAAGTGCACCGAATAACACACAAACAAACAGACACAAGTGCAAACCCTCAATTTCACCAACTCAACACGTGATGATCGGAAAGGTTTGGCCGAATTATCTAGTCAATTTTAGTTGGTGATAAATACAATCTTGGAAAGATTAACGAGCTGTTAGGTGCTCGTATTTTCCTACAGACTGACCCGGTTCTTACGACTAGTTGGACCTACTTTCAGCCAGTATAGGAGTAAGTACGGACTGTATAAATACAGCTACCCGTTCCTTGAGGATCAATGCGTCCTCTAAACCTCCCACTCTGCTAAGGAAATTCGGACCGTTTACCGGCTACCCGTAGATCCTCACTGAAAAGTAGCTAATCGCCTAAAAAGAAAGAACCAGTAGTAAGTACGAAATCCTGGCTTGGCTCTATCCTAGGGTCGTCTCTCTCTCACTTGCAAGTAAAACAAACAATGATGGCTTTACTCTCCCAAAACAAGTGTTAGTTTTAGTCAATTTTTTTGGTCAACTTTGATTAGCAATCCCGATTTTGAGTTTGGTTATCACTTGATTAGTCCACCAAACAAAACACACCTAACGATCAGTCTTGATTTCCTTTTAACCTAAGTTTCAAAAACCAAGGGGGAAGGAGTCGAGAAAAACCGATGCAAATAGTGAAATCATTGATGCATGCCCAGTTCAGAAGACTTACAGTGATCCTCGCGCTCTACATGCGGGATGCAAGGCAGAATTGAAATTTTATACTAAATGAGATGCAAACGAGAAAACTGTTCCTAGACAGGCAGTTCTATTAGCGAGTGATGAACAAGTTAAATTTGACTAATAGCCCTGCGGTCTAAGTGCATCTCGTTAAATGTGATGTGTGGTTCTAAAAATTACGAGCACAAGCAAAATATTCTAATAAAAATAGGCTCTAAGAGCCGCGAGTGCAAGTCCTATTCTACATCAAACAACCAAACGACCACGAGTAGGTCCAATGTCCAGTCCGGATACAAGCGTGAGCTCTCAAACAAGAGCCGTTGTAAATAAGCAAATTACCTAAATTATTACAACAAAATAATTACAAAAATTCACAAAAACTCTCTCAAAGATAAATTAATTCTCCTAGCTCCTCAGCAGTCGGCGTGCGTCACGTCCTCGACCTCCGATGTACTCCAAGTCCACCAGGCCCTCGCAAGGAAAATAAGATTTATATTAGAGAGATAAACAATAAAATATTTACAAGAATATGAAGAAAAATAATTGAAAGGAAAATGGATTAATTACAAGTGGCTCGGGGGTCAGACTACCCGAGTAAGTGAAATCTAAATCCAAATTTTTAAACTAATCCCTAAGCTGTGTGCCTCCCCGGCAACGGCGCCATCTGACGAGTAGCTAGATACGATGATTAATTCGTGTTTGTTGTAGCACGTGTACTTAGCGAATCAGTCAGAACCGAGAGAAGATCTCCGTGAAGAGTGTCTCGGCTTAATTTATATCTCGGGCAAGTCCGGGTCGAACTCAGGGAGGCAAAGGAACAACTTCAGATTTAATTTGAAAGTTTAGATCTAGATTTCCAAGCGGTATTTTTTTATTTTTTTTTAATGCAAAAAGAATGCAAATGGAAAAATGTGGGTGAATCAAGACACTAAGGAATCATACAATTGGTCAAATTATTTTAATTTCAAATTAGTCCAATTCAACCAAATTATATTTTTCCTAGGATCTTAATTCAGTGAGGAACACAAAACATATTTTTTGTATTTTTAGGAATTAAAATGCAACAAATAAAAATGCACACTTTTATGGGTTTTTTCGCAATTTCTCACATCAACAGTAAGAAAAAATATGAAAAATTTACTGGAATGAAAACATCATGCAAGTAAGCTACAGTAATATTTTTGGAATTTTTTGACAAATTATGAATTTTTTATGTATTTTTTAGTAAAACAGAGCGACAATGAGTAATTAATTCCTAATTAATTCACAATGTCAAATTAATCAGAATACGAATTATCCCAAAAAGATATTTTCTTATAGAATCCAGGAGACTTGAAATTTCGCAAAAATGATGTAGGTGGACTTAATTAAAAACCAAATACTAAAATCAATTTACAATTTATTTCAGACACAAGATAACTCCACTTTGGATGAAATTTGGACAGTAAGTTAAACACTCTTCAAGGCATCATATATAATTTTTGTAGAATTTTTGAAACAACCATGTGTGAGATATAAATTTAAGAGCTCAATTTGGGTAAACTATGTAATATTTTCAGTTAAACATTTTTAATTAATTACTCATAATTCACAAAAATACAAATAAATACTCAGAACGTAGATAATTAGTTGCTCAACACAAAGGTATTTTTCATTGAATAAAATTGTGCAAAATTGATGTCCAAATTAAAAGTGAAACACAGGGGTATCTTTGCAAATAGAGAAACTAGAATTACAATGCAAATATATACAGGGACTGTTATGCAATTATTGAAACATGAGAAATATAATATGCAAATTTCACAATAAAAAATTTAAAAAGAAATGGACCTTCTTCTTCCTCTGGAAACGATGGTGAAGAACCCAATAGAGGCGTGGTCGACGCAGCCGCTCGGCGGCGCCGCGGAGGATGAGGGGGCACGGTGGTAGGTTGGCGGAGAGGACGGGCAGCGCAGCGTGGGAGCCGCGGTGGCAGGTTGGACGACGGAGGACGGTGCCGGCCGTCGTGGAGTGGAGGAGCCGGTGGTGGCGTGGCCGGCCGCGCAGGGCTGCACGGAGGAGGGGGAAGCGTCGCTGGAGCGTGGGCGTGTGGCGGCGTCGCCTGGGCTTCGCGACCTGGCGGTAGCCGCGTGAGCGCGGTGGAGAGTGGGGGATGGGGCGGCGGCGGCGCCAGCCGCTGCTGCTCCTGTTTATTTTTTGATTTTTTTGTAAATTTTTTTCTTTTGTTTTAGTTTTTTTAATTTCTTTAATTTTTTTATAAACAGGAAACAAATCTGTATATAAATATGAAGGTGGACAATGGGTAGATGGCTTTGGGGGTATGATGAGGTTGATGTTACTATGATGAAGGTGGTGGTGGTGAAATGATGTGATATAAAAAAATAAGGAAACAAAATATGAGATAAAATAAAATAACAAGAGAAATGAAGAGGAATACTTACCTGAGATTCGCTGGATTGTAGAGTAGCTACGCTGGACTCCTGTCATCGCCTCGATCTGATTGGCGAAATAAAATCGGAGAAGCTAAGCGAGCTCGATGGGAAACTCGTGACGCGGAACGGAGCTCCGCGGATCTCGCCTGAAGGAGGTCGTCGCTTGAGGAAGATGTATCGCCGTTGTCACCAACAAAACACTCCAAGCTCTCTCCCTTTTCTATTAGAATGGTGGATAGGAAAAAATTGTGGATGTAAAGAGAAATATAAAGAGAAGAGAAAGGGAGGTTAGAATGGAGGTGGTGTTGAATGGGAGGTTAGATTAATGGTGGAGTTGAATGGAGGTTAGATGAAGAATGTGGGGTGGAATGGGAGTTGTTGGTAGAAAAGAAGAGGGAAGTTAGTGTAGAGAATATAATTAGATAAAAGAAAATAAAAGTAGGCTACAAAAAAGAGAAAATAAAATAAATAGAAGAAAAAGAGTGGGGAATTTACAAAAGAAGATATACAACATGTACATATTTTTTTGTTTGATTTATAACTTTTTTGTCTTTTTAATAGTAGCTATGTACAACAGAAAAATACAATAAAATACTACAATCAAAATACAACACCACCATGATTTTTTTTGTATTTTTAATAATTAAGAAAGATAAAATAAAAAATGAGAAGAATGAACATATACATAATATACAATGTACATCTAGGTCCCAAAACCCAACTTCTGCAAATGAGCTCCGATTTTAATAAAACCACTTCCGTTGGATAGATAATTTTCTAACTTGAACTTTAAAAGTGAGTTTGGTGAATTCGGAGTTCATACAGAGCGGGAATTTGGCTTGGAAATTGGACTTTACGGCTTTTTGTCTTCGGGATCTAGGAGCATTTATTTGAGGTGAAATTTGTTTTATATTTTTGTATTTTTATATACATTTTTATAAACAAGTTAGAAAAGAATTAGCCAAAAAGGAGTTGAAATAAAATTATTAAAAATATAAGAATTTTGGGCTATTTACAGGTGAAAAACTCCTTTATTTTTGCGGCTTTTTATTGTTAATTTATTTTTTACAATATAATATATAATAATTAATGCATTTTATTTACAGGAGTCATTTTGTTAATTTATGGATTTTATATACATTTATTAGGGAATTTACTTGTGGATTTTGCTAAGATCAAGATATTGAGATGATGAATCGTGGATTCATCAGGTGCGTCTTGTCATGTGAAGTGTGGTCCTAATACAATACCAGCACAAGCAATATAATATTCTAATGAAAGTGCTCTAAGAGTGGCGAGTGCAGGTCTATCCTACGAACCACTCAAGTCGAGCCCCACCCTCACCAGAGAGTGAAATAGGTCTCGACAGACCACAAATAGCAGAAGAATGTCCAAAGTCTGAGTACACAGGCGATATCACAAACGGAATCCACTGGGAATTGTGCATTACCTAAATTACTATAAATTAATTACAAAAATCAAATAATTGCAGAAAATAAATCCTAAGGACTCTCTCATGACTTGACTCGATCTTAATTTTATGTGTTATTATAGTTGGCTTAATTCCCTAAAAAGTCAGCCTCTAATGATCCTAAGATGCTCGGTCACCTAAGCGATTGCTCCGTCGCATCATGTCCCTCGCACAAAAATAAGACGGTGTTCATAGAGATAGAAACAATATATTAAATAAAATAAAGCAAACAAAATAAATACATAAATAAATAAATAGATACAAGAAGAAAAAACAAAGTTATAATTACACGAAGAACCAGAGGTCAGACTAGTAAGGGTAGAAAACCCAGTAATATATAGATTTTCTAAAAAATCAACCTAAGTCGTGCCTCCCCGGCAACAACAACATTTGATGAATCCGAAATTACCCTTGCTAATTACACGGAATCAACAATTAAAATAACGTTGTAGGCAGGCAAGGGAGGCATTTGTCTCCTTAGATAGATTAATAGTTGATTTAGAATTTAAGTTTTCATAAAAGCATTTTATAAATTTTTTATGTAATGAATAAATGCCATGCAAATTCAGGCTAGTTTAGGGAATAAAATGCAATTTTTGATCAAATCAAGTCCAAAAATCCTCAAACTAGGCCAAAGGTAAATATTTTGAAATTAATGCTCTGCATTTTTTAGTAATTTTCTGATGCGAGATGACTTAATTACAAACTAAATATGCATGCATGGTGATTTTTCGCAAACTTATTTTAATAAACAGAAAACCAATTTATTTTTCAAAAATAAAATTATCCTAGATAATCTATGTGAGAGGAATCTAGGAAAATTAATATATCCTAAAAATAATGGGTCTTTAGTCTAATAAAAATCAATTATTCAAATCATCAATTCTTTTATTACAACCTCGATATACGTGTGAATGCAATTAAATTTTGGAACAATGTAAGACACACTAAAATCTATCTACTTTCAAATTTTGAGATTTCATGGAGCAACGATTAATTTATTATCAATTTAATAGCATGCAGTGGTTAAAATATGTTTTTTACCGCAAAAATAATTATGTTAAATCAATCACATTTTGCAAAAATTCAATCAAACCTCCACATGATAGTGCATAAATTGTTGTACAATGCACAATTTTTAGAATAATAAAATGATGACAAAATGATGTTCAAATTGACATGCAAAGATAAGGTCCTAAATGCAATTAGAGAATAAGATGCATAAAAAGAAACATGCTTACATGGGGCCTAAGTGTTATTACCGAAACTCCACTAGAGATATTGCAAAATGCATAAGAGCATCTGTCGTACATGTGCCCTGTTTGAATAGGGGCTTGTTGGTGATTGTGAAGGAGGGTCGGGGAGATGGTACAAATTCTCCAAGGGGCACGTGATGCGCATGTGCCACTTGGAAGGCATAGACCTTTGCGAAATTAGCTGAAGAACAGGGGGCTGCTCTGTAAAATTTCCACGTGCCCTAGTTGGAGAAGGGTGTGAGTGCAATATGGGATACCGCGGGGGCACGAGCACAATATTCCTCTGCCCCACATGCAGACCATGTGCTCATGTAGGCTTGGGGGAATCTTCAAGTGTCTTGGCTTAGTCTTGGTTGGCCATAGCTCCATGTGGTACGATCTTATGGCTTCGAAGCTACCGAAGCACGTAGGCTAGGGCAGCGGGTTGGTAGATGCGACCGGACTGCTGGAACTAAATGCAAGTGTACCCCTTGGATCAAAATACAAGTAATGTAACTTAATTGAGGATGTGGAAGCTTGATACATGGGGAAGTTTATTGGACATGCGAGCCCACGACGAGCCATTATGCAATAAATGATATTGCAAATATCATTCCCTGATCTGAAATAAAGAATAACTAATTTGCATAATAGGTCCCTTAATACAATTATGGTTATGTACCATAACCATCTTAATGATCATACAGTTGTTGATTCAATTATTGAATCATAGAGGTTGGTGCTTGGATGAATATCTAAAGAGTTAGATTGAGGACCCATCAAGCACCGTCAAATTATTATTTAGTGATGATCTCCAGCCTAAGTAGGAGATGGTAATCCTTTCTCATTTGGTTGATATCTGACCGACCTCTTGATGCAGGTCCTCTGCATGGGAATAGAGATTCCGAGGTGTCAGATTAGATAGGTAAAAGAGTTGACTTAACGATATCGAGATAACCAAAGACATATGGCATATGCTGTCATGATATAGGCACGCATCCTCTGATCGGAGACAGATGTGTTACTATATGTTTTTGTACATTTAGCAGACCAATAGGCTGATGACCTAACCAAGGTCTATACACCGGCGCACTGGTGTGCATGCAAGGGCTTATGAGTAATACAATCTCTCAAAGGGATCATACAGGTTCATTGCTGAAGCGGAAGACATGAGCTCACTCATAAGATATTGGGAAGAATCAAATTCCACGCGTGGTCGTCTCGCTTTGGAAGCTTGATTGAATTTGTAAGGTTTGATATAACCTTTTGGAAAGTATATGATCAACACCTAGGTATGATATATGCTTTTGGAAGGTATATTATCGATACCAACTCCCAATGATCGAATGAGAACCTTAATGATAAAAATCCTGAAGGAGACAGTCTAAAAGAGATCTAAAACTTCGGATTTGTTCTAGGTCTTTCAATATGCATGATGTACAGGTACTAGGAATGCCTGATGGTGATGTGATCATAAATGATTGTATAACCATGAGGCTTCCATTCCGAGGAAGTGATGAAACATGTCTTGATTTTAGTGACTCACTCATAGAGAAGTAATATGATCTTAGTCCAACTGATGGACATTGATCTGAATGTGATTCAGATGTAATCAGAAGATTAGATTTGTGGTCTTGATTTAATCAAGCATCTATTAGAGGTCTACAAGATCTGGATTTGAGATGTGATCTCAATATTCAATTCACTAAATGTGGAACAATACAATCGTCATGTCCTCATACCCAAGTATCCGCGGAGAAAGCACATTATCCTTGAAAGAGTTCATGGATAATTTTATTGTTGATATATGTATATGAGCTTTAAGAAAGTGGATAAGTAAATGTGATTTAATTATAATGGTTAATATGAATTTGATTAATATTATTAGGAGAGTTATCTGAGATAATTAAATGTGATTTAATTATCAAAGTTCTGAATAATGTGAATGTGATTCATGTTATTTGGGTACATGAGAAAAGAGATCCAAGATGATTAAATGTGATTTAATTATCTTGTATATGAATAATGTAGATACCACTATCCATATTAATTAGGTATATTATAAATGTAATTTATAATATATTAAATAGAGCTTATTGTGATTTATATTTGTTAGTTAATTATTGATGTCAATTGGATTCACATGTGGATGATTAATTGAAAATATAACTTACATTTTGTTTTGGGATGTGAATGTGATTCACATTTTTCCGATGGCATGATTGCAATGTTCACACGATAATTATGAATTATTTTTATGAAATAATTTACAACAAATGTTGATGTAAATCTTGGAAATCTCATGAGATAATGAGATCTCATGAGAGTTTGAGGAGATATACCCATTCTATCTCAAATGAGTAGTTGTCCTTCCTTCTTTAGGGGATATGATCAATCTCCTCATTATCTCCAAGACAAGTCAAATGATTTAAATTAAAAATTAATTATATTGATTTATCAATATATATTAATTTAAATTAAATCAATTGTTGTTGTGTTTTTACAACAACATCATGTCCATTGAAAGAAACTCAAATTAATCCCAACCATTGATTTTGTGTTATCCATGGATTGAGATCCATGGATCCCAAAATTCTATATAAGAAGAGGCGCCCCTTGCTCTTCGGGTTACACCATTACGAAATATGCCCCCCCCCTCTCTCTCTACACGCTAAATGCTCTCTCCCTCTGTCTCTCTTGTGGCTGTCCACCATGGAGCCCTTGAGAGAGTCGCCATCGTCGTAGCATCGTCATTATGCTGCTGAAGTATTTGCCCATGGATCTCAGTCTCCTTCGGTGCACCTCTCTCATGAAGAAGACATCGAATCTCGTGTGACGAGATAAGGAGATTCTCCACTTGGATCATCAACATGGATTGTGAGGGGCACGCGTCTCATTAACGGCTCGCAAGCGTCTCCTCCGTTGGATCAGACTTGAGACAGTGGGTCTTTTGATTTAGAGACTCAATCGCAACTACGCTTCAAGAGGTAACCTTAATACCTATTTGTGATTTACATGAAATGATCCAAGAAATGTACTTGGATCATGTGGTTTCATCACATTAACAATTTTTTAATTCTGTTGTATCGAGCAACTAGTGCGACTAGTCGCTCCTGATCGTATACGATGCAATCATCACGCTTCCGTGAAGAGCTTGAGGATCTCCCCATATAATTCAAATGGTATCATAGCCAGGTTGGAGTTTTTGGATGCGATTCATAAACTTAGGAAGACTTGGCTAATTTCATTTTTGTAGCCCTTTTTTGTGAATTTTTTCGGCCCTTTTTTATATTTAAGCATGAAAGTATTACTTGTATATGATCTCCATTAACTAAGGAAACCACAGGATTTGAGTTTGCGTGATTTAGAGTCCGATGACTCAAGATATGATCATTTTAATGAACCTATATCCATTATTTCGAGATGGTGAATCATGTCGTAATTAAAGAGTTAGTTAATATTTTAACACATCTAAAAATATGTAATATTACCTTGATTTATGTTTTAAATCAAATTAGCAAACTTTAGAAACTGATTGTGCATGATTTGGATTTAAAATGAATGAGATGTGCTAATTTTATTAAGTGAGGGGTCACTTCTGGATATTGCATACTTAATCGAGAACCTTGTTATTGTCATTTAATTTTTATAGAAATTAATGGTTACTTTCTTGAGATAATTATTGACAAATAATTTTGAAATATGTAAAGATGATAATTATTTCATTAAATGACATTTCCTTAACCAATAACTGATTAGATATGATCTAGATCATAAATTGGTTACATCATACACTTCCAACAAACATGTTGCTTGAATAGGTTTGGGAATTTGTTTTGCAAATTTCCTTATAATCAAAATGGTTTTGATTATAACTATAATATAACTTCGGTTGAAAAACTGATTATCATCTCAAGTACAAGGTGATTGACTTGGCATTATTTTTTCCCGAGGCACGTATGGTGCCTAGTCGGGTAGCGTTGGGGTGGCAGGTTGCACCGTGTGTGGTCTATCCCAATCGTGTCAGTACTGGCCATGACAACGGGCAGGGAACGGATATTGCTTGAGAAATCATGATGTATTTTTCTAATTATTAAAATTTGAATATTTCAAGTAACAATTAAAAAATGTTTGTTAAATGTTAATTGGATCATTAATTTAAAATGATTAGAGTAGTTAGAATCCAATTAAAATTAAAACACTATGTTATAAATAGAGTAGTTATTTCCCTTGGAAGAATTAATCGTAATGAATATGATTCATAATGATTAATTAGAATTTAAACATGATATGGAGGATCAAATAAGTATCATCCATGGTCTCCTGTCAAGGCAAAGGGTTCCGTCGTCAAGGATTGTATGTAGGAGACACCTGTCTTAAGTGACAGATCCTGCATACAAGCGCATCTGAATCAGGTTCTTTGCTTCTCGAAAGAGTAAGGCCGTATGCGTAGTGACCCCAATGTCGTGTCCTCATATTATTGGGGTGATATTGGATTGTGCATAGCGAGTTCTAATCCTGATGATTGTTGGTTCAATTAATGATGGGTCAACATCACCTTAAGGGCGGTGGGCCCGGGTGTTAAAGACCGAATCGGGAGATGCAGGTTGTACGTGCAAAGCAGAATGTGTTCCTGATTCATTTTATCCGAGTTACAGGTTCTCATATTATTCAGATGTGACAAAGATAAGAAACGAGATCCCAGATCTTGCTTGAGATACAATGGTAAGTATATCTCTTACATTGAAAGTGATTAAGGGAATCAACTTTCAGTGTTGACATGGCAAGAAAACTTTGATATAAAAATTCCTAAATCAAAGTAAAATGTGTGTGTGTGTATATATATACATATATTTATGCAAATTCTCATTTCAAATAATCCTCACTAAACCCACTCAATACTATACTCAATAATAATCAGTAAAATATCATGGATTGGATCCATGATCAAGATATTGTACTTGCAGTTGAACACATAATGTATGTGGTTGCAATGTGCAAGTTTCTTCATAAGAATGAGGAATGACAATTAAATAAGATAACATGACTACAACCCTAGGGTTTGTATGTCTCTATAGTCTTGATCTCTCATCCAATGTACTTTGTAAGTGACATGTCGATGATGATCGTACTTGTCAAATAATCCTTATAAAAATCGAAGAAGATGTTCGGGCATACATATGTGCTCTCGATATTTAATCATGAATGACATGGTTCATTGCATCATGCATAATGGTGGCTCTATAAGAGATGATGTACTCAAACTGTTTGAGTACCTGCCTGAACCAAAAGTCTTTAAGAGTTTAGATGGATGTAGATACGATGAGTGTCATCATTCTACCATCTATACTCAAATCATTCATGAAACTTCATAATATTCATATTGTATGAATTAAATGAAGCATGTATAAATGTTGAAATACTTTTATATTTTATGAATTAAACCTAATAGTTCCTTTATCTTAAGCAATGGTTGTTTAGAGATGAAAGGAGCGCAGTGGAAGAATGGGTCTGACCCCAGTTAGAAGGAAAGTCAAAGAGTTGATTGTACTTCTATGGTTTCCGCACACATATGACATCCAAAGGGTCAGATAAATGCCAATACTACAATGAGCTAATGTGTTGATAGTATGACTATCAAGTCTATCTAGGATCCTTAGAGAAGGACTCAAATAGTGCATCGGAATAATATACATTTAATCGTTGAAATTGACTTTCTTATTGGATAAGATAAAAGTCTAATCATTGTATCTTATTCTTCTGAAAACACTTGCAATTGGTTGCATGTGTTTTCGAAGACTAGAAAATTTGATCTTAAGGTTTAATAGTCATCCACATGGATGTTGACGCAATTGTTGCAACAATCTTTATTCGATAGATAGACTTCATATTTTCAGTGGGAGAGCCCTCAGTCTGAGAGAATGTCTCTATGACCTGGATATTAGAATACACTCATTGTTTATTTCTAAATGTTGGAAATAAACATAAATTCTAGAATAGACCTATCATAAAGAGTTATGATGGATATATTTTAGATAGTATTATGATATCTGGAGGACTCTACTAAATTAGAAAATTAATGAGCGGTTCTAATACTGAAAATTGAACCTTAAAAAGATCAATAGGAGGATGAAGATCATTTGACAATGATCTAGCATCAAATATTGGACATATGTCTATTGATGAGATCAATAGACTGGTAAGAGATGAAACATTAGATTGTCAGAAATTTCAAATCTTACATACTTGTGAATATTGTATTCAATGTAGAAAATGTCTAATGCAGCCTTCTTTGGAAATGATGTTGATGCCAAGGTATTCAAGATCTCATACATATTGATGTATTGGATAATCTGTATCATAACAAACATTGATGATATGTGATATCATTTGATGATTAATTGTGATATGAGATTTCTTCCGTTCACCTTAGAAACCTTTGAAATGTTCAAAGATTTCATAATTTTAGTTTAGAACCAAAGTTTGAAGGAAGATGAAATGTATTTGATCTAATCTAGTTAGCTTGTACCTATTAGATGAATTCAAGGAATACCTTATGGAGATATGAATAACATTCCTATCTCACTCCTCCTGATATACCTAAACTAAATAAAGTGGAGATACAATTGATCATGTGTGACATGATTTTATCAATGATTAATCTTAGCATAATTATCTCTTAATTTATAGGTATATATGTAGTAGAGACTACAATATATATCCTTATAAGGTTCCATGCTAGTAAGCTGGAATCTTGCACCGGAGAGTGCTACTTCATTACAAAAATAAAGGATAGTGTTGGATACCTACTTTATGACCTTTAGATTCTTAAAATATTTCAACTCTAAGGATATGATTCTTTAATGATTAAAATCTTGAGAGTCAAGATGAAAATGAAGTGAAGGAACTCATTAAACCTTGAGAAGATAATGAGGCTCCTAAAATCAGAAACTAAAAGGATAATTAAAGATGAAATACTAATACCTCTTCAAATGAGTTTGATGATGGATTCCATGTGTCAGCGAAATCAGATAATGATCGGACTTCATGTGATGAAGCTTCTGAAGATCATGTCATGGAAAGATGGGAGTTAGCAATTAAGTCTAAAGTAGACTTTGTATACAAGTGTTGTATATGGACCCTCAAGGATCTACCTATATGGGTATGACCCGTTAAGGTGTAAATGGATCTTCAAGAGAAAGAGGGAACCTGGTGAGAAGGTAGGGACCTTCAAAGCACGACTCATAGCCATGAACTACAAATCGAAGAGAAGACATTGCTTGCAATGAGACTTGCTCTTCAGTGACCTTGCTTAAACCCATCGGAATATCGCTAACTATAGCTACACAACTTGACTTCGACATCTTCAAGATGGAAGTCAATATAGCATTTCTCTATAAATACCTATCCAAGGTTAATCATATGAAGTAGCCTCAGGGCTTCATAGCTAAGGAAAGCAAGGTGTGCAAGCTAAGGAATTCCATCTGTGGACTCAAATATGCTTCTTGTACTTGGAACATTGAATCTGATGAAATCATAAATGTTATGATTTCAGATAGAATCTTGATGAATCGTGTGAAGCTTAGTGGGTGTGCCATTGTGTTCATCGTGCTAAATGTATATAATATCCTAATCATTTGGAATGATATAAGGATAATAATAAGTGTTTTATAGACTGGTTATTCCATACCTTGATATATGATCTCAAGGATACCTCTTAAGATCTTCGTTCTGAAAGTGTTCAGAAGCAAAGAGAAAGCGGGCATTGGAACCGTCACATTAGTGGTACACCTTGGACATATTCCTTTTTTTTTTGGAAAATTCCAAGAAAGGCTTCTTTTCCTTAAGATGTGGTACTGACCTATCTGAAGGGATAACACCTCAAAGAGTTGAGAAAGTGAATGCTAGAACTGCTTGCCCTTGTGCATCAGTTATGAGAAGCCAGATGTATGCTTGATGTGTACAAAACTAGACATCTGCCATGCAGTAGGAGTAGTAAACATTTACTAATCATACTATGGAAATAAAACACTTGATTGAAGTAATACCAATATCTTCATAGATTATAATACCTTAGAGATAGTGATCTCTAAGTCTTATCTTCAAGAGCTCAAGACTATATAGATGGAGATCTAAAAGGTCTTAACTGTGGATACCTTAGGAGATAGAGATCTACGGGAATAAGGGTATTCGGATAAGGATAATAAAAATTACATACTGCTTATAATAATTATCGAGCTGTAGTGTCAAGGACGCTATAACTAATAAAATTAAGTGTTGGTTGCATAAGATGCAACATTCGCATTGGATGCAAGCACTGTTACTGGGGATATGCAATTGTCGTAAAAGGACTTGATGTAATCTCTTGGGAACAGAGTGGCTGATCAGCTTACCTAGATATTTCCCTGAATAGACTATGATTGTCACATGAGTGCAGGTTTAAATGATTAGCCCATTAATGGCTCTTTGGGCTACTGGGAGATTATTGGACATGCGTGCCCACGACGAGCCATTATGTAATAAATGTTAATGCTAATATCATTCCCTGATCTGAAATGAAGATTAACTAATTTTCATAACATGTCCCTTAGTATAATTAGGGTTATGTACCATGGCCATCTTAATGATCATACAGCTGTTGATTCAATTATTGAATCATAGAGGCCGGTGCTTGGATGAATATCTAAAGAGTTAGATTGAGGAGTCATCAAGCACCATCAAATGATTGTTAAGTGATGATCTCCAGCCTGAGTAGGAGATGGCAATCCTTTCTTATTTGGCTGATATTTGACCAGCCTCTTGATGCAGGTCCTCTACATGGGAATAGAGATTCCGAGGTGTCAGATTAGTTAGGTCAAAGAGTTGACTTAATGAGATCGAGATAGCCAAAGACCTATGTCATATGCTATCACGATATAGGCAAGCATCCTCTGACCGGAGACAGATGTGTTACTATATGTTTGAGTATGTACATTTGGAAAACCAATAGATCGATGACCTAACCAAGTACTATACATCGACGCGCTAGTGTGCATGCAAGGGCATATGAGTTATACGATCTATCAAAGAGATCATACATGTTCATTGTTGAACTGGAAGACATGAGCTCACTCATAAGATATTGGGAAGAATAAAATTCCACGCGTGGTCATCTCGTTTTGGAAGCTTGACTGAATTTGTAAGGTTTGATATATGCTTTTGGAAAGTATATGATCAACACCAAGGTATGATATATGCTTTTGGAAAGTATATGATCGATACCAACTCCCAATGATCGAATGAGAACCTTAATGATAAAAATCCTAAAGGAGACAGTCGAAAAGAGATCCAAAACTTTGAATTTGTTCTAGGTCTTCCAGTATGCAGGATGTACAGGTATTAGGAATGCCTGAGGGTGATGTGATCATAAATGATTATATAACCATGACGCTTCCATTCTGAGGGAGTGATGAAACATGTCTGGATTATAGTGACTCCTCTCAAAGAGAAGTATTCTGATCTTAATCCAACTTATGAACATTGATTTGAATGTGATTCAGATGTAATGAGAAGATTAGATTTGCGGTCTTGATTTAATCAAGCATCTACGAGAGGTCCGCAAGATATGGATTTGAGATGTGATCTCAATATCCAAGTCACTATACATGGAACAATACAATCACCATGTTCTTATCTCCATGTATCCGCGGAGAAAGCACATTATCCTTCAAAGAGTTCATGGATAATTTCATTGTTGATATATGTATCCGAGCATAGAGAAAGTGGATAAGTAAATGTGATTTCATTTTCATGAATAATATAAATTTGATTCATATTATTAGGAGAGTTATCTGAGATAATTAAATGTGATTTATTATAAAAGATGTGAATAATGTGAATGTGATTCATGTTATTTGGGCACATGAGAAAAGAGATCCAAGATGATTAAATATCTTAATAAATTTAAGTACAAATCAAGAAAAATAAGTTTCCATAGTTTTCTAATTTGATTTAAAACATAACACAAGTGATATTCATGCTTTTCTAGGTGTTTTAAGACCGTAATTAATTCTTTATGCATCAAGATTCACTGTCCCCGAAACAGTGGTACTTGTTCATTAAAATGATCATAATTTGGGCAATCAGCTTCCAAATCACGCAAACTCAAATCCCACGGTTTCCTTATTTAATGTAAACCATTATACAAGTGATAATAATGTGTTTAAATACTTTTAAATAGGGCTGCAAAATGTACTAAACAGGATTGTGTGAATGAAATGTGATAAACATCACACAACCAAAAAATGCCCAACTCATCCTAGGTTCATGGATCATATCCAAAACCTCCAACCTGACACCGATACCACTTGAAGGATATGGGGAGATCCTCAATCGCATCACGGAAGCATGAGGATTGCATCGTATGCGATCGAGAGTGACTAGTCGTATTAGTTGCTCGAGGCAACGGGATTTAAAAATTTTCAAACCCGATGAAACCACATGATCCAAAAACACTTCTCGGATCATTTTATCTAAACCACAAACATATATTAGGTTTACATCTTGAAGCGTGATTAAGATCGAGTCTCTAAATGAAGAGGCCTCTTGTTTCAAGTCCAATCTGACGGAGGAGATGCTTTCAAGCATGTTGATGAGATGTGTGCTCCTCGCAATTCATGTTGATGATCCAAGTGGTGAATCTCCTGATCTCATCACACGAGATCCAACATATTCTTCACAAGCGAGGCGCATCTAAGGAGACAGAGATCCATGAGCAAACAATCCGGCAGCATAACGACGATGTTGCGGTGATTGCGACTCTCTCTAGGGATCCATAGTGGATGGTCACAATGAGAGAGAGTTGGCATGTACAGAGAGAGAGTTTAATTCCTCTTGGAATTATGTGTGTGTGTCTAAAAGGCAAGGGCTACCCTTCCTTTTATACTAGTTGGATGTATATGTATCTCAATCCATGTGCCCTCTTAATCCAATCGTTTAGATTAAAAGATTATTAATAAATGGTCATGATTTGTTGTTATAAATTTGCAACAACAAATATAATTAAAATAAATTATTTATATCCATTTATCAAGATACAAATGAATTTATTTTAATTTCAATTATAATAAATAGATAATAAGGGAGGCAACCACGACCCTAAAAAGAGGGTGGTTGTCCCCCCTTGACTTGGTCAAGATGGACGGCCACCTTGTTGGTGGTTTTGTATTCCTTAATATTTTTATTATATAGGATAAAATGCAATAACTATTTTTACATTTATCTTCACAAAACAATTCCAAATTAAATTTGTGAAAACATCAATCATGCCACTAATAAATATGAATCATGTTCATATATCCAACATAATATGTAAATTAGATTTACAATTATATGTTTATCGTGAATCCAATTCACAACAACATATAATTTGTAACTCTATTTATAATTAAATCTCTCCATCATATTATAAATCATATTTGTAATATCCATGATTATCGTGGATAATGATTTGCACATTAATCATATCCTTGATAATTAAATCATATTTAATCATCTTGGATCTCTATTCTCATGTGCCCAAATAACATGAATCACATTCAAATTATTCACATCTTTGACAATTAAATCACATTTAATCATCTTAGATGACTCTCCTTATAATATGAATCAAATGCATATTATTCAGGATTATTAAATCATATTTAGTTATCAATTTTCTCAATGCCTGCATACATTTATCAACAATGAAATTATCCATGAACTCCTCCAAGGATAGTGCGCTTTCTTCGTGGATACTTGGAGTACAGGACGATTGTATTGTTCCACGTATAGTGACTTGGATATTGAGATCAACATCTCAAATCCATATCTTGCGGACCTCCCATAGATATTTGATAAAATCAAAGTTGTAGATCTAATTTTCTAATTGTATCTGAATCACATTCAAATCAGTGTCCAATATTTGGACTAAGATCAGATCACTTCTCTATGAGAGAGTCACAAAAATCCAGACCTATTTCATCACTCCCTCAGAATGGAAGCATCATGGTTATACAATCGTTTATGATCATATCACCCTCAGGTATTCCTAATACATGCACATCCTGCATACTGGAAGACCCAGAATAAACCCGAATTATTAGATCAGATTTACACAATCTACTTTAGGGATTTATCATTCAGTTTCTCATTCGAATATTGGGAGTTGGTATCGATCATATACTTTTCGAAAGCATATATCATACCCAGGTATTGATCATATACTTTCCAAAAGAATATATCAAACTTACAAATTCAGTCAAGCTTCCAAAGTGAGACGATCGTGCACGGAATTTGATTCTTCCCAATATCTCATGAGTGAGCTCGTGTCTTACGGTTTAGCAATGAACATGTATGATCCCTTTAAGAGATTGTATTACTCATATGCCCTTGCATGCACACTAGCGCCGGTGTATACACCTTGGTTAGGTGATCAACCTATTGGTCTGTCAAATGTACACACTTAAATATATAGTAGCACATCTGTCTCCGGTCAAAGGATGTGTGCCTATATTGTGACAACATACGACATAGGTCTTTGGTTATCTCGATCTCGTGAAGTCAACTCTTTGGCCTAACTTATTTAACACCTTCGAATCTCTATTCCTATGCAGAGGACCTGCATCTAGACAGACGTCAGTTAGATATCAGCCTTTAGACAAAAGATTGCCATCTCCTTCTCTGGCTAAGATCCTTTCTAAATAATCATTTGACGGTGCTTGATGAGTCTTCAATCGAACTCTTTAGATATTCATCCAAGCACCAACCTCTATGATTCAACAATTGAATCATCAATTGTATGATCATTAAGATGACCATGGTACATTACCCTAATTGTACTAAGGAACCTATTATGCAAATAAGTTACTATTCATTTCAGATCAGGAAATGATATTTCCAATAACATTTATTGCATAATGGCTCATCGTTGGCTTCCATGTCCAACAACCTACAGCTTAAAGATCATTGTATAATTATATGAGAGAACATTCTTTAAGATCTGTGACTTACTTGAGAAAAATATTGATCGCATTCTTGGAGATAATAATCTTTAATCATAGTTTCATTCTATTCCCCAGTCTATTTTATTTATTTATTTATTTACTCTTTCTTTTATGCTTCTTTTTTTTACATCGAAATTATTATCACAACTGATTAATTATTTAGATTAATTTGAAATCATGCAACAAAAGAAAACCATTTCCAGATTACGACCTTGGTATACTTACCAAGAAAAAAGTTTGTCAGAAGTTCAAAATTACGGTTTTTGTTGAATCATTTTCCACCTCCTATATCACGACCATTCAACATTATTAAAGAGGTGGAAACATGATTCATCACTCTATGACTTTTGGTTTTCGGACCCCCGACTAATGAACTTGCCTTAATAATTAAATGAAATTCTCTTCTTGATCGCTTTTTACCCGTCTTCATAGGTGATAATCGATTCTTCACAAAACTTTGAAGATCAGACACATACACCATGACCTTGATCAATGGAAGCTCTAATATTAGTCTTGCAAAATGCTTCCATTTCAATGGTATCCAATGTTTTTAGTTTTTCAAATTTTCCTTTTTTTTGTAGTTTGAGTAAAGTCAATGAAATAGTCAATGGATTGATTAGTAGTTTTGGTGATTCTTGATTGTGGTGTTCAATCTGAGTGTCTTGCACACGATGTGTCTCGGTTCGCTTTCTAGTTTCTTCACTCCTTAGTTGTTAATCATTTCCTTAACTAATTGGATGACACTATGAAGTTGATTAGTTAAACCATCGGTTCTATGGTTAATCCGAGTAATGTCATCCTTCAACGTCACATGAATTTGAGAAGAATAACCTTATCCATCATGCTATAACTCCATCATGAATTCTTGAGTTGAGTGATAACCATTCCTCGTGCTCGTGGTTTATTCTAGTCATGCCAAATTTCCTTAACTCTGAGTCTCAAGTGTAGGGTCAAAGAGAAGGTAATCGAACTCGGGAAGAGAGTCATACCGAGTAGGGGATGGTTCAAACAGTGAATTGTGCATTGTAATCAGGAATCATGTTTCTCTTTCAAGTTAGGTTACATTCTTTTCCATTCTTGAATTCACTCGCTCCATTTTTTCTACATAGTATTCATTTGGTTTTGAGTTAATGAGCGATTAATACTTAAGGTCTCCGAAGACATGCTTCTACCACTCTTAATTAAAAGGCTATGGTCGTTTATGGCAGGTGATAAAGAGCATGTAACAAAAAAATGCGGCCAAATTTTTATTTTACTTGGACAAGTCCTAAGACCGAACTCATGGAGGTGATATGAGGGTCTATAATTGATTTTCAAATAACTTAGAATATTAGGTTCTCAAAAGAAATGAATTTTCATAGCTTTTAATTTTTGCAGATTTTTATGGATTTTTAAATAAAAGATATGTAATTAATTGAAATAAATATGATGAATGAATTTAATGTCAGAAAATGATGCTATGCAATGTGTAAGAGAAAATAAATAATGCAATTTTAAATAATGATCATGAATGAAGCAAGAACAAAAGCATGCCAAACAATGAGCATCTTGATTTAATCCCCAAGCCATCTTAATTGATTATGCAAATCAATGATTGCCAAATAAATTCCCAAAATACTACCCTCAATTTCTTACAATTTAATGAGCCACAAAATCGGTATCAATGAATAAATATGCTTACAAATATCAAATAACTTCCTCAAATTTATTGATACCAATATACTATCTCAAATTGATCATTTCATTATATTATATGATAGATAATGAAGAGAGCTTAAAACGATATTAAATCCATAAAAATTGGATAAATAATGCTCAAGTTATAAATAATACAAGTCTAGAGGGCCTGAATGTAATTAAAATAAATAAATACTCTCAAAAAGACTTTTTACAGTCTCTTTTGCAGTTTTAAAAACCCAAAGGGGTGCTTCTTATAATCTCCCTACGTTTGGGATACACATGTGAATTCCAGAATGTGGGTGGGGCACTCTGCAACTTGCCCATAAGCATGTTCATGAAGCATGTAGGGGACCTCTACAAAAATTTCAGAAGTGGGGGTTGGGGGCGTAATTAACCCCTATTACATGAGTGAAGCATGTGGGGCTCTTTGCTTCGAAGGAAGGTGCGGACCTTACCTCCATGTGGCTGCTTCATGTTTGCTGTGAATCCACCTGAGACAGGGAGGCTTGTGTGGTCGAATAAGCGGTGGAAATAGGCACGTTTGAATGGTGGAGATGAAGGAGCAACCCTATCATAGATCTTCTACTGCAGTAGGTTTGACCACTCCTCCTCCTTGTCTTATGCAGGTCAAGTCCGATGGAGTATGTGTGTGTTGGCTTTCTCTAATGTGATGCTCCAGCATCGATCTGATCTTCCTTCACCTATGCCTGCAAGTAGGGGTTGGCTCGAGCTTGGGGGCTCGGTGTCAGTGTGAAGTGCCACAAAGAGAAAGGGGTATGGTGGTGCTTTGACAATCGTGGAGGGAGGATCTGGGCGACGTGAGGGGTTGCAGAGAGGATAGAATAAGAACATGAGAGGGTTAGAAGATGCTGATGGTTCATCATTGGTCGGGTTTTTTTGAAATTATTGAATGAAGAACAAAGAAGACGATGGTAGGCGTGATTAGCCGATTAAGGTGGTGGTTTCAGGAGAACGGAGACGTCGAGAAAAGGAAAGAGGTTTGAAAAAAAAAGAAGGATAAGGGATTATAACTAGGGCCTATTTGGTTACTAGGTTGGGCTGGGTTGGGTTGGGTTGGGGTATCCTCCTGTGAATAGTAGTTGTTCAGAGGGTTGGGATGATTGGAATGATAATTGTGATGTAATGTAACATTGATTATGTGTTATATTAACTTTTTTGATGGTTATAATATGTTTTTTATGTTAATAAATGTATTTGAACAAGGTTAAAAACCATTAAATCAAATAAATTGTAGGGTCAACACAAGTATTCCCAACCAGGAATGCAAGGTTGAAGATAGGGATATGCCAGGGTACCCCAGGGTACCCTGGAAACCAAAGAGGAACAGATTCGTCGAAGGGTTGGAGGATAAAAGCTTCAACTCCGATTGTTGCCTCTATGCCTAGTGATGGGAAGATTCACAGCTCACGGAAGAGGATCAACACAAGTATGGTGCCCATGGATTATGCCTAAGGGAAATGTTTGCCTTCCAGAGAGCTGCTATCACCAGTCACCAGAGGCCCCCTCTCTCTCATGCAAATGATGGCAGTGGATGATCTAGACCAGTGTAAGGAGATGGGTTTATAAAGGTGTCATTCTGGAGAAGGAGTCATGGGTCTTGTTTGCTGCAGATCGGATTAGGATAACGTGCGATTGGCGATGGTGGTAGAGGGTAGTTGCTGCAGAGTCGGAGGGAGTTGGGTCTCTGTTGTGATGGGGATAGAATCTATTGGGGTCCATTGGTTTCCAGGCGATGGTTGTTTGGGTGATGGGTTAGGATTAGGTTCCAGGTCACCGGAGATTTAGGGGTAGAGGAATAGATATAAGGGAGTGCAGTCGGAGAGAGTTGGGTGGGTGGAGAGGACAGAGAGAGAATAGATCTGACAATAGGAGGTTGGGTACAAAGGGGTTACATGTTAAGAGGGCTAAGATGTCATGGAGGTAATTGCTAGAGTTGGATGTGGGTTCTGCCGCGAAGAAGGAAGAGGATAGCGGGATTGGGTTCATGATCATTCGAGATTGGGGTTATGGTTGAGGATGCTTGTGTCGTCGGTTGTTGGGTGTCGTGACTGCATGTGACTGGGGATAGAGAGGATAGAGAGAAAAATATCAGAGAAGAAGGTGGTTGGCGAAGAGGGTGATTACTGGGAGGAGGCAGAGCAGAAGAGGTCGGGCACTGGTTGGAAGCGGAAAAGGATGTGGGGACTATTTGATCCTCCCAGATCCAATAGTGGAGGGTGATCGCGTGCTTAACATGAGAGGAGGAGGGTTAGGCTCGTGGAGATAGTAGCCATTGGATCGAATTTGACCAACAACATGAATGTGTGGTGCTAGGAAACAAAAGGGGAGCTGACTGGGCGTGAGGTGGGTTGACCTAGGAAGGTGAGGTGGCTCTGGTTATGGGGCACCACATCAGCTTTGACTTTGACTAGACATATGAAATGCAAACATAAATGGATAAAAAATAGAAAATGAACTCTAATCTAAAAATAGCCAAAATAAAAAAATGTTTACTTAAATGAATTCTACAATATTTACGAAGCACTCAAATTTAGATGGACTCAACTGTTCATGATACGATTTTTTCGGTGACATTTTATGTATATAAAATACCAATTTTTTAGTTTATATTTTTATTTGGTCTTCTGTATATGAATAATGTATGCAAAAATTTAACTACTGTGTAAAATAATGCAATGGACTCAAATGTAGTTTTTGGATTTTATTTGTTAAGAAAATGTCAACATAAATGAATGATGTTAATTATATATAGGTGACTTAGGTCAGTAGACTCAAGTCAGAATTTGTCTTTTTCTTTGCTTTTTCTAATTTTAATTTTATTTTTTAGAAAATTAGATGAAACGAAGGAACGAGAAAAAAATAAACAAAAAAGAGTCAAGTATGTACATGAAATAATAAGTCAAAGATGAATAAATATGTACAATATACATTAAGGTCCCAAAATCCAAATTTCACAAATGAACTCTGATTCTTTTGAATTTAGTATTGATTTGTATTTAGTGTATATTAATTCAAAAGTAAGTATAGTGAAATCAGATATTGTATGTGAGAGATATCACCATTTATGACTTTCTGTCCTGAAATTAGGGTTTGTGTTTATTTCACATATATTCAAATTAGTATTTTTTTAGTATTTTTCGTGATTAATGTTAGCGATATATACACAATGGAATTAGTTTTATGTTATTTGGAATTAGGATGAATTAACTAAAAATGGTTAAAGTTAGGTGAATATTTACAAATGAGTCATGAATGCTTAATGAAATGCTAATTTATGCAAATTATTTTCAAGTGTATGAATGTTAATCATGAAATATAAACTTATAAATGCTTCTAATTTCTCATTCTATTTTCTGCTAATTAGAGTGATGAATCATAGATTCATCATCCCTCTATACTTAATCCTTGCTCATCCCTGAGCAACTAAAGAACGAAGAGGTGAAATAAGATTGGGTTACATACCAAGATCATGAACAAAAGGTGAAGATGGAGCTCATCACGATCACTAGATTAATAGTTTGGTGGAACTTCTGTGAGAATTAGGACTTTAAAATCAATAGTCTCAAAGTTCTACAAGTCATTATACAGGTTACATTCAGAAGTAATCTTAGATCAATCCACTCCTGAAGCATCCTCCGTGAACATTGAACCAATTATCTCTTTGTATGTGAAGGGTGTTAACTCGTCCCATCCAAGATGCCAGACTACCATGTAGTCCTCTCCTCCAGTAACTCGTCCTTGGGGAGTCAGATATTTCCTTCTAAGTTAAAGTGCTTCTAGTACTATAAAAAGGAGAAAAGGGGAATAAATTTGAGCCTAGCCACTGTTGCTCAGTCTCCAGTTTGAAACTTGTACAGTGTAGTCAAGTGTTCACTATGCAAGTAATGGACCATTGTCGTAAAGAAATGAGATTTAAACCTTTTGCATTACACTTTTTTTGGGCATTTGTTTTTTTTTAATTTTCGCCCATCTATTCAGGGTATATGATTTTTTTGAATTTTGGGTACAAAAGTGGACAACCATATGAGATGGTTACATTGGCCCCCACCTCGACTGAATGACTAAGTACTAGCAGAGTATTCCTCATCTGATGCTTTATTTCAACCTGTACTCCGGTCTTTAGGTGTCCATGCTACTAGAAAAGAAGAACACCCCGTTTGAGTTAAGCTAAGTGCGCAATCCTAGCGTCCAGATTAATTATGTATTCAAGAGTCACACTAACAATGAGTCAATATGTTTAGACATAAAGGATATGGTGACATCCTTAAGTGCATCACGGAAGCGTGAGGATTGCATCATATGCGACCGAGAGCAACTAGTCGCACTAGTTGCTCGATGCAGCGGAATTTAAATTTTTTTCATGCGATGAAACCATATGATCCAAGAACACTTCTCGGATTGTTTCATCTAAATCACAAACAAATATTAGGGTTACTTCTTGAAGTGTGGTTGTGATCAAGTCTCTAAACAAAGAGTCCTCCTGTCTCAAGTCCGATCCGACAGAGGAGACGCTTGTGAGCGTGTTGATGAAACATGTTCTCCTTGCAATCCATGTTGATGATCCAAGCGGCGAATCTCCTGATCTCGACACACGAGATCCGACATCTTCTTCACGAGAGAGACGCACCGAAGGATATGGAGATCCACGAGCAAATGATACGACAGCATAACAATGACGTTGCGACGATGGAGACTCTCTCTAGGGCTTCCACGGTGGACGGTCACATGAAAGAGAGAGGGTGTGTAGAGAATGAGAGAGAGAGAGAGAGAAGTTGTTGTTCACAACTTATGTGTAGTATGTGTGTAAAAGAAAAGGTTAGGTCTACCCTTTCTTTTATACTAAATTGGATGGTGGAGATGCACTCCTAATTCAAATCAATGATTGAGATTTCGTTGCAAACAATTTGCAACAACAATTAATTTAATTCAAAAAAAATAAATATGTTGTAAATAATTATAACATATTTAGTTTCAATTAAATCGTCATTGCCATAAATGGAATAGGACTACCAAGACACATTCCATGTAATGGAAGGAGAGAGAGCCTCCTTCCATAAAGAGAGCTATGGATGTCCATATGAGATCTTGGGGAGATTTTCTCTCTCGAAGAATCTCCCAATACATTGAATTCCAATTCATGGAATCTTTTGTCAACAAAAAATCACAAAATAATTATTGCAAATTATTTGTAATAATTGCAAACAAAACCATTGACAATTATGAATCTAATTCAACACCCAATAAAATTTAATTTACATTTACAATTAATTGTACAATGTGAATCCAATTCACATCAACATTAATTTGTAAATCCTATTTATAATTATCTCTCTCTAATATATTATAATCATATCTATAAAGTAAACATGATTAATATGGATAGTGTTATCCACATTATTCATATCTTTGATAACTAAATCAGATTTAATCATCTTGGATCTCTATTCTCATGTGCCCAAATAATATAAATCATATTCACATTATTCACATCTTTGATAATTAAATCACATTTAATTATCTAAGATAACTCTCTTCATAATATGAATCAAATTCATATTATTCATGATAATTAAATCACATTTAATTATCCAATTTCTTAATGCTCGGATACATATATCAACAATGGAATTATCCGTGAACTCTTTCAAAGATAATGCGCTTTCTCCGCTTATACTTGGAGATAAGGATAGGACGATTGTATTGTTCCACGTATAACGACTTGGATATTGAGATCACATCTCAAATCCTGATCTTTCGGACCTCCCATAGATGCTTGATTAAATCAAGGCCATAGATCCAATCTTCTCATTGCTCCTGAATCACATTCAGATCACTGTCCAACACTTGGACTAAGATTAGATTACTTCTCTACTTAGAGGAGTCACAAAAATCCAGGCCCATTTCATCACTCCCTGGGAATGTAGGCGTCATGGTTATACAATTGTTTATGATCACATCACCCTCAGGTATTCCTAGTACATGTACATCCTGCATACTGGAAGACCCAGAATAATCGCGAAGTATAAGATCAATTTTACATTGTCTACTTCAGGGGTTTATCATTAAGTTTCTCATTTAATCATTGGGAGTCGGTATTGATCATATACTTTCCAAAAACATATATCATACCTAGATGTTTATCATATACTTTCCAAAAGCATATATCAAACCTTACAAATTCAGTCAAGCTTCCAAAGCAAGACGACCGCGCACGGAATTTGATTCTTCCCAATATCTCATGAGTGAGATCATGTCTTCCGGTTCAGTAATGAACCGGTATGATCCCTTTGAGAGATCGTATTACTCATATGCCCTTATATGCATACCTGTGTGCCGGTGTATAGATCTTGATTAGGTCATCATACTATTGGTCTGCCAAATGTACATACTCAGACATATAGTAATACATCTGTCTCCAGTCAGAGGATGCGTGCCTATATTGTGACAACATATGACATAGGACTTTGGTTATCGCGATCTCATTAAGTCAACTCTTTGACCTAACTAATCTAACACCTCCGAATCTCTATTCCTGTGCAGAGGATCTTCATCAAGAGGTTGGTTACATATCATCCGTTGGATAAAGGATTGCCATATCCTTCTCATGCTGGATATCCTCTCTTAATAATCATTTGACGGTGCTTGATGAGTCCTCAATCTAACTCTTTAGATATTCATCCAAGCACCAACCTCTATGATTCAATAATTGAATCAACAGTTGTATGCTCATTAAGATGGTCATGGTACATAACCCTAATTATACTAAGGGACCTATTATGCAAATTAGTTATTCTTCATTTTAGATCAGGGAATGATATTCGCAAGAACATTTATTGCATAATGGCTCGTCGTGTGCTCGCATGTCCAACATTCTCCCACTAGAGCCATTAATGGGCTAATCATTTAAACCCACACTCATGTGACAATCATAGGCTATTTAGAAAAATAGCTAGGTAAGCTAACCAGTGACTCTGTTCCCAATAGACTATGACAAGCCCTATTACAACTCTTGCATATCCCCAGTAACAGTGCTCTCATGCAATGCAAATGTTTCATCTTATGCAACCAATACTCAATTTTGTTAGTTATAGTGTCCTTGACACTATAGCTCAATTATTATTATAACCAATATGTAATTTCCATTATCCTTATCAGAATACCCTTATTCCTGGAGATCTCTATCTCCTAAGGCATCTGTAGTTAAGACCTTTTAAATCACTATATATAAAGTCTTACCTCCTGAAGATAAGACTTAGAGATCATTATCTCTAAAGTCTTGTCATCTCTGAAGATACGGTTATTACTGCAGCCAAGTGTTTTATCCCCATAGTAGGATTAGCAATAGTTTACTACTCCCACTACATGGCAGACATCTGGCTTTTGTATATATATAGAGTACACCCTGCTTCTCGTAATTGATGCACATGGGCAAGCAGTTTTAGCATTCACTTCCTCAACTCCTTGAGGTGCTATCACTTTAGACAGGTCAATACCATATCTTAAGGGAAGGAAGGCTTACTTGAATTTTCCAGAAAATGGAGCATGTCCAAGGTAAACTACTAATGTGACGATCCCAATACCCTCTTCTCTTTGCTTCTAAACAACTTTAGAACTAAGATCCAAGAGGTATATTTGAGATTGTATCTCAATGTATGAAATAGTCAGTCAATAAAACACTTATTATCGTCCTTTTATCATTCCAAATGATTAGGAAATCATCTACATTTAACATGATGAACACAATGGCACTCCCACTAAGCTTCATACGGTTCACCAAGATTAGATCTGAAATTATAACATTTATAATTTCACCAAATCTTATGATCCAACTACAAGAAGCTTATTTGAGTCCATAGATGGAGTTCTCCAGCTTGCACACTTTGCTTTCCTCAACTATGAAGCTGTGGGGCTACTTCATGTGAATATCCTTAGAGAGTCATTCATGGAGGAATGCAATCTTGACTCCCATCATGAAGATGTCATAGTCAAGTTGTGTTGCTATAGTCAGCAATATTCCGATGGGTTCAAGCATGGTCACTGAAGAGCAAGTCTCATCGCAAGCGATGTCTTCTTTTCGATGTGTATCTTGAGGATACAAGCCTGTGCTTTGAAGGTCTCTACCTTCTCATCAGGTTCCCACTTTCCCTTAAAGATCCATTTACATCGTAATGGGTCTTACCTATATAGGTGGTTCCTCGAGGGTCCATATACAACATTTGTATATGAAGTCTACTTTATACTTTATTTCTAACATCCATCTTTCCATGTCATGATCCTCAGGAGCTTCATCACATGAAGTCCGATCATTGTCAGATTTTTCTAACACATGGAAACCATCCTCAAACTAATTTGAATATGTTTTAGTGTTTCATCTTTAATTGTCCTTTTAGCTTCTGATTTCAGGAGCCTCATTATCTTCTCAAGACTAAATGAGTTCCTTTACTTCATTTTCATCTTGATTCTCAAGAGTCTCATCATCTAAGAATCACATTCTCAGAGATGAGATCTTTTAATAATCTCAAGGTCATAAAGTAGGTATCCAATACCATCCTTTATTTTCCTAATGAAGTAGCACTCTCTGGTCCTAGATTCCAGCTTACTTGCATGGAACCTTATTAAGGATATATATTGTAGTCTTTACTACATATATACCTAGAAACTAATAGGTAATTACAAAAATTCATCATTGATTAAATCATGCCATACATGATCCAATTGTATCTCCCTATAACTCTATTGAGTTTAGGTTTATTAAGAGGAGTGAGATAAGAATGATATTCATATCTCCATAAGGCATTCCATGAATTCATCTGATTGGTACTTACTACCTAGATTAGAACAAATTCATTTTCATCTTCCTTCGAACTTTGGTTCTAAACCAAAATTGTGAAATCTCTGAACATTTCAAAGATTTCTAAGGTGAAGGGAAGAAATCTTATATCACAAATAATCATCGAATGATATCACATATCATCAATGTTTATCACGATACAGATAATCCACATACATCAATATGTATGAGATCTTGAATACCTCGGCATCTAACACCATTCTCAAAGAACGGTACATTGGACATTTTCTCCTTTTTGAATACAATATTCACAAGTATGTAAGATTTGAAATTTTAGACACTCTAAGTTTTATTTCTTACTTATTTTTTGATCTCATCAATAGACTTATGTCCAAGACTCGATGCCAGATCATTATCAAATGATCTTCATCCTCCTATTGATCTTATAAGGTTTAATTTTCAGTACAAGAAATGTTAATAAGCCATTCATTAATTTTCTAATTTAGTAGAGTCCACTAGATGTTAGATTACTATATTAAATATATCCATCATAACTCTTTATGATAGGTTTATTCCAGAATTCATGTTCATTTCTAACATTTAGAAATAAACAACGAGTGTATTCTAGTATCTAAGTCATAGAGACATTCTCTAAGACTAAGGGCTCTCCCACTGAAATTATAAAGTTTATCTATCCAATAGAGATTGTTGCAACAATTGCATCAATATCTATGTGAATGACGATTAAACCTTAAGATGAAATTTTATAGTCTTCTAATACATATGCAACCAATTGCAAGTGTTATTAGAAGAATGTCTTAGACTTTGTTCTTATCAAATAAAGAAGTCAATTTCAACGATTAAATGTAGATATAGATTATCCCAATGTACTATCTGGGTCCTTCGCTAAGGATCCTAGATAGACTTGGTAGTCATATTATTAATACATCGACGTATTGCAGTAGTGGCATTCATTCAACTATTTTGATGTCATATGGAAGTTACAGAAGTACAGTCAACTCTTGACTTTCCTTCTCACATGGGTGAGTCCCATGCTTCCATTGCGCTCCCTTTATCTATAAGAAACCATTTGTTAAGAAGAAGAATCTCTTATGTTGAACTCAAAAGATTCCAATATAGGAGTACTTCAACATTTATTCGTTCTTCATTTAATTCATACAATATGAATATTATGAAACTTCATGAATGACTTGAGTATAGTGAGTAGAATGATGATACTCATCGTATCTACATCTATCTGAACTCTAAGAGATGAGGTTCAGGTAGGTACTCAAACAATTTCAATACATCATCTCTTACAGAGCCATCATTATGCATGATGCAGAGAACCATGTCATTCATGATTAAATGTCAAGAGCACATATGTATGCCAAAACATCTTCTTAGACTTTTATAAGGATTATTCAACAATTACAATTATCATCGATATGTCACTTCCAAAGTACATTTGATGAGATCAAGACTATAGATACAAACCCTAGGGTTTTAGTCATATTGTCTATTTAATTGTTATTCCTCATTATTATGAGGAAACTTGCACATTGCAACTACATACATTATTTGTTCAACTGCAAGTACAATATCTTGACCATGGATCCAATCCATGATATTTTACTAGTAATCATTGGGTATAATATTGAGTGGGTTTAACGAAGGATTATTTGAAATAAGAAATTTGCATAAATATATATATACTACATTGATTTAGGAATTTTTATATCAAAGTTGTCTTGCCTTGTCAACACTGAAAGTTCATTCCCTTAATCACTTTCAATGTAAGAGATATACTTACCATTATATCTCAAGCAAGATCTGGGATCTCCTTTCTTATCTTTGTTACATCCCAATAATATGAGAACTTGCAACTCGGATAAAAAGAAGTGGGAACACATTCCGCCTTGGAAGGACAACTTGCATTTCCCAATTCGGTCTTTAATACCAGGGCACACCACCCCTAAGATGATGTTGACCCGTCATAAATTGAACCAACTGTTAACAGGAATAGCACTCGTTATGTGCAATCCAATATCGCCCCAATAATATGAGGACTCGACATTGTGGCCACTATACATATGGCCTTACTCTTTTAAGAAGCAAAGAGCCCGATCCAGATGCACTTGCATACAGGAGCTGTCACTTCGGACATGCGTCTCCTACATACAATCCCTAGCGACGGAACCCTTCGCCTTGACGGGAGACCATGGATGTCACTAATGTGATCTCCCATATCATATTCAAATTCTAATTAATTATCATGCACATAATTAATTATTCCAAGGGAAATAACACATCTAATTCATAATAGAGTATCTTAATTTTAATTGAATTCCAATTAATCTATTGATCCAATTAATATCCAACAAACATTCTTATTGTTACTTGAATTATGGTATTTTATCAAATACATATTATTTTGAATTTTAATAATTAGAAATACATCATGATTTCTCAAGCATTATATCAACCCTACTCGCTGTCATGGCCAGTACCGACAGGAGTTGGACGGACGGCACACGGTGCAACCTGCTACCCCAACGCATCCCGACTAGACACCATATCCGCCTCGGGAAAGGATAATACGAAATAGATCACTTTGTGCATGAGATGATCATCGATTTTTCAACCAAAATTATACCATATAATAATAATCAAAACATTTTTGATTAACATTATAAGGAGATTTGCTAAACAAATCCCCAATCCTATTCAAGCAACTTTGTCTGTTAGAAAGTAGATTGAGCAACCAATTGTGATCTAGATCATATCTAATCAATTATTAGTTAAGACAATGCCATTTAAGGAAATAATTATCCTCAAATATTTCACAAATATTTATCCATAATTATTACAGGAAATTAAAACATTTAATTTTACTAATTAATTAAATGATAATCACAGGGTTCTTAATTAGGAAAGTAATTTCAAGCAGTGACCCTCAGTTACTAAAATTAGAATATCTCAACCAATTTAAATCCAAATTAAGCAAAGTAAGTTTTTAAAGTTTGCTAATTTGATTTAAAACAGAAGAAAACCGCAACTTCTTAATTATGTCAAGATTCGCAGTCCTCGAAACAATGGATACATGATCACTAAAATGATCATAACTTGAGCAAACAGATTCCAAGTCACACAAACTCAAATCTTACGATTTCCTTATTTAATAAGTAACATAATATACTTTATATTTTTGTGTTTAAATAATTTAAACAGGGCCGAAAAAAATCACAAAACAGGGCTGCGTGAATCAAATGCGATAAAATTTTCGCAAACCCTATTGAGCTCAAGTCATCCTATCTTTATGGATCGTATCTGAAACCTCTGACCTATGGCTCTTATACCACTTGAAAGATATGGTGACATCAAGTGCATCATGGAAGCGTGAGTCTTGCATCATATGTGATTGAGAGCAACTAGTCACACTTGTTGCTCGATGCAGCGAAATTTAAAATTTTTTCATGCGATGAAATCACATGATCCAAGAACACTTCTCATATTATTTCATCTAGACCACAAACAAGTATTAGGGTTACCTATTGAAGCATGGTTTCGATCGAGTCTCTAAACGAATAGACCTCCTGTCTCAAGTCCGATCCGACGGAGGAGACGCTTGCGAGCGTGTTAATGAAACATGTGCTCCTCGCAATACATGTTGATGATCCAAGCGGGGAATCTCTTGATCTCGACACATGAGATCCGACATCTTCTTCACGAACGAGGCACACCGAAGGAGATGGAGATCCACGAGCAAATGATACGACAGCATAACGACGATGCTGCGGCGATGGAGACTCTCTCTAGGGCTTCCACGGTGGACGGTTACATGAGAGAGAGAGAGGACGTGTAGAGAATGAGAGAGAGAGAGAAGTTGTTGTTCACAACTTGTGTGTACTATGTGTGTAAAAGAAAAGGCTAGGTCTACCCTTTCTTTTATACTAAATTGGATGGCGAAGATGCACTCCTACTTCAAATCAATGGTTGAGATTTTGTTGCAAACAATTTGCAACAACAATTAATTTAATTCAAAAGAAAATAAATATGTTATAAATAATAATAACATATTTAGTTTCAATTAAATCATCATTGCCATAAATGGAATAGAACTACCAAGACACATTCCATGTAATGGAAGGAGAGAGAGCCTCCTTCCATAAAGAGAGCCATGGACGTCCATATGAGATCCTGGAGAGATTTTCTCTCTCCAAGAATCTCCCAATGTAATCTCATTACATTGAATTCCAATTCATGGAATCTTTTGTCAACAAAAAATCACCAAATAATTATTGTAAATTATTTTTGATAACTACAAACAAAACCATTGACGATTATGAATCTAATTCAACCACCCAATAAAATTTAATTTAAATTTACAATTAATTGTACAATGCGAATCCAATTCACATCAACATTTAATTTGTAAATCCTATTTACAATTATCTCTCTATAATGTATTATAAATCAAATTTATAATTTATACATTATTAATATGGATAGTGCTATCCACATTATTCATATTCGTGAGAATTAAATCACATTTAATCATCTTGGATCTCTATTTTCATGTGCTCAAATAATATGAATCATATTCACATTATTCACATCTTTGATAATTAAATGATATTTAATTATCTAACAATACTCTCTTCATAATATGAATCAAATTCATATTATTCATGATAATTAAATCACATTTAATTATCTAATATCTTAATGCTCGGATATATATATATATATCAACAATGGAATTATCCATGAACTCTTTCAAGGATAATGCGCTTTCTCTGCGGATACTTGGAGATAAGGACAGTACAATTGTATTGTTCCATGTGTAGTGACTTGGATATTGAGATCACATCTCAAATCCAGATCTTGCGGACCTCCCATAGATGCTTGATTAAATCAACGCCGTAGATCCAATCTTCTCATTGCATCTGAATCACATTAAAATCACTATCCAACATTTGGACCGAGATTAGATCACTTCTCTACTGAGAGGAGTTACTCAAATCCAGACCCATTTCATCACTCCCTGGGAATGGAAGCGTCATGGTTATACAATCGTTTATGATCACATTATCCTCAGGTATTCCTAATACTTGTACATCCGGCATACTGGAAAACCCAGAATAATCCCGATGTATAAGATCAATTTTACAGTGTCTACTTCAGGGGTTTATCATTAAGTTTCTCATTTGATCATTCAGAGATGGTATCAATCATATTCTTTCGAAAAACATATGTCATATCTAGTTGTTGATCATATACTTTCCAAAAGCATATACCAAACCTTATAAATTCAGTCAAGCTTCTACCGCGCGTGGAATTTGATTCTTCCCAATATCTCATGAGTGAGCTCATGTCTTCTGGTTTAGTAATGAACCTGTATGATCCCTTTGCGAGATCGTATTGCCCATACGCCCCTATATGCACACCAGCGCGCCCGTGTATAGACCTTGATTAGGGCATCAACCTATTGGTCTGTCAAATATACATACTCAGACATCTAGTATACATTTGTCTCCGGTCAGAGGATGCGTGCCTATATCGTGACAGCATACGAGATAGGACTTTGGTTATCTCGATCTCATTAAGCCAACTCTTTAACCTAACTAATCTAACACCTCCGAATCTCTATTCCTATGCAGAGGACCTGAATCAAGAGGTCGGTTAGATATCAGCCTTTAGAGAAAGGATTGCCATCTCCTTCTCAGGATGGAGATCCTCTCTTAACAATCATCTGACAGTGCTTGATGAGTCCTCAATCTAACTCTTTAGATATTCATCCAAGCACTAGCCTCTAATTGAACTAAGGGACCTATTATGATTCAATAATTGAACCAATAGTTGTATGATCATTAAGATGGCCATGGTACATAACCCTAATTGTACTAAGGGACCTATTATGCAAATTAGTTATTCTTTATTTCAGATAAGGGAATGATATTCGCAATAACATTTATTGCATAATCGCTCGACGTGGGCTCGCATGAAAAACAAGACACTAAGAGTCAAAGTCTGAACACTGTCTTGTGGAACTCGGATATTTAAGTCTAGGACCTGAAGCATCTAAAATCCTACTCCTCGGTGAAGTTCCTCTGAAAATTAAGCAGATTAAGGCTAAGTCAAGGCCACTCTCGGTTTCTTCTCACTACTCGGTTCAGAACCCAAGGACTTTTGACCAATGTAAATGCATGATTTATTGGATGAAGTGTAGATGCATGAGATGCAAATGTTTTTTGAATGATTTTTTTCCATTTTTGCTATTTTGTATTTTTTTACTAGAATTAAATATTTTATAAACTTTATAGGTTTTCCATATTTTACAAATTTAGCTAAAATTACCCACACCCTATATTGAGTTAGTTTTATATATACAAAAAATATAATACCATATAATACAATGCATGTAGAGTATGTACATAAAGGCAGCTCACCTTCCCTATACTTAGCGTATGCTAAGTATAATGTTGTGCAAAGAAGAGAGGAGGGGGGTAGAAGTTGGCCATCCCCCTATACTTAGGCTCTGATTAGCCTAAATATATAAGGGAACAAAAATAGGGCAGTCGAGGGAAAGGTGAGGAATGATGAGTATACACAAGGCAGGCATCGAACCCCCCTATACTTAGGCCTTGATATAAGTATAAAAGAAGTACAAGGGGACCGATGGGATAAGTGGAGATGTGGTTAGGTTCAAGAAGGCTTTCAACAAATCTTTTTGGGGGAATGGGGTGAGATGGAATAAGGATATGAATGATGTGAAGAAGAAGATTCTCAACCATTCTCGGAGTCATCTTCAGAAGAATAATAGTGTTTGGTAGAGGTTCTCCAACTATTTTTGTTCTTTAGCTGCTCATTCAGAATGTGCTCACTCACATGGTTAACCAACTCGACCTCGGATGATGAATACTTGGGTGAAGACGTGTCCGATTGGCCATATATGATCACTCCCATCCGTCTACCATAACCTAGGGATGAATCCTTTGAAATATCCATGTCTATAGTGAAATACTTAGCCAGTTTGCTAGAACCTAAAGCAAGGAGAGCAGGAAGGTCAGAGTGCTTCTCCCACCCCCTAGCAACCAGGCTAGCAGATGTGATCCCCTTGAACTGAGTTTGTGAGGTGATGACCCAAGGTTCTTCATCGAATGAATCAATTTGTTCATTGATCGTTTCCTCCAAGGTTCGTACATGTCTCGGGTACGTGATAGTGTTCTAAGTTGGCTTGAGCTTTCTAGGCTCATGTGTCGGATCACATAAATGATCAAGTAAGTCCGAATGACTGTGTTCGGATTTAGTGATTTTGATGTGTCTAAGTCAAGATCATTCATGTCGATGGCAGCATTGGTCGGCTCGACAGTTGACTCTCCCAAGGTCATGTTTTGAGTCAGTAGTACATTGGAAGAGGTCTGATTCTATGAAGTGTTTGACTTTGTGATCTCCTCGTTGTTACAGTTGTTGTTGTTGTATTGTTCAGTTGTCTCAGATCTGGATGTGTCCACAAGAATTTTATCGTTTTTGTCCTGGTTCAAAAATTTTATGCCTTGAGTCTCATAATCAATTGTCTCTCTAGCATATGCTAAGAATGGCTTTCCCAAAATAATCAAAGACTCAGTAAACTCCTCTCACGTGATCAGAAGTTGAACGATCACTCAAGTATTTCTGAGAGGTCCAAGTTTGAGTTGATCAAACACAGACTTCGGGAGGATGTTAAGGGTGGAGTCATCATCTATCTGAACATGAGTAAACTCGATATCCTCAATTTCACAATTAACCCTTGTCAATCGCTTAACTTTGCATCTCTTGGTTTTCTACGTCATCACCATTGAACTGGCAATAGTAATTAAATGAAAAACAATTTTTGATCGCTTCTTACTCATCATCTTAAGCGATAATTGAGTCTTCACAAATCTCTGAAGATTGGACACATACTTTATGGCCTTGACCAATGGAAGCTCTAAGATCAGGCTTTTGCAAAATGCTTCCATTTCGGTGTTGTCCAATTTTTTATTTTTTTGATTTTTTTACGTTTTTAGTGTTTTTGATAGAGTTAGTGGAATGGTCAATGGGTCGGTCAGTGGACTCGGGTGTCAGTGGCATCTGTGTCTGAATATGTTGCACATGATGTGTCTCGGGTTCGCTTTGTGTTGTCCTCACTCCTTGATTGTTAATAATTTCTTTAATCATTTGGATGGCACTATCAAGTTGATAAAGTAAATCATCGACTCTTTGGTTAATTTGAGCTATGTCAACTACAATTGTCTCATGACTTGAAGAGGAATGGCCATACTCATCACATCGTGACTCCGGCATGCTATCCTGAGTCGAGTAATAGTTCTTCCATGTAGTTATGGTCTGGTCTTGAGTCATATTTCCTTGACTCTGAATTTCTAGTATGGGGTCAAAGGAAAAGTAGTTGTACTCGAGAAGAGAGTCATCTTGAGTAGGGAATGGTTCAAATAATGATTGTCGATTGTAATCGGGAATCATATTTCTCTTTCAAGGTCGATTACATTCCTTTCCATCCCCGAATTCGCTTGCTCCATTATGGCCACACAATATTCAATTGATTTTGGATTTGGGAATGATTCAAAACTTAGAGGTTCAACCACAAAAGAAGTGGATTCGTGGAGTGGATCATGTGAAGAGGAAGGGAATGATGGCTGCGAAAGAAGAGTCTCAAATAGAGGGTTCTTCTAAAAGGAAAATAATGATGAAGACGATCAGGTTATGGTTGTGTAAGCTCAACCCATGAAATCTTGGTATGAATACCAATATTCTGACATCTTCTTACATGAAGGTGGAGAATGATTCACGAACCATAATCAATTATTTACAAGTGCAAATCTTTTGAACGCACACAATACAATTCACAATGCGAAACCCCCTATTTCATTAAATTAACACAATGAAGGCTGCAAATGTCTGGCTAATTATCTTTTTAGTTTTAATTAGTGATAAAACAATCTTTTTGTCCATTCCACAAAAATGTGTCGCCATGACACCCAGATGTGGTTCTATTATTCCTCAATCAAAGGAATGATCTGCCCAGGTTCTCGGGTTATATCACACCCGTAAAGGAGATAATAGACAGATACACCCAAACATCTACTAAGGTTGAAAGCAAGCACTTATAGCTTCCAAACCCGTAAGATTCAAATATGGAGACTTGGGACGCATTTCCAGGGTTTTGGGCTCTAACCATAAGGCTATGTCCTCACTCACTAATAGTCTAGAGAAGTACATGTGTACAAGGGTGGGGTTGCTCTACAACATTCAATGTTATTCAATTTTATTCGGATTTTTTTCAATCACTTTGTTAAGCAATCCCCTTATCTTAATTTTGTTATCACTTGAATTCGAGTGGAGATCGAGACACGTCTATACATGGATTATAGTTTCCTTTAAATCCTAAATAAGTGAAAATCGAGGGAGAATTAGAAAATCCATGCAACGGGAACCACGATGATGAAGGTAAATTTTAGAAATACTTACAACACCTCCTCCCAATCTCCATGGGGATGCAAGATAAAATTTCAATTTGCCTAAGTAGATATTTCTAATGCATGCACGTGAAACCACACCTAGAACATGAATTTCTATTAACGAGTGAGAGAACAAGTTAATTTGGCCATTAGAAATTCGATCTAGTGCGTATATTAATAGTGAATGTGTGATCATAGGACTATGAGTGCAATAAATAAACCCTAGTAGCTCTAATAGTTGTTGTGCAGTCCTAGATCTATGTCAAGCACAACAAATAATAGGCCTGATGGGTCGAGTTCCCAGTCCAAGTATAAGCATGAGAACCTAAATAGGAACCACTAGAAATGACCTGTTTTTGCAAATTATTATTTTTTTTTGCAAATTATTTACAAGAATAAATGTTTGAATAATAAAATCATTTTCTCTATCTCTTACTCTCTCCAAAAATGAAAATATTTCTTCAGGCCTCCTCAATGGGCTTGGTCCACAAAATGTCCCACCTATGGTTTCTCTGAGTTGCGTTGGCCATCGAGAGAGTCGCTCCAAGTCCATTGTGTTCCTCATATGAAAAAGAAAATTAAATATCAGAGAGATGTATACAAGATATATACAAAAAATAAACTAAATAAAAATGCTGACAAAAATAAACAGAGAGAAATATGCACAAGAAATCGAGGGTCAGACTACCTGGGGATAAAAAACCTAAATTCTAAGTTATCTAAAAGTCAACCTTAAACCTTGTACCTCCCCGGAAATAGTGCCATTTTGAAGAACACATCCTCCATCATGCTTAATTAGATGAAATTAACATCAGTTGTAGTAGGTGATAGAGATCACGTGATAAAAAATGATCACACAAAAAATTAATATGAAAATCAATCTTCGATGAGGTCGATTATTTATTTTACTTGGGCATGTCCCAAGATCAAACTCAGGGAGTTAATATGAGGGTCTAGAGTCAATTTTCAAACAACTTAGAATATTAGTTTTTCAAAAGATATTTTTATGGGTTCTTAAATTTTAAAGATTATTATGTACTTTAAAATAGAATGAATGCTATTAATTGAAACAAATATGATACATGAATTTTGTAAACATTTTATGCAAGAAAATAATGCTATGCAATGTGTGGGAGAAAATAAATAATGTAATTTTAAATGATGATAATGAATGAAGCACGAACAAAAGCATGCTAACCAATGAGCACCTTGATTTAATCCCCAATCCCCTTAATTGATTATATAAATCAATGATTTCCCAATTAATTCCCAAAATACCACCCCCAATTTCTTACAATTGAATGAGCCATAAAATCAATATCAATGAATAAATGTACGTAGAAATATCAAGTAAGTTCCTAAAATTTATTAATATTAAATACTATATCAAAATGATTAGCTCATTGTTCTATATAACAGAGAATCAAGAGAGATTCAAAATGACACCAAGTTTATAAAAATTGGATAAATAATGCTCAAGTTACAAATAATAAAATTTAAGGCATAAATGTAACTAAAATAAATAAAAATGATCTAAAAAGGACCTTCTAGGAGATTTTTTGCAGTTTTGAAAACTCGGAAGGATGCTTCTGATAATTTCCCTATGGTGGGGATACACACACGAATTCCAGAATGCGGGAGGGGCACTCTGCAACTTGCCCATAAGAACGTGCATGAGGCACATGGTCGGCCTTTGTGAAAATTCCATAAGAAGCAGGGGTTGGGGCAATTAACCCCTATCATGTGAGTGAAGCACTTTCATAGGGATGTTTTCTTCGGATGGAGGTGCGGACCTATCCTCCACATGGCTGCTTCGCATTGTTGTGGAGCTACTCTAGGTTGGGAGGCTCAGGTGGTCGAATAAGCAGGGGAGATGGGTGCATTCGAAAGATGGAGATGAAACAACAACTCTATTGTAGGGCTACTATTGTAGTAGGTTCGAAAGTTATTCCCTATCTTCTGCAGGTCAAGTCTGTTGGAAGATGCTGGACATGTGAGCCTTGGGCGGACCATTTCTATAATAAATGTTCTTGTAACCCTTCTATATATCAATAAAGTTATTGATTTTCACTCCTTGTATGAGATTAATCAATGCATGCACTTATAAGGTCCCTTCGTACAATTAGAGTTATGAAACCATGACCATCGCGATAGTCATACATCTATTGATCTAATGGTTGGATCATAGAGGCTGGTGTTGAGATGTTATCTAAAGAGTTAGATTGAAGACATATTTAGCATCGTTAAATGATCGATTGTCAAAAGAGGATCTCCATCTTGAGAAGGAGATGGAAATCCCTCCTCCTAAGGCCGATATTCGATTGACCCCTTGATGCAGATCCTTTACATAGGAATAAAGATTCAGAGGTGTTGGATGTGTTAAGTCAAAGAGTTGACTTAACTAGATAGAGATAAATAAGACCTATGTTGTATTCTGTCGCGATATAGGCATGCACCCTCTAACTGGAGACAGATGGATTACTATAGGTTTGAGTGCGTACACTAGACAGATGATTAGGTTGATGACATAATAAAGGTCTATCCACTAGCGAGCTGGTGTGCATACAAGGGCATATGAATAATATAATCTCTTAAAGGGATTATATAGGTTCATTACTGAATCGGAAGACATAAGCTCACTCATCGCTTTAGAAGAAATACATGATTTGTGGGTATGATATATGCTTTTGGAAAGCATATAATCAATACCGTCTCCCAATGATCGAATGAGAAACTTAACAATAAACCCTATACAAGACAATCCAAAATGAGATCAGAACTTTAGGTTTAATCATGGTCTTCCAGTATGCAGGATGTGCGGGTATTAGGAATACTCGAGGGTGATGTGATCTTAAACGATTGTATACCATGATGTTTCAATTTAGAGGGAGTAATGGAACATGCTTGTATTTTAGTGACTCCTCTTAGTAAATCGGGTACCCGATCTTGATCCAATTGTTGGACATTGATACGAATATGATTCAGATACAATGAGAAGATGTGATATCATATCTGACATGATCAAATATTTGAGTGGTCTTCTAAATCTAGATATGAGATTGGATCTCACTATCCAAGTCACTATACATGGCATATACAATCGTCCTGACCTTATCTCCAAGTATCTGAGGAGAAGGCACACAATTCTTGAAAAAGTTCGAGAATTGTTCCATGAGCAACTTTATCTAAGCATTGAAAAATTAGATAATTAAATAGGATTTAATTATCGCAATAAATGTAGATAGACATATCCTGATAGTTAAATTGGATTTGATTACCATGGATATGATTAATGTAGATAATACTATCCACAATAATCATGGATAATGTGGATATGATACACAATATCCTTGAGAGAGTTAATTGTGAACGAGATTCAAAATTTATATGTTAATGTGGATTGGATTCACACTATGTAATTTAATATAAATATGATTTACATTAAATATCAGATGTAAGAATTTGATTCTCAATAGTCAATGGTATAATTGCAATTAGCACAATAATTTGGAATTATTTGATGATAGTTCAATTATTTATTTAAGTAATATAATAAATAAATTAGTTTGACTTATTCAATTACTTATAGTGGACGTCCATGGGTTGTTAAATCATGGTGGATGTCCACCCTATTTTTAGTAAATGGATGGTGCCACTTTTTTAATTAAATCCATTTATCAATTTATTATTTTAATTAATATAATTCGGAAAATGTTTTCAAATTATCTCTTTGTGTTTTCTTTTTTTGTTTATTGTAAACTTAAAAGAAATACAAATCAATCTAAACCATTTATTATTGAGAGCACATGGATTGAGATCCGTGGAAATCCAAAATGCTATAAAAGAGAGGCTAGCCCTAGCCTTCTTTACGGAGGCTATATGCAATTGTTGCCTAAACTAAATTTTCTCTCTCTCTCTCTCTCTCTCTCTCTCTCATTCTCTACAAGTCTAGTCTCTCTCACTCCACAACCTTAGGTTGTCACCTTGCCCAAGGTTGGTGGAGATCGCAATCGTTGGCGTACTACTGGATCAGTTGCTTGAGGAACTCCATCCTCTTTCATGCATTGTGCTTGTTAATAAGTCAAGTGATTTCATGAGATGAAATCAAGAGTTTTCTTACTTGGATTGTTGCTCGAGATTACAGGAAGTTGTGACTCGTCATTACGCCTGCAAGTGCACTCTCGTCAGATCGGACTTGAGTCAGGAGGCTTCTTCCTTTAGAAGATTTGAGGACCACAACAACACTTCAAGAGGTAAGCTTAAACTTGTGTGAACTTGATAAAACTGTATGGGAAAGGTTCCTGAGCTATGTGGTTTCATATTAAAATTTTTGTATTCTACTGCCATGCCAACTAGTACGACTAGTTTACCTAGTTCGGATTTGATCCAATCTCCATGCTTTCATGAGCACAAGGATAAGACCTTGCCTTCAAGTGGTATCAAATAATTTTGTTTAAGATCTTGGATATGATCCAAACCCTAGAGAACAAGGCTTTGGATATCGGGATGCACGATAACTTGTTGTTTTTCTCATTGTTGAAATTTCAAATCGATTTTGAGTATAAACAATATATCTCTTGTTTTGACCTATTATGAACGAATTCTTGTGATACTTAAGCAGGTTTAGATGGTCTGGATATGTCCCAAAAAATTTCCAAAAATTGACTAAAATTGGGCATTGTTTTAGATTCGAAAAGCTCCTGCGGTGTTGTCAATTTTGCTTGTAAACTCAGATATGTAATTAAATTTTTATGGGTTACTGTTTTCCTATCATGAAACATGATAATAACACATTAATTCTGTTAATAATCAAACCAAAAAATCTTTTCAAATTTATTTCACGTGATTCTGAGGAATACCCATTCATTCACCTTTATCCCTTTATCTTGTCTTTAACTCCCTAGATAAATACATGTAAATATATCTTACTTGTACAAATTAACACACTAACTATTGTCTGTAAATAATACACAAATACATGCATTTAAGCACAAAATAAATGAATAAAGAAAAAATGAAAAATAAAGGAAGTATTGTAAATACGGACTGACACTAAACCTCGATACCAGGCAATATTGACTGGGTTGACAATGAATAAAGTAGGGTGAGATAAGGGCAAAGTAGCATAGGCAAAATGATACATGCACCTAGAAACCCTAGATACTCAATACTCCGCATATAGCCAAAACTTGCACTAATTTCTACACACTCATACAGTCCTCACATAAAGATATTTTAAATATAAAGCATGTACACGTTAATGTATAGAAAATACAAAAATAATTACACATAAAAATAATGCACAGTGCACTGGGGCACAGATAAAAAAGCATAAAACAAACTTCACAGATCAATATCTTCTCCACATGAACTCAAAATTGACCAAACTCACTTCCATTGTATTTTAAATTAAATTATCTACCTAGTGAAGTTGTTTTCATTAAAAATAGAGTTATGATACAATTTTCGGCTTTCTAGGGTCCCATTGTACTATGTATCTTTATATTCTATTCATATATTTTAATCATATTTTTACTCTTATTATATTTATAAATAATTTTACATATGGTTAAAAATATAATAGAAATATAACTACTAAAGAAAGCATTAAAAATAAATTCAAATAAATTAGATATTATAATACATAGGTATACTATACCAATAAAGAAGATATATACAATTATTCATGTATCTAAATATCAACGGAGATATGTATTTAAATTCATTATAAATTTATAAAATATGTACCTATGATAATAAAATTTAAAATAAAAATTAAAAATAAAATACATAAAACATAGGTATATTTACTTATAATTACACTTGTGAAAATTAACATATAATAAATAAGTTGATAAAAATAAATAAAAATCACCTAAAAATAGTACATTAAATAAGGAACAATTTTATTTGAGTTTTAATTAATAAAATCATTTGTTATTTTAAAAATAAAAAATTCCTCTTTAAGTTGCTTTTTGTCCTATAGTGTCCTACATGGACCTATCAGGAGCGCCCGGGGGTTGACCCAAGGTTACCCATCCCTTCGTTGCACTAACCCTGCCTTCGGACCAGTCCATGACCTTCTTCGTTGATTTTTCATCACTAACCTCAGCGATGTTTGACCTCGATCTCTTCATGAAAAGTGTGAACCTAACATCACTGAACCACGTCTGATGCTCCAATGGGAGCCATCTTTATCGATCAGTGTACAAACCCTAGTCAAAGATTGCCTCTCCAATTGCCTATATAAATTTTTGCCTACTCCCATTTTGACTTTTTAATCCCTTTTACTTGCATTTTCTTCTCAAAATATCCTTACATGAGCTTGTCCTCAATGATAATGAGCGGAGCCTCCTGATTTGTTGTGTGGAGAAGGAGTGGAGGAGGCGATTAACCCATCACCAAGCAAGGGCTTCAAGCAGTTATACTCCTGAATCTCCAAGATCTAGTGAGCCTATATCTTTAGTTCTTTCATTTTGCAGAGTAATCAGTACCATAAGTTCATCTTTTCCTTCATTTGATTCCATATAGAATTGAGTAAAATCTAAAAAACTAGTACACCAGAGCACTAGGCTCCGACCATCTGTTCATCAGTCAAACCCTGTGTTCTGACCTCACCATTCACATCCACATCTTCCCATTATAATGCTCCATCTCCCTGAACATCCATCCACCCCTGATATTGCTCAGATTGAGGAGCCCAATTTCCCTCTACCACTTCACCGGAGATCTTCATCATTCCACTTTTCCCATATTTATTCCACTCCAAATGAGATCAAGGCAGTTTTCCCTCGATCTTAGAATATTTTCATGCAGGTTACAACAAGGGAGAACCCTATGCTAGGGGTTTCGAGGGCTGGAGGAGGTCTTCTAGATGATGCACCTTCATCGCCTCTCCAGGTCCTCTTTGTTGGGATTCAAAATCATTTGAGCATCGTTGAATCCTCAGTATAGTCCCAGGAACCCATCGAGACTTTATGAAGTGTATAAGACCACTAGAGAGAGGAGATCTTGCTAGAGGAAGCTCATCCAAGTGGAGGTTCTTCCCTGTTCTTCGCGACACCCTCGTCGACGTCCGATAAAGAACGCGTGCCAAGTGGAGCATTCATTGTTGGATGTGACCCGTCAGATCGAGCGTCAAGGTCTAATTTCGACCGATCTTCAACAAACCTTCATCCATACCCCAAAACATGCCACTTTGATTAGTGGAAGCCATTCAGCCATTTTTCAGCGTGCAGATTAGGGTATTTTGCATGCTTGACCACTCCGTTTTTTGTATTTATCGTTTAGCTTTTAAACTTTTAATTCTAGTTGTAATATTTTTGTAATAATTACTCTTAACAGCCTGACCTTTATTTATATTACACATCAGTCCAATGCCACATCACCTCACATGCTTGTATGCGTAAGGGAATGAGTATTTTGTGTGGACCCCTTTGGGTTGTGTGTTATTGTTTAGTCCACAAACTTTAAATATCAGTATTAAACTTTTGGGATTATGAGCATGTTTTTTTCTGGAAATTGTTTTTTTGCACTTATGCCACTGTTAGAGCTTATTAAATGAATATATTTGTGTATTTTTCACATAGACCCCTGGACTTTGCATATTTGTTGCGAAATGGTCTAAAAACTTACTAGAAGTTACATTTGAGCACTTGTCATTTTCATTTAGTTTTCTTGTTGTATTTTAATTATTAAAAATACCATTCCATATACAAAAATTTGAGGAAAATTTTATTAAGAACTTGAGACACTACTTTATCACAAAATTTTATGAAAATTCAAAACAATGGATTGTCTCCGGTTTAGATTTTACAAATCCATAAAAATTATTAAAAATTTTGAAAAAGAATCCAAAAAAATCATGTAGGCTCATTTTATAATATTATACCTTATACAAAAGTATTTTTGAAGCAAAACACATAAAATCTCATAAAATTCCATAAAATTTTAGAAAAATCACAAAAATATGTTTTAAGTTCTTAAACTTTCATTGTATTATCTAATATATAGAAAAAATGATTTTGGGCCCAATCTAAATTGATAGATAATTATTAAGCTCATTTCAACTTCCTAGATTTCCTGTTTGTGTTATTTTGTGTACTTCCTTATTTAAAAATACATAGAAATTCCCAAAAAACCCAAGAATATTTTATTTTGGCAATTTTTGTTTTACTTATCATTTAAAAAAACACATTTCTTTTATATATAACACCTACATACTTAAATATATACATATATTTATCACCTATATTACTAGATATTATTTTTAAAAATTAAAGGTAAAATTTTTCCTAATTAAAAGCATAAAAATCACATAAAAATTGAAACCCGCAAAAACATTTCAAACTAAAAAAACCATAAAAATGTCCTAGGTAACCTATTCATCATTTCTCTACTCTACATGCTCTTTGTTGTTCGTTATCTACTGCTTGTCATTGACATCTTTTATAGTTTTTAAAACAAATTATAGCACACTTATTTACATTGCTCATTATCACTGGGGGTTAATTGTTGATTGAGTCACTTGGTTCGGGTATCGAGTTCTGTGAGAGCAACCGACATAATGATTGTCAGATCCGACTTGTCTGGCAACACAAGCCCTCTTAGACCGAACGCTAGGCACCCCATTCCTAGTGGTTTATCATATTCCTACTCTATTTGCCCTAGACATGTGATATTTAGTTGAGATGGGTCGGAAGATGATTGTATGATCTTGTCAACATCTTTTATTGTGTTTAGTAATTCAAATATAATCATTGAAATTTGGAATTTGCCTTGATTAATAGATGTATCATTTTTTAAGAGAAATACATGACAAACAACACTATTGAATGATTGCTTGATGATGTGAAAACCCTAGTTTATCCTACAATTGTTGTAGGGAAACTTCTACATGCAAAACCAAACTTATTTGCTTGATATGACTAGAAATTCATTGTCCTTAGAAATATTTTACATATCTAAATTTCTGAGTGTGTACTATATAGTATCATGATGGTTATCAAAGGAATGATCGATAAAATCGCAAGTACATTGATCCAGTTGTATTGTTTTGAATCCGGATGGTGAAGGTGTAGATCGTGTATGCTGGCTTGGTTTCTTAATTAGCGCCTTGCATGTCAAGGAAATGTTCTCTCTCAACATAACTCGAGCATCTGGCTGGATCCATTTTTTAGGAAGGGTAATATGAGTAAGTCAAGTTGTACTCTAATTACTAAAATCAGAATAATGCGTACTTGTGAGATTTAATACTATATAGTAATATCAAGCAAACTTATTATTTGTTGATTATATTGTATTGTTAATTTAATGTGATTAAATTAATTTAATCTAATTAAAATAAATAGTCTATTATTAATAGGACTATAAATCCCTTGTAAGAATTATTCATGAGAATTTGAGTCATAATTATTAAATAAAATTTGAATGGGATATGGAGGATCATAAGATGACATCCAGGATCTCCCGTCAAGGTGAAGGGTTCTACCACCATGGAATGTATATTGGAGATGCCTATGCAAAGTCATAGCTCCGATATAAAAGCACACACAGATCGGGGCTCTTTGCTTCTCGTAGAGACATGTCGTATGCGTAGTGACCCCATATCATTCCTTATATAATTGAGGTAATATTGGATTGCTCATGACGTGGGATAATCCTGTTGATAGTTGGTTCAATTAACAAAGAGTTAGCATCACCTTAGAGTGGTGGGCTCGAATGTTAAATACCAAATTGGGAAATGCAAGTTGGACTTGCAAGTCGAAAAGAGTTCCTGCTTCCTTCACCCGTGTTGCATTTTTTCATATTATTTGGGTGTAACAAAGGTGGAAGGGACATCCCAGATCTTGCTAGAGATATAACGATAAGTATATCTCTTGCTTCAAAAGCTGGATAAAGGGATCGACTTTCAAAGTATTAAAAAGCAAGATGACTTTGATTTAAAATTCCTTAATCAAAGAAGCTTATATACACGAATAATTTTATCGTATATGATCTAATAAGTGCATCTTTAATCTCATATGAAATCCATAAATCCTCTCATCATGCTTTTGGAGGTCAACTAATTGATTGGATCAAATTGTTTATATTGGCTCCAAATTTTGGAGCTTGTTAACTCTGAGGAGCACATCACCTATGTGCTCACCAATAACAAGCAAGATAACACTATGTCATTAGAAAAACTAAAATATAATAAGGACAACTCATTGTTTCGATATTATATTTTTGGGTTTCCGTCTAATGTGCTTCGAAATCAACATATGGACATTGAGAATGCCCGTGATATATTGATGAATCTAAAAGAAATGTTAGGTGATGTGAACTGCATAGAGAGCATTTGGAAGCATGGGTTCCAGAAGAGTCTGATCCAACAGGTAAAGAAGAAGAGTCAAAGAGTTGACTCATCCTCTCAAGCTTCCACGCATCTGGCATCTAAGAAAATGGATGTTTGTCATCACTGTAAAAGGTCAGGGCACTAGAAAAGAAATTTCCAGATTATCTGAAAACCTTAGAGAACGGTAAATATAATGCTCTGACATGTATTAAATCTACTTTAATCATTGAAATGAACTTTCTCGTTGGACGAGAAGGTAGTTGGGTTATTGATTCTAGTGCTTATGTTCATGTATGCAATGTGTTGCATCTATTTCAAGAAACTAGAAAGCTTGAGAATGGACAAATAGTCATCCGGATGGGATTTGATGCAACTGTTGCAACAGTCACCGTCGGGGCCTTGCAGACTACCTTTAACTAGTGGGAGAGTCTTGTTACATAGAGAGTGTCTTTATGTACCTAAAGTTAGAAGGAACTTGTTATCTGTATCTAAATTAGGTAGAAATGGACATGAGTTCCAATTTTACAATTAAGTTGTCATAAGTAATTATGGTAAACATATTGCAGATGATTTTCTAACTTTTGGTTGACTCTTTTAATTATGCATTGATGAATGTGTCATGAATGTTATATCCACTAATAATAATAACCTCAAGCAATTTAGAGAGGATAATAATCCTTTAACAATGATTTGGCATCAAAGTCTTGGCAATTTATATGTTGATAGGATCAATAGATTAGTAAAAGATGGACCTTTAGATTTTCTTAAAGTCTAAAGTTTACCTACCTGTGAACATTGTATTTGAGGTAAAATAACCTGAGCACCCTTCCGAAATAAGGGTACTGATAGACCCAAAAATGTGAAGCGGTCTTGTGTTCCACACAAGGCGGGGACACAGTCGAAGTGTTGACCACTCAACTTCCGGATTTAATCAGCAATTAACCCATGTGAAAGAATAAATCAATTAAGTCCCCAAAATTTGTGAATTAACATTTAACTCTACCATAAAATGCATAGTGAATAAGCATGTAGAGGTCGAACCACAGAGAGCAATACAAAAATGAAGCAGCCTATGATGTTCATGTACAACAGAGTCATCCTTGCATGAATCCTATTTTTGTGGGTTTTTATTTTTTTTTTATTTTTTTATATTTTTTATTAATATATTGTTTAATATTATAGGGACCCTTTCAAATGAGGTGGGGTCTCATAGAGATTATAGTTAGCCAACAATAAATACGGTTGGATTAGAATCGGATGGATGGGATCAAAACCACTATCATTATATGGAATGGTTTTGACGATAAAACATTTCTATATATAGAGAATACGAACATGCGATTTTAATGGGATAGTAGAGGAAAAGGCGGAACTACAAATTAGGAAAAACTACTTTCTTAAAAACAGACGCCAGGACGGCTAATAGCACAAAAAATATTACTTTATTGGTATAGTTTATTGAATACTACTTTAACAAGTTGCTATTATATGAGACTTTTTTGAAATAAATCTATTATAATTACAAAATTTATGTTTTGGATTTTAAAATTTATTAACAGATTTAATATGAAAATGTTAGTTGACAATTTGAAAATATGAACAATAATTTGAAATTGTAACGTAAAATAATACAAATATTATGAGATGAAACGAAATAACATATACTACTTAAATTTAAAAATTAAGCGAATTTATTAAAAAGATGATGGCCTCATAAAGTATACTATGCTTTTTTAAATTAATAATAAAACTCTAAAGTTTTGAATTTATGTACTTAATAAATATTAAATTTTGATTATTTTTTTAATAAAGTTGTTTGAATTTTACAAGTGTATGACAATATTTTGAAATGCCTTATATTATATTACAAAAATTTCTTGCATTGTAAATTACAATTCTTATTACATGTTCCGACTTTACATATATAAATTTCAAATCCATCTTAATATGGAAAGCATTGATTAACTAATTAAGATAATGTATCGACGGCTGATTATGATAATGATAAAAACATGGAAAGTAATAAATTACTTCCGTAAAGGGAGCTCTCATTCTGCTCCTGCATTTCCGCCCAAAAAAACGAGAGACGATTGTGGCATTTCTAAATCGAACATAATAGTCAGAATTGTAGTTAATATGTTGAGATTTTCCATAAAAAGAGGAGGGAGGGCGGTTTTGATGGTGGTTTTCTATTGGAAAACCGGATTTTATCATGACCATCAATTCAAATCAAACGGCTGTAAATTGTGGCTCACTATAATCTCAATGAGACCCCGTCTCATTTGAAGTTTCTCCTAATATTATATACTTATATATATTTCTATATATATATATAATATATAGAATATAGATGTATAAAGATATACACCCATAAAAGGTATGTATAGAGCATATAATACATATATATATAGATTTTATATATATATATATTAAAGTTATATTTTTATTTTTTTTATTCTTAGATTTTTATACATAAATATATATATATATATTATTTTAATTTAATTTTTCAATATTGGAAGGTATATACAATGTAGTGAGAGGTGTGACATAATATTTATAAAAATATACAAAAATGCTCAAAATGCAGAAACAAACTATTTTTGGTCTTTTAATAAATTTTTACTGTTTTTGTGATTTTTAGGGATTTTTCAGAATCCTTTTGGTATTTTTAAAAGGGAAAATAAAGGGAAACAGGGACTTAAACTACTAGACAAAACTAAAATGAGGTCTAAAAATAAAAAATGAATCCAAAATCCTCAAATCAATTTTAAGTTATAGATAATAAAAGAAGAAAACTACTGAAACTTAATTTGTATTTTTAGGATTTCTCTAAGATTTTTTAGATTTTTCTGAAGTTTTTAAGGGTTTTCTTATTTTTAGGGTTTTATTTTGAGTTTTTTAGTGATTTTCGGACTGACACTAAAGTAGGATAAAAGAGACAATATGTAATTTTTTTGGAATTTTTCGAGGTGATTTACTATTTTTTTGGTATTTTCTAAGCTAGACAGTAGAGAAAATGCATTTTTTATTTTTAATAAATGCAGAAATGCTACAAAAGTAAAAACTAAAAATATGGCGTGCAAGAGCAAGCTAACAGGAGCTTATATTATTTTTTGTATAATTTTTCAAGTTAATATGATGCATGAAATAAATGGAACAAGCAAGCACAAATTTATGGCCTAGCAGGGGCATTTTCGCAAATAAAAATAAAGACAAGGGCTTTAGTGAAAAAACACCAAAAATATTACACTGGGTTTGCAATTTTAAGGGCTAAAATGAAATACAAAACCCGCCAGGGACCCCCACGCAAAATGACCATCACGTGGGACTACACGTGATCCGCACCCACAGGGACCAAAAAGTAATTTCAGAAAGTTCAGGGTCCTTTACACAAATTTTCACAAAAATATTACACTTGGAATTTAATTTTATGGACTAAAAATAAATATACAAACATATAGGGGGTCTGATGCAAGTTCGCCACCTCACGTGGGACTGCACGTGAGGTGACGTGGACTAGACCTCGAGGTAATATCACAAAGATACAGGGAGGTCCATGCAAAATTTACACAATAAAATGAACTTCGACTTTTATTTACAGGGCTAAACAATAAATACAAAAAGGCTGGGGCTAAATAAGAAATTTACCCCTTATTTAGGCGCTAACGGACGGCGATGAAGATCTCACTTGGACACGCGTCGCACATCCGACGGCGGGTACCGGTTCGCCGATGAAGGGTTCTGATTAGATCTGCCTTGCGGATCGGACGGTGGTGGTTGGGCTTCATCCGACAATTCTCGTTCAGTCTGGGGCGCTCCTCCTGATCGGACGGCGATGAAGGGGTCTGGAGGAACAGGGGAGGAACTCGCACCAGGCGAGCTTCGATCTTGGAGCATGGGCTCCTCGGGCCTTCTTCCTCACGTCTGAGGTATTCTGGACGTAGCTGGAGGCTTCCTGCGTCCGCCGGTGGTCTTGGCATGGCTCCTGGAGGTCCAAGGAGGTCAGGCGAGGTCGATGAAGGTCGGGACCTCCAGGAGCCTCTTCCTGGTTCGAATCGAGTCCAAAAGGGCTCCTTGCGTCGTTTGACCTGCATAGGAAGAACCAGGGGTCCGAGGGCTTTCTCCTCGACCCTAGAATTCGAAGCTTTCGTGCAAAATGAGGTGAGGCAGAGGAGCTCCGGTAATAGGCGCAGTTGGAGCTCCGATTTGCAAGGACTGGAGGTCCTTGGTTGAACAAACGTGAGCGATAGATGGAGAATGCGATGGGGAACGAAATGGTTGATTATGGCGGTCGGAAACAGTGAGTATCACGGTGAAGAAGTCGCCGGAGTGGAGCTCCGGTGAACTTCGATTTGACGACTTCACGCTACGCTACTACACTAGGAACTAAACTAAGTACGGGAATGAAAAGCTGGAATTAAAATCTACCTAAAACGCAATAAAGAGCAGCTCTTATACCTGGGGGCCACCAGGGAGCAGGACGGACGCCGGAGCTCCGCCGCGTCAAAATTGATCCCTCCTCCGGCCGCGTCGCGTTGCTGAAATGCTCCCCCTGTCACGAGGAACCTTCCAGGAACTGAATCGAGGCTTTTGGGTGGATAGAAATTGGCCAAATTTGAGGAGGAGGTCGAGGGCTCTTATTTATAGACAGACTGGCCGCCCTACTTGGCCCGCATATTCCGACGAATGCAATGATCGTTTCTTCGATCCAACAAGAATGCGTGATAGATGGATGATCCCTCTACAGATCTCGTGAAGGCGGCGAGCGAGAATAAGGGACGAGACGCCCGAGAAAAATGTCGCAAGTCAAGGGATCAGCAAGGTTCAGAGGCGCCAGGTCCCGATGGGACAGTTGACCAGAGGTCAACAAAGGCTGGCGCCCCATTGGTCCACCTCGGCCGCAAACGGACAAAATAGGCTTATTTATTCAAAAATGATTTATTTAGCATAATAGATTATTTTATTATTTTTTTCTTATAAAATAAAAAATGTTTATTAATTAATGTAGTATTTATTTATGATTTTTATTTAATTTTTTGATGTATTTTATTATGGTTTTTATTTTAATAATGTATGTATGCATGTATTTACATGTATTTTGTATATTTTATTTTTATTTTATTTTATTTTATTTTATTATCTGATTTTAGAAATTATAATTTATTTTTGTGAGTGTGAGGGTATTTTTATTTAATTTTTATGAGTTGATTTTCATATTTAAATAAATAGGTACATATATATGTAGGTATACCTATAGGTAGTTTACCTATATTATATATATACTTAATTTATTTAATGTATTTTCTTGATTTTTATTTTGGATTTGAATTTTTTATAAGTTATATGTAATATTTACATTATTATAAAAATATAGATAAATAATGAAATCCTCTTTTATTTTATATACATATAGATAGCATAGGTATTTTGTCTATGTATTTTATAGACTTATTTTATTTTATAAATTCTTTTTGGTTTTCTTTTAATTTCAATATGTCCATGTGTTTTATACATTATTTACAAAATTCTAAAAATATAATTTTGTAAAAATAATGAATAATGAATAAATTGAATATTTTAATCAGGCAGATTGCACAATGAAGGCCAAAAACCTAACTTTTACAGATGAACTCCAAAAATTATGAAACCAAGTTTATTAAATAGTTCTTGGAAAGCTATATACAATTAAAGGTGAGTTTGGGTGATTTGGAGTTTTTATTTGCAAGATATGGGTCTGTGAAGTTGAGATTTTGGCTTTTTATTCTGGGTATAAAATGTACACTGAGTATTATTTTTACACAAACTCAATTTTGTATTTTTATTTACATTATTATCTAAAACTTTTATGTACAATGTTTCTTTATTTGATGAATGAATAATTACATACAAAATAGGTGTCAAAAATGCATAAATAAATGAATAAATAAATGAGGTATTTATTGTACTGTTGGCCCTTATCTCCCCCTACTTTATTCCTTGTCGACCAATTCCATGCTGGCCTTGGTCTCGGGGTTCGGGTCATAAAATATTTGCAATATTTTATTAATTTTTCTTTTCTTTTCTTTATTCTATATTTTGGCATTAAAAACCCTATTTTATGTACAATAAATGCAACAAATAATGAATGCTTTTATAGACAAATTAATGTTATTTTCATGCATTTGCTGGGGTTTTTAAGGCCAAAATGATAGAATAAAGGTGATGAAATGGAGATTCATCACCCCCCTATACTTGCCTTTGCTAGTCCCTAGCAAATACTTATGCAATAAGTACAAAAAGAATAAAGAAAAGAAAAAGAGAATTAAAGAAGGATAGAGTGACTAGGGGTGCTTTCAGTGCAATGTATGTCTTTACAAAATCTGAATTTGGAGCTTCTGTCAGACCTCGGGTGTAGATGTGTGTGGAACCTGGTCAGGAACCAGCTTTAAAATACAACAGCCTTTGAGAGTCATAGAACTCGGTTCAACCCACCTCAATAGCCTGGTCAGAACTGGTCTACATCATACGAAAACCCTTATAACTATGAAGCTGACTTGTACAGTGTAAGTGATGGTGGCTCTCCCCAACTGAAATGACAAAGGAACTGACTTCTCCAGAATGACAACCCAATGATTCCCCAGTCCAACAGCTCTTTCCTCGAGGAGCAGGGTATTCCCTTCTAAGTTCAAGTGGCAACCAGCTCAAGAGGAGGGGGTGAAGAGGAGAATAGATGGTAGCCAGTGTAGCTACCTATCCTAGGATGCAAGACCAGTGTAGCCAAGTCATCCAGCTGCAGGCTCACATATTTGACTTTGGAACTCAAGCTTGCTTATTGGCTTTACAACATATGCACATACTTTGCAGGCATTTTATTTTTGTACAGGCCTGACCATTTTTTTTTGAAGTACTATTCACAGCAACATTTACATAAGGAGTTTTTCCTCTTGAGCCAGTAGACTATCCCTCTTTTGAAGCTTTATTGCAACCCACAATCTCCTGTCGTTAGACCTCATGGCCATTAAACCAGGTTAGGGTGCACTTCCCTCCCTGGACGAGGACGAATGTTTCCACCCGTGTGCGTCTCAGACTGGCAAATCCAACCCCCTCACCACTCCAACTGAGTTGAGCCAAGTGAAAGGTGCAAGTGCCCAAGTTAGGTCACGGTCGACAAGATTCATGCGTGCATCTCGAAAAGTTCTAGTTAATCAGTTGAGGTGACTTGAACCCAGTCCTGATTTCTCAAAGAATTAAGTCTGCATAAACCTGAAGTACCTTAAACCTAGTTCCCCTGAGGTTCCAGTGTAGTTTAGTGCGGTAAGGTCTAACAAAGCTCCAATTTTAGACTTTATTGGACTGATTCAATCATCAAGCTCACTCAAAAAGAATATGAATGGTATGCTCATGCTATGCACAATGAATGATGCAATTTTTTTCACAAAGAATTTACAAGAATCAAAGAATTTTTTTACAAAAAGAATTTTTGCAAATAAAAAGCTTGACACATACAAAAAGTACCTACAATTTTTTGCAAATAAAAAGCTTGACACATACAAAAAGTACCTACAATTATTTACACGGGCGTGCCGCTTTATTTACAGAATGTATGGATCTTTAAAGACTTTACAGATTTTAATGAAGTCGTTTATTCAGATTGTACAGAAAGAATTTTATGTATTTTATTTAAGATTTACAAGTATTTGTAATGATGCTTTTATTCCTCAGGTCTAGTTTGAAAATAATTTTTGCAAACTACATTAGGCGATAATTTTTTTGCAATCATTTACACACATTTGAAAGCTATTTTTGCAAAGATTTTTCACACCATATATATATATATACATTTTCCACAATAGTTTTGACAAACATTTTTCAAAAACATGTGCACATAAGTTTTCAAATCCTTTATTTCACACAAAGAAAAAGTTTTTCAAACAAAACAATTTTACACTGGTTGAAAACATTTCACAGCAAATTTTTCCAAATGGTTCACACTATTTTTCAAATCATACTGTATAGATATTTAACCTGATTTATTAATCAGTATATACAAAGAAAAACTGTATTTGTTGTACAACATGGCTTAGGCTCTTATAAGCTTTATTTGGGATTATTGCTTATTTTCGTATGATAGATTTTTGTGCAGACTCCTCGGACTTATTCGAGAATCGTTTTCAAAAGATTTTTGAAAAACTATAGTCCAAAATAATTTTACAACATGTACACGCATTTGGAAATGATTTTTTCAAATGTTTTTCACACAGAATAGATAGATTTTTCGAAACAATTTGACAACCAAATTTTTCACTCATTTGCAAACTAATTTTCACACATTTTTATTTCACTCAAAGAAAATAAATTTTTACACACAAAACTGATTTTTCAAAGGTTGAATACTTGAACACATTATTTTTCAAGCAATTTTCAAAAGATTTTTCAAATAGAATATTTTGCACAAAACGCTTTTCCTGACTTATTAATCAGTACAAGTAAAAAGAGTCTGAGGAGCTCACAATCATCTTTTATTATTATAGAGTTACTTATTACTTTTTATATTGAGTTGATGTTTTATTTTTCAGTATGAGTTATGGCTTATAGTATATACATGGTATATACGACCCCCCTATACTTAGCTTGAGCTATGTCCTCATAGGTCGAAGAGAAAAGAGAAGACATAACTCGTACTGAGTATAGACAAGTCTAAAGAATATATATGAATAAGAAATGAATGAATGAGAAGTTGACCGTCCCCCCTATACTTAGGATCAAGTAATCCTAAGTATAGCAGGTTGTACACAAGGCAGGGAGGGTCAAGGGTGGGAATACACATACCGTACTCAAATTGTCCCCCCCTATACTTAGGGTAAGATACTCCTAAGTATAGACAAGAAGAGGAGACAATGGAGAGGATCGAAATGAAATGAAAAACTCGGGGTGCACATCCCCTCTATACTTAGGACAAAGTACGTCCTAAGTATGGAAAACTGTCTACAAGGGCGGCACCTTTTTGATACAAAAAGAAGATAGAAAAGGAAAAGAAGAAAAGAAGAAAAGAAAATCAGATAAATAGTTTTTGGGGTGCATCGTCTGAATCTTCTGATGCTACCAATGTTGTGGATATCTCATCATAGTGCGCGAGCTGAATGGAGTCGACAACGGCCAAGAATGTATCTGGTTCGAGGTAAGGCTTCAGGAGTTGACCGTTGACGATGAATGGTTGTGTGTCAGGAGACAATTCTGATATAGTAATACCTCCATTGTCACGCACTTCACAGACTCGGAATGGCTCTGTCCACTTACTCTTTAATTTACCCAGGAAGATCCGCAACTTTGCATCAAATAACCACACTTTCTGTCCAACATCAAAGGTCTTTCGTCTGATGTGTCGGTCATGCCAGCGTTTCACCTTTTCCTTGTATATCAATGTGTTATCGTATGCATAGTCTCGGAACTCCAAGAGTCTGTTCAGATCAACCTTTCTTTTCTGATCACTTTTGCGTGAGTCCAAATTGCAACTATTAACTGCCCATAAAGACTTATGAATTATATCAACGGGCAGATGGCATGGCTTCCCGTATACAAGACGATAGGGCGACATACCCAAAGGAGACTTGTAGGCGGTCCTGTAATCCCATAGGACCGAGTCCAAGAGTTGGAACTAGTCATTTCTGTTTGGCCTGACATGTTTCTGCAGGATAGTCTTGATTTCTCTGTTTGATAATTCGGCCATGCCATTGGTCTGAGGATGGTAAGGAGATGTGACACGATGATCGATGCTGTAATCCTTCGTCAATTTCTTGACTTCTTTATTAATAAAATGGCTACCCCCATCTGATATGAGAATTTTTGGTATCCCGAACCGCAAAATGATGTTCTTCTTCAGGAACTGACACACTGTTTGGTTGTCGGCGGCCCGAGCAGGGATAGGTTCAACCCAACGACTCACGTAATCGATGGCAAGAAGTATGTGCTCAAAACCTTGGCTGTTAGGGAAAGGTCCCATGAAGTCAATGCCCCATGCATCAAAAACGTCTGCTATCTGAATGATTTTCAGGGGCATCGAATCTTTTGCAGTGAGTGTACCTTTCAATCTCTGATAGTCAATGCATAGTTTGACAAATTCTGCTGCATCCTTAAATAATGTAGGCCACCAGAAGCCACACTGAAGTACTTTGGCTACCGTACGATCTCCAGAGTGATGTCCACCAGAATCGAGCGAGTGACAATGCTCGAGGACACTAGATTGCTCCTCTTGAGGGATGCACCTGCGCCAAATGCAATCCGCTCCTTCCCTGAATAAAAGAGGATCCTCCCATTGATAGAATCAGATGGTCTACATGAATTTGTTCTTCTGATTCTTCGTCCAATCCGATGGTGTTAACCTAGAGGTGAGGTAGTTGACTATATCTGCATACCAAGGAAGAGAATCCACTGCTAAGATTGATTCGTCATGAAAGGTTTCTGTAATGGGTGCACTGTTCAGAGGAGGCTCGTGATGCTTAATTCTGGAGAGATGGTCTGCTGCCACATTCTGAACTACAAGCTTATCCTTGATTTCCAAATCAAATTCCTGGAGGAGAAGGATCCATCGAATCAGTCTCGGCTTGGCATCCTTCTTCTGCTGGAGGTATCGGATAGCAGAGTGGTCTGTAAAAATTGTGACTTTTGATCCAAGCAAATAGGATCTGAACTTCTCAAGGGCGAAAACCACAGCCAGCAACTCTTTCTCTGTCACTGTATAATTTCTCTGTGCTTCATCTAATGTTCTGCTGGCGTAGCGAATGGCATAGGGCGCTTTCTCTTTCCTCTGCCCAAGAACAGCCCCGACTGCAAAATCTGATGCATCGGTCATTATCTCAAAGGGAAGAGACCAGTCTGGCAGCTGTAGGATCGGAGCCTGAGTAATAAGCTCCTTTAGCTGGTTGAAAGCAAGGAGAACCTGCTGATCTACATTGAACTCAGTTTCCTTGCACAGAAGTTCTGTCAAAGGTCGGGCAATGCGGCTGAAATCCTTGATGAATCGTCTGTAAAATCCCACATGCCCCAGGAATGACCTTACATTTTTCACTGTCTGAGGTGGCTGTAGATTTTCAATAACATCCACCTTCACCGGGTCGACTTCCATGCCACATTTGGAAACGACGTGACCCAGCACGATGCCGTCGGTGACTATGAAGTGGCTCTTTTCCCATGAAAGCACTAAATTGACTTCCCGACACTTCTGAAGCACTTTGTCTAGGTACTCAATACAAGAATCAAAACTATCACCATAGACAGAGAAGTCGTCCATGAACACCTCGAGAAAACTGCCAACCATCTCGACGAAGACTGCTAACATGCATCTCTGGAAGGTTGTAGGTGCATTGCATAATCCAAAGGGCATTCTCTTGAAGGCATAGGTGCCGAACGGGCAAGTGAAGGTAGTCTTCTCTTGATCTTCAGGGGCGATAGCCACTTGGTTGTATCCGGAATACCCATCCAAAAAGCAGAAGAACTCCTTGCCTGCTAGTCTTTCCAAAACTTGATCAATGAATGGCAAGGGGAAGTGGTCCTTCTTAGTTGTTGCATTAAGATGGCGGTAGTCAACACACACCCACCAGGATGTTGGTACCCGAGTGGATATTTCCTCTCCTTCGTCATTTGTAACAACGGTAAGCCCGGATTTCTTTGGAACTACATGCAGTGGGCTTACCCATTTTGAGTCGGAGATGGGATAGATAAAGCCTGCATCACACCATTTGGTTATCTTAATCATGACGACGTCCCTGAGGTTAGGGTTCAACCATCTTTGGAATTCGCGGGACGGCTTGGCATCTTCTTCCAGATAGATGTGGTGTGAGCACAAAGCTGGATTTATCCCTCGGAGATCTGATACGCACCAACCAAGTGCCTTGCGGTTCTTTTCTAGAACCTCGAGAAGATGAGATTCCTGATCCGGATTCAGCCTGCTGCTGATGATGACCGGATACATTTGTTCTTCACCCACAAGGAAAGCATACTTCAGGCCTGCAGGAAGTGGCTTGAGTTCTGGTTTTGACCTGTCCAACTTGTCGGACACTTCAGATACTATGCTGATGGTGGGATGTACTTCTTTGAAGGGGCTACCATCCTCATCATTCTGTTGAGATCCCAGTGATGTGCCGAACAGTTCTACGCTAGGCTGATCGTATTCGGTCTGGAGTGAATGATCAAAGAGATGCGCCTGCATCTGAGAATCTGTCTCCCAAGAATCATCAGAGCATAGGGTAACTGTGCTTTCCAGATCGCCCTCAAGAGTGAGGATTTCTCGGGTCCATGAATCGTTCAATGACAAGAATGAATCTCTGATTTCTGCAATAAAGTCGCAGTCTGCTTCGGATGCTGCATGGCTCTCATCAGTCGTGGCGTTCGGCTCTCTACTCATGTTTATAGTGATTTGCTTGGTGTTCGAGCTAAAAGTAATCTTGCCAGACCTGTAATCAACCACGGCACCTGAGGTACGTAGAAATGGTCGACCAAGGATGATAGGGGTCTGGAGCAGGGATGTTGGTGAGTCCATATCAAGGACTACAAAATCAGCTGGAAATTGCATCTCCTGTACTTTAACTACAATGTCTTCCAAAAGACCCCGGGGCCGCTTGATGGATCGGTCAGCGAACTGAAGGATCATTCGTGTCTGCTTGAGCGGACCCAGCCCAAATTATTGCATTATGGATTATGGCAAAAGGTTGATGGAAGACCCACTGTCGAGGAGAGTGCGCTCGAAGACCTGGTCAAACATCTCACAACTGATAAGAGGTGCTCCTGTGTCTTGCTTCTTCTGTGGGAGGTTGCTGATAGATGCCACAGTGGCCATGGAGAGCACGTGCTTTTCTACATCCCTGCGTCTGTTCTCCTGTGCTGGGCGACGCTTGTAGGTACATGCCTCCTTTAGTCCTTTCTTCACAGCTGGCATGTACTCCATGGCTTTCAATAAGGGAATCTCAACAGTCAACTTGTCTAGTATTTCCAAAACTCCTAGATCAGACAATGCCTTTTTTCGTTTTGCAATTTTTTTGGGTTTTTCTATTGCATGAGGAAAAGGAATATGTACATCTCTAGCAGGAAAAATAGAGTTCTTATTTACATTGACATCATCACCCATAGAGTGTTGTACATCCGGACTACAAAAAGGAGTACAAACTGTATCCTGACATGCTGGTGCTACAGGGCGAGCAAAAAGTATAGCGTCTGCTCCGTCGGCTGGCGAGGGATCGGCTGCTGCTGGCGGCTCCTCCAATGCTGGCGCGGCTTCGCTTCGGCTGCAAACTTCTTTTTGTCGTTTTTGATTTTGCTGATTTTTTTGTATTTTTAGCTGGGGATGCTGGCAATGCACGACGGCTGGAATGGCTTCTCCTTCTTCCTCCTCACCCGCCCCTGTAGCTGGCACGGCTGATGCGGAAGATGACGATCCATTTGTTTCTTTATTCGACCCATTCTTGGTGGCAGGCGGAGGCAAGGCCCTACCTCTCCTGAGAGTAACAGCATTAGAATAAACAGTAATATCATTGTCAGACACGGACAGGAAATCACATTCTACCTGCTCTTTCTTTTTGAGGTTGTTGGGGTTGGCCTCGACCTAAGCTGGAATGGTAGTTCTAGTGGCGGTCAGGTCGTCAAGCCTCTTGGTCATTTCCGCCAGCCCTTTGACAAATTGGGCCAGACAATCCATGGTAGGGTTTACAGGGGGTACCTCGGTGGGTTCAGCATGCAGACTATGTTGTTGTTGCATGGATGGGTGCGGAGGTTGTTGCTGGTGGTGCTGGGGTGGTGCAGGAAGTTGAAGTTGCTGATAAGAGGGGGGAGGATAATGTTGAGGTGGGACAGCCGCATACTGATGAAATGGTTGTGGATGGCGGTATTGCGGCTATTGGTATGACTGATTCTGCCTCCATTAATTTGCATACTGGGGAGGCTGATTATACTGCTGATGAGGCTGAGAGGACTGTCCAAAACAACCACCCTGAGGTTGGTGGTATTGCCGGTTGGCAAGTGGCTGACCCTGGGGTTGTCCCATAGGATGGGTCGGTTGTGCATCGTTGGTCCATACCCCGTTCACTTCCTGAATCAGGGGTGGTGGTGGGAAAACTGGATCAGGTCCTGAAAGAAACTCTGGTTGGTACACAACCATCTGCTGCTGCGGTTGGCCCTGGTCGGGCGCCTACACGTAGTACACATGCTGGACTGCCGGTGGCTGCTGGCTCGGTTGAGGCTGATGCTGCGGTTGCTGCTCGTCCTTCTTCTCAGCTGGAGCTTCTGATGGTGTTGCCGACTGAACAGAGTTAATGGTGCCCACCAACAGTTCAAGGTACTTGTTGATCTGATCAAGCTTGTCTAAATTCTAAGTCCTCTTCTCGATCACAGCGAGTTTCTCAAGATCCTGTGATCGCTTCTCAATAATGTCAACTTTCGAGAGATGGCCCCCGATGATACTGAGGTTGGAGCTCTCATCTCTCACTGCCTCTTTGGACGCTGCCATGTGTACTTGTTTCTAGAGAATCTGGGGCTGCTTCTGATATGCCTTGGATGAAGAGAGGGCGGCCTCTCCTTCGGTCATTTCCTCGAATATCTGCCAGACTACATCTTCATCCTTGTTAAAGTGCGAACCCCCACATGTTGCGTCAACGAGCCTCTGGCTTTCGATGTTCAGTCCCCCAAAGAAGTGCTGGACCAAGCTGGTCTTAGGAGTCTCATGATGGGGACACTTCTCCTGCAGATCGGTGAATCTCTCCCATGCTTCGTGTACTGACTCATGGACCCCTTGGGAGAAATTACTTATTCGGGCTTGCATTTGGTTGAGCCGACCGAGAGGGTAATACTTATGCACAAAAGCTGACTTCAGCTCCTCCCAGGTCGTCACAACCTTCCCCAGATGGTTGACCCAATAGAGGGCCTTGTCCTGTAAGCTGAAGGGGAATGCCATCATCTTGACAATGTCCAAAGGGATATCGGGATAGTGAGTAGTGCGGCAAATGCATGAGAATTGCTGCAGGTGAATGTACGGCTCTTCACTCATGTTTCCATAGAATGCAGGGAGAAGAGCAATGAACTGGGGTTTCAGCTCAAAGTGAGCGTGTACCGGTGGAATGAGGATCCACTCGGTCATTTGGTTGTCTCCCGGATTGTATGTTTCTTTGAGTGTAGGCTTAGGTGGCGGTAATTCAGGTTCATCATCATCGGGACCACCACCTCCACCTCCTCCTCTGCCTCTGCCTCCTCCTCCTCCTCCCTCTGCTCGGTTCATCACATCGTTCAGCATATCCTGGAATGTTGTCTATGCGAGGCATGCTCGGTCAGCTGTTGTTGGATGGCCTGGATAGACGCCAGCAGCTGTGCATTGACTTGATTCTGGTCTGGCATCTGTCCTTCCGGTTGGGGTGGCTGCTTACCCTTGCCCTTTCCTTGGGGAGCCATATCGGGGTCTGAGTCGGACGAAATGAACTCCAAAGTAGTCTCCAGGGCTCGCTCTGTCTTCTATCTGCAGAATGAGATAGTCCAAATCAGCCCACTTACAATATTGTTCAGCTGTCATGATGAAGCTGGAATTCAGGTCAACCCCAGCATGTTGTGAACGGAAAAGGATGTGGACTGTAATCGACTTCCATTCACAACGGCGAAAAGCGGGACAAAAGTGATCCCAGTTTATTGTGTGGTCAAGAGAAAGGTAGAAAATGAGGAGTCTGGAGATCAATCCGCAAAGTCCGGATCGGGTTCTCGGGAATCGCCTCGAATTTATTGGCGGAGTTGAGTTCATGGAATCGATGTGGGTGTCGGCGAGGTCCCGACAGAAACCATCCATGGATCAACTTCGCGAAGCACAAAAGCGGGTTGGATGTTGGAAGAAGGATACGATGGTCAAACGAGGAATAAAAGGAGTGCAAAACAGTAGAAAGGCTCGGCTGAGCGAGGTGGTCAAAGGAGAATGACATAAAAAAATTTGCGCAAAGGCGCGGGACTCGATCCTTGAACCTTAATCTAGATCCATACAAATGCAATATAAAATTGGGTTCACCAACTCACGCCATGTGAAGCCGTGAAGGCTCGGCTATTTATTATCTTTCCATTTTTAGAGTTGTGATTTCAGGCAAATCTTTTAACAAGTCCTTAGTATGCTACCCTATAGGAGAGAGAGTATTGCCAGAAGAGTATCCCGTACTTGTCCTCCTCCTGTGTAACATGTAGTCTGTACTTTTTGGAGTCCTTGTAACCCTTCCTGGATTCCTACTCAGCTAAAGAAATAGAAAGAGGAAGCCGATAGGAGAAACCAATACTTCGGTTCTCGCTCGCAACGGAATCAACCGTGAGCATGCAAGAACCTACTCGGACGCAGGATGATGAGACAGACACCCCTGTGAAGGCGTGGCCTATGCTCAATACTTCGGACAGGGTCAATGCTCTACACAACAGAGAGTCATCATTGGTGACCAAGTCCTACTCACCTACGTACGATAGAAGCGCCATTACTTCGGAAATCTAGGTGATACACAAGGTAGTTGCAGACTGGGTTTTTGGCTCTAATCCTTAGGGTGTCGCACTCGCTCAAGGGAGTAGGGTTTTGGTCCCCCTCCAAGGCACCTGAAAACAATGACGGCTTTATGAACCCGGTACAATGATAGTTCATTACGGATTTTAATTAAGGTCAAAGTTTATTTAGTAGTCCCCTTGTTTTAGTTTTTTGGATTTTCACTTTCTTTGAGTCTGTTTTCATACCAATGCCTAACGTTTTTGTAGATTTTCATTTAAGTCCTAGGTGCTCAAAATCAGAGGGAGACAGTGGAAAAGTCGTGCAAGTGGTTCCATGATGGAAATCTCACCATTGAACCGAATGATGCATGCTGAGTTAGAAGACTTACAGTGCATCCCAGCTCTCTCCATGCGGTATGCAAAACAGAATTTTTAAACATATCTACATGTCGGTATGCAAGGTACAAAATCGCCCTAAACATTAGTTGCTATTAACGTGAAGAACCATAAGTCGCTCATTTGTCTTTAGCCGCAAAAGTCCGGTCTTGGCTCACCCCTCCTCTGCTCAACACACTTGAGTTTAGGAGATAGCGCTTTATGGGGCTCGTTGTGGCACAAGGGCTAAGAGACAAATGAATGGCTTGTTTAAGTTTGACTAGATCCATACGAAGTATACTATAGGAACATGCATTCTTATTAATGTTTGGACCTAGCTACCGAATCTAGCAACCTATATCTAGGGGCTCCAAGCACACAAAACAAAGTAAAATAAAGGCGGAAAGCTCAAAACTTCGGGAAACAAAGAAAAGAAAGCGGTAGAAAACTCGAAAAATCGCGATGAGGCCCCCAGGTGAACAATCACCCGGGCACTGGACCTCATTGTGAAGAGTAGAGTCCTGTTAATTATTACATGCCAAAATTGTCTCTCTCTCACAATAATTTACATAAATAATTCTAATTGCTCTAAACCTATCTAACTCTCATCCCCTTGAATCCTTGATGCCCTCTCCAGCTGGTCATGAAGTGAAGACCAACCTCCTCCAAGCTCGGCTGCCTTGGCTCCTAAGAAACCATCCTCGCGTGGCGAGCCCTCGCAACAAAGTCCCAAAGAGATTGAATTAGTATAAGCTTAATAAATGAACTGAAGCAGATAGGAATTATCACAATAAATAAATCAATCAAACATGGTGATCAAGTGCAAAAGAATCATCTGCTCATAAAATCAATGATAAATAAACAAGAATAACAAAGTATAAAAGGCTACGCTCATTTCTCCCGGCAACGGCGCCATCTGATTGACCCAAAAATGGAAGCAGTCTTGTGTTCCACGCAAGGCGGGGACATAGCCGAAGTGTTGACCACTCAACTTCCGGATTTAATCAGCAATTAACCCATATGAAAGTATAAATCAATTAAGTCCCCAAAATTTGTGATTAACATTTAACTCTACCATAAAATGCATAGTGAATAAGCATGTAGAGGTCGAACCACAGAGAGCAATACAAAAATGAAGCAGCCTATGATGTTCATGTACAACAGAGTCATCCTTGCATGAATCCTATTTTTGTGGGTTTTATTTTTTTATTTTTTTATTTTTTTTATTTTTTTATATTTGTTTTAATTAATATATTGTTTAATATTATATACTTATATATATTTATATATATATATAAAATATAGAATATAGATGTATAAAGATATACACCCATAAAAGGTATGTATAGAGCATATAATACATATATATAGATAGATTATATATATATTTAATTATATAATTTTGATATTTTTTTTATTCTCAGATTTTTATACATAAATATATATATTATTTTTAATTTTTCTTTTTCAATATTGGAAGGTATATACAATGTAGTGAGAGGGGTGATATAATATTTATAAAAATATACAAAAAATGTTGAAAAATGCAGAAACAAACTATTTTTGGTCTTTTTATAAATTTTTACTGTTTTTATGATTTTTAGGGATTTTTCAGAATCCTTTTGGTATTTTTAAAAGGGAAAATAAAGGGAAACATGGACTTAAACTACTGGACAAAATTGAAATGAGGTCTAAAAATAGAAAATGACATCCAAATATCCTCAAATCAATTTTAAATTATAGATAATAAAAGAAGAAAAACTACACAAACTTAATTTGTATTTTAGGATTTTTTTAGGATTTTTTAGATTTTTCTGAAGTTTTTAAGGGTTTTCTTATTTTTAGGGTTTTTGTTTTGCGTTTTTTAGTGATTTTGGATTGACACTAAAGTAGGATAAAAGAGACAATAGGTATTTTTTTGGAATTTTTCGAGGTGATTTACTATTTTTTTGGTATTTTCCTAAGCTAGACAGTAGAGAAAATGCATGTTTTTTATTTTTAATAAATGCAAAAATGCTACAGAAGTAAAAACTAAAAATATGGCGTGCAAGAGCAAGCTAATAGGAGCTTATATTAATTTTGTAGAATTTTTCAAGTTAATATGATTCATGAAATAAATGGAACAAGCAAGCACAAATTTATGGCCTGGCAGGGGCATTTTTCGCAAATAAAAATAAAGACAGGGGCTTTAGTGAAAAACACCAAAAATATTACACTGGGTTTGCAATTTTAAGGGCTAAAATGAAATACAAAACCCGCCAGGGACCCCCGCGCAAAATGACCATCACGTGGGACTACACGTGATCCGCACCCATAGGGACCAAAAAGTAATTTCAGAAAGTTCAGGGTCCTTTATGCAAATTTTCACAAAAATATTACACTTGTAATTTAACTTTAAGGACTAAAAATAAATATACAAACATACAGAGGGTCTGATGTAATTTCGCCACCTCACGTGGGACTGCACGTGAGGTGACGTGGACTGGACCTTGAGGTAATATCACAAAGATACAGGGAGGTCTATGCAAATTTTACATAATAAAATGAACTTCGACTTTTATTTATAGGGCTAAACAATAAATAAAAAAAGGCTGGGGCTAAATAAGAAATTTACCCCTTATTTAGGCGCTAACGGACGGCGATGAAGATCTCACTTGGGCACGCGTCGCACATCCGACGGCGGGTACCGGTTCCCGATGAAGGGTTCTGATTAGATCCGCCTTGCAGATCGGACGGTGGTGGCTGGGCTTCATCCGACGATTCTCGTTCAATCTGGGGCGCTCCTCCTGATCGGACGGCGATGAAGGGGTCTGGAGGAACAGGGGAGGAACTCGCACCAGGCGAGCTTCGATCTTGGAGCATGGGCTCCTCGGGCCTTCTTCCTCGTGTCTGAGGTGTTCTGGACGTAGCTGGGAGGCTTCACGCGTCCGCCGGTGGTCTTGGCATGGCTCTTGGAGGTCCAAGGAGGTCAGGCGAGGTCGATGAAGGTCGGGACCTCCAGGAGCCTCTTCCTGGTTCGGATCGAGTCCAAAAGGGCTCCTTGCGTCGTTTGACCTGCATAGGAAGAACCAGGGGTCCGTGGGCTTTCTCCTCGACCCTGGAATTTGAAGCTTTCGTGCAAAATGAGGTGAGGCGGAGGAGCTCCGGCGATAGGCGGAGTTGGAGCTCCGATTCGCAAGGACTAGAGGTCCTTGGTTGAACAAACGTGAGCGGTAGATGGAGAATGCGATGGGGAACGAAATGGGGTGATTATGGCAGTCGGAAACAGTGAGTATCACGATGAAGAAGTCGCCGGAGCGGAGCTCCGGCGAACTTCGATTTGATGATTTCACGCTATGCTACTGCACTAGGAACTAAACTAAGTACGGGAATGAAAAGCTGGAATTAAAATCTACCTAAAACGCAATAAAGAGAAGCTCTTATACCTGGGGGCCACCAGGGAGCAGGACGGACGCCGGAGCTCCGCCGTGTCAAAATTGATCCCACCTCCGGCCGCGTCGCGTTGCTGAAATGCTCCCCCTGTCACGAGGAACATTCCAGGAACTGAATCGAGGCTTTTGGGTGGATAGAAATTGGCCAAATTTGAGGAGGAGGTCGAGGGCTCTTATTTATAGACAGACTGGCCACCCTACTTGGCCCGCATATTCTGGCGAATGCAATGATCGTTTCCTCGATCCAACAAGCATGCGTGATAGATGGATGATCCCTCTAAAGATCTCGTGAAGGCGGCGAGCGAGAATAAGGGACGAGACGCCCGAGAAAAATGGCGCAAGTCAAGGGATCAGCAAGGTTCAGAGGCGCTAGGTCCCGATGGGACAGTTGACCAGAGGTCAACAAAGGCTGGCGCCCCATTGGTCCACCTCGGCCACAAACGGACAAAATAGGCTTATTTATTCAAAAATGATTTATTTAGCATAATAGAGGATTTTATTATTTTTTTCTTATAAAATAAAAATTGTTTATTAATTAATGTAGTATTTATTTATGATTTTTATTTAATTTTTTGATGTATTTTATTATGGTTTTTATTTTAATAATTTATGTATGCATGTATTTACATGTATTTTGTATATTTTATTTTTATTTTATTTTATTTTATTATTTTATTGGCCTATTTTATAAATTTATAATTTATTTTTGTGAGTGTGAGGGTATTATATTTAATTTTTATGAGTTGATTTTCATATTTAAATAAATAGGTACATATATGTAGGTATACCTATAAGTAGTTTACCTATATTATATATATACTTAAATTATTTAATGTATTTTCTTGGTTTTTATTTTGGATTTGTATTTTTAATAAGTTATATGTAATATTTACATTATTATAAAAATATAGATAAATAATGAAATCCCCTTTTATTTTATATACATATAGATAGCATAGGTATTTTGTCTATGTATTTTATAGACTTTTTATAAATTCTTTTTGGTTTTCTTTTAATTTCAATATGTCCATGTGTTGTATACATTATTTACAAAATTCTAAAAATATAATTTTGTAAAAATAATGAATAATGAATAAATTGAATATTTTAATCAGGCAGATTGCACAATGAAGGCCAAAAACCTAACTTTTACAGATGAACTCCAAAAATTATGAAACCAAGTTTATTAAATAGTTCTTGGAAAGCTATATACAATTAAAGGTGAGTTTGGGTGATTTGGAGTTTTTATTTGCAAGATTTGGGTCCGTGAAGTTGAGATTTTGGCTTTTTATTCTGGGTATAAATGTACACTGAGTATTATTTTTACACAAACTCCAATTTTGTATTTTTATTTACATTATTACTACAACTTTTATGTACAAAGTTTCTTTATTTGATGAATGAATAATTATATACAAAAATAGGTGTCAAAAATACATAAATAAATGAATAAATAAATGAGGTATTTATTGTACTGTTGGCCCTTATCTCCCCCTACTTTATTCCTTGTCGACCAATTCCATGCTGACCTTGGTCTCGGGGTTCGGGTCATAAAATATTTGCAATATTTTATTCCTTTTCTTTTCTTTTATTCTATATTTTTTCATTAAAAACCTGATTTTATGTACAATAAATGCAACAAATAATGAATGCTTTTATAGACAAATTAATGCTATTTTCATGCATTTGCTGGGGTTTTTAAGGCCAAAATGATAGAATAAAGGTGATGAAATGGAGATTCATCAGGTACTAGATGCGAAGATATACTTGGCCTAATACTTACTGTTTGTATGTAGTCCCTTTAGATCAACGACTTGAAATGCATATCAATATTATGTTACATTTATTGAATACCATTCGCGATACGAGTTTAGATTCCTAGTACGTCACAAATCAGAAACCTATGAAAAGTTTAAAGATTTCATGGTTTTTGGTTGAGAACCAAATTGATAGGAAGATCAAGCAGATTCGATCTCACTGAGGTGGTGAGTACCTCTCAAATGAATTTAGGGAATACATTAATAAGAGAGGACTTGTGTCCAATCTCACACCTCCAAGAAATCCCCAACTAAATAGTGTTGCTGAAAGATGCAACATGACCATCATGGACATGGTCCATTCTATGATGAGAAAAGCACATTTACCTCTTAGTTTCTACGGATGTGCAGTAGAGACTGCAATATATATCCTTAATAAGATTCCTAACATGTAGGTACCCAAAACCCTTCACGAGCTTTAGTTTAGAACTATGCCTAATGTTAGACACTTGAGGATTCGTGGTTGCTTAGTCCATGCCAAGAACATGGATGCAAATAAGCTAGAATCTCGCAATAGAGAGTGATAATTCATCGAGTATGTGAAGGACAATATTAGATAGCAACTTTACAAACCTGAGACTCAAAAGGTATTCGCCTCTAGGGATGTGAAATTCTCGGAGTATGACTTCCTTAAGAGTCAAGAAAAAATGAAGTAAAGGAATTCATTGAATAAAATGAGGATATTGAGGTTCCCGAACCAGAAATAGAAAAGATAAATGAAGATAATACACATATAACTCTTCAAAGGAGTTCGAGGGTGGTCATGCCACTGATGATTCTGAATTGCCCTTGGGTACTTTGCGTGAATTAAGCGGTCGAAAATAATTGTGTCTTTTCGTTGTAGGCAGGTAATCGGAATCAATCAAGAAATAATAACTTAAATATTTAGTTCAATTTATTCAAGTGATTTTTATGTTTGTTTTACTTGGGAGAGTCCCAAGGTCAAACTCGAGGATGCAAAGGAACAACCTAGGTGGATGTCTATCAAATTTTGTGCGTGGTTTCCGAGGCAGAATGTTTTTGGTATTTTTTATGCATTTTTTGGATGCAAATGCAAATGTAGCAAATTTTAGGGACTAGAAAAATTGATATTTATCAAACGATGTCCGAAAAATAGGAAACTTGGCCGAGATGTGAATAATGATGAAATGAATGCACTATATTTTTTAATTTTTAGATGCAATATGAATATTTTATGACTTAATTAATGCAAAATGTGTGAATCTCAATAATTAATTATAATAAATATTAAATCTACTTATTTTAGGAAATAAAATTATCTAAGGTGATCTATCTCAGAAAAATCCTAAACTCAAAAAATGATGAATTTAATACCTAATAAAAATTAATTAATGAAATACACAAAATGATTTTTATAGAGCAAAATGTGCATGCAAATGCAATTCAATTCTTTTAGGGCAAAATGTAAATCATAATTAATTGTATGATCTGCAATTTTTTTGGCAATTTTTGATGTAATGGTTAATTATCTACGAATTTCTAATAGCATATTGGGCAAAATATGCATTTTTTACAAGAATATTAATTAATAATTAACCAAAGATCATAAAAATATCATAAGCATGCCATATTATAGAAAATTAATTGTAGAACACAATGTTATTTTTGGAATAATAGAATGATGCAATGTAGAGGTTCAAAATAAAGGGGAAACACATGGGTCTTAGTGCAAACTTACAATAAATAAATAAAGTAGAAAATGCGGTAGAAGGGCTAGAGTTTAATTATCGAGCCCTCTGGGGGTTATCTGTAAAAATCCCAAGTCGTATGTGACGGCTGGGCCTTGATGGGATCTAGCGGAAATCCAGGGGGTGTTCAGCAAAAAATCCAAGCAGTCACGTGTAAAGCACGTGACCCTAGGGTGGCTGGGGGCACTTTGGAGATTAGGTGCTCCTTCGGGGATGTCCTTGTGGTTTACCCCCATGTCACGTGGGAGTCATGTGATCGGCTTTTGGAGCTTTGACCTGGCGGTGTGAAGGTAGTACAAAGGCTTTTTGCTGAATATAAAGCCACCGTGAGGCTACCGACTATAGTGGCTATCCTCCTGCTACTGATGGAGGCGGTTGGGCCTCTAACTATTGGGCGGACGTGGAGGTCCTTTGTCATCTGAGGATGTCGGAGAAGAGGAGCATGGAGGCAGAACTTCCTACTCAATGAGGTGATGGAGAATGGCCCGGAGTAGCAAGGGGAATTGCTGGAGACGGCGACTGTTGGTGGCGTCGCATACATCCTGCATAATAGAAGACCTAGAATAAACCTGAAGTTTAAGATCATATTTAAACTGACTTCTTCATGGTTTTATCATTAAGTTTCTCCTTGGGTCATTGAGAGTTGGTATCGATCATATGCTTTCCAAAAGCATATATCATACTTACATATTATTATATTGCTTCTAAAGCAAGAAGACCATGCATTGAATTCGATCGGTCCCAATACCTCATGTGTGAGCTCATGTCTTCTAGTTCATTAGTGAACATGTATGATCCCTTTGAGTGATTGTATTACTCATATTCCCTTATATGTACATCAGCTCGTCGGTGTATAGATCTTGATTCGGTCATCAACCTAATGGTCTGCTTAATGTCCATACTTAGACATATAGCAATACATATGTTTTCGGCTAGAGGATGTGTGCCCATATCATGACAGCATACGGCATAGGTCTTGGTTATCTCAATCTCATTAAGTCAACTCTCTGACCTAACATATCTGACACCTTCGAAACTCTATTCCTATGCCGAGGACTTGCATCAAGAGATCGGTCAGATATCAGCCTTTAGAGATGGATCGCCATCGCCTTCTCAGCTAGAGGTACTTTCTTAACAATCATTGATAGTTCTTAATGAGTCCTCGATCTAATTCTTAGATACCATCCGAGCACTAGCTTTTTTGATTCAACCATTGAATCAACAGTCGTATGATTATTAAGATGGTCATAAAATCCTAATTGTACTAAGAGACCTTAGAAGTGTATTCAATCATCTAATCTCAGACAATGAGTGAAATAAATCAATAGCTTTTATTAATATATCAAAAGATTACATTAACATTTATCGTAGAAATGTTTCGCTCGGGGCTCACATGTCTAACAATCTCCCACTAGCCCTCAAAACCATTCGGGTACAATCTTTAAACCCATGTTCATTACATGCTGGTCGAAAATCTTTTGGGGTAAAGTTTAGTGAGGGGATCAACAATATTATCAACAGAGGTCACCTTGGTGATGATGATGTCACCACGCTTTTGAATCTCCTGAAAGATGTGGTATTTCCTTTCCATGTGCTTTCTCTTCTGATGTCATCTAGGTTCCTTCGCCTGAGCTATGGATCCCGTGTTATCGTAGAGCAGCAGGATGGGAGTATCAGACGAAACTATGTCAAGTTCTAGGATGAACTTACATAACTACACCGCTTCCTTTGTAGCATTCGATGCAGTAATATATTCAACCACTGTTTTTGAATCAATCGTAGTGTTGTGCTTCTTTCTTTTCTAGTTCACATCACATCATTCAATAAGAACACAAACCCTAAAGTTGACTTGCGATCATCTATATGAGATTAGAAGTCTGAATCTGTGTATCCTAAGACTTGGAGATCATCATCTCCATAGAATAAAATGTAATCTTGTGTCCGTCTTAGATACTTAAAGGTGTTCTTCACTGCATTCAAGTGTTGCTCACCATTGTAGGATTGGTAACGACTTACCACTCCCACTGCATGGCATATATCTGGTCTTATGCACATCATGGCATACATTAAGCTTCCCACAGCTGATGCGTAAGGGCATCCGGCCATGGCTTTCTTATCCTCAAAACTTTGAGGAGCCATCCCTTTAGATAGGTGTATAACATGTTTTAAGGAATGAAGCCTTTCTTGGAATTCTCCATACGGAAATGTTGTAAGATTTTCTTAATATGCCAACGTTTTGACAATCCCCACATCCTCTTTTTCTCTGTTTCTGAACAGCTTCAGACCCAAAATATAAAGAGGCTTCTCCAAAATCTTTCATCCCGAAGGTATGGGACAACAAAACATTAACACTAATCATCGTCACAGTATCATTCCCAATGATAAGGATGTCATCTACGTAAAGCACGATGAACACAATGAATTGCCCACTAAAGTTCTTGTACACACATGGTTCATCAGGATTCTGAACAAAATCATAACTCTTTATGGTTTCGTCAAATCTAATGTTCCAGTTTTGAGAATCTTGTTTAAGCTCATATATGGATTTCTTCATCTAGTATACTTTGCCTTCCTCAATTATAAAGTCTTGGGGATGCTCCATATAGATTTCCTCCTTGAGGTATCCATTGAGGAATGCAGTCTTGGCGTCTATCTATCAGATGCTGTATACAAGATATGTAGCTATAGTTAGCAATGCCCTAATGGATTTAAGCATAGTCACATGGGAGAATGTCTCATCATAGTTGATGCCTTCTATCTGTGTGTATCCCTTGGCTACAAGTTGTGCCTTGAAGGTATCTACCTTCCCATCAGGTCCCCTCTTTCTCTTGAAGATCCATTTACACCCAATGAGTTTTACCCCTCTAGGTGGATCATCTAGGGTCTATACATCATTCTTATACATGGAGTTCATTTCAGACTTCATTGCTAGCATCCATATATCCATGTCATGATCTGTGAGTGCTTAATCAAATGAAGTTGGATCATTATTAGTTTCACTTGACACATGGAATGCGTACCTTTCAGGTGGCACAACCACCCTCAGACTCCTTCGAAGAGGTACGAGTGTTTCATCTTCATTTACTTCTTCAGTTTTTTGTTTAGAGAGCTCAATATCCTCAAGGGATTCAATGAGTTCCTTTACTTCATTTTTGTCTTAAGTCTTAAGGAAGTCATCCTCTAAGAATTTTACATCTCTAGAGATGAAAACCTTTTGAGTCTCACGATCGTAAAGTTGGTATCCAATATTGTCCTTTACATGCCAAATGAAGTAGCAATCTCCAGTGTGAGATTCTAATTTACTTGCGTCCATGTTCTTCACATGGACCAAGAAACACCATATCCTCATGTGTCTGAGACTGAGCTTGGTTCCAAATCAAAGCTCGTGAGGGGCTTGGGGTATAGATTTGTTAGGAATCTTGTTAAGGATATATATTATAGTCTCTACCGCAAATCTCCAGAAACTAAGAAGTAAATGTGCTTTACTCATCACTGAACGGACCATGTCCGTGATAGTTATATTGCATCTTTGAGCAACACCGTTTAGCTAGGAAGTTCCAGAAGGAGTGAGATTGGATATAATACCTTTCTCTTTGAGGTATTCCTTGAATTCATCTGAGAGGTACTTGTCACCTCATTTAGACCGAATCAGTTTAATCTTCCTATCGATTTGATTCTCAATCAAAGCCATGAATTCTTTGAACTTTTCAAAGGTTTCATATTTATGACTAATAGGAAGATAAACCCATATCATGAATGGTCATCAATGAACGTAAAATAATATCGATCTCCATTTCGACTCGCGACACTAAAGGGACCACATACATCGGTATGCATTAGGTCAAGAATACCTTCGCATCGTATATCCTTGTTTTATAAGGGTACTCCTGTCATTTTAACTCAAATACAATGTTCACATGTAGGTAAAGTTTGGATGTGTAGAAAATCTAAGGATCCATCCTTTTTCAATATATTGATCCTATCAACATATAAATGACTAAACCTTTGATGCCAAATCATGTTAGAATAATTTCCGTCCTCTCTAAATCTTTTAGGGTATTTATTAGCGAGTTACATTCATGAGAAACTCATCAATGCACATTTCATAGAGTTCACCAAAAGTTAGAATACCATCTACAACATATTTATCATAACAACTTATGCCAAGTTTCTCACAAAATAATAAGAAATGTCCATTTCTAACTAACTTAGATACATATAATAAGTTCCTTCTAACATCTGGACCATAAAGACATTTTTTAGGTACAAGGACTCTTCCAATAGATAATGATAGTTTGCATGTCCCGATGATGATTGTTGCAATAGTTGCATTAAATCCCATCTGGATGACTATCTCCCCTTCATCGAGTTTTCTAGTTTCTTGAAAGAGATGCGATAAATTACATATATGAACAGAATCACCGGAATCAATGATTCAACTACCTTCTCCACCTATGATAAAATTCGTTTCAGTGATGGAAGTATATTTTATACATGCCAGGACATTATCTTTACCCTTCTCTAAGATTTTTAGATAATTTAGACAATCTCTTTTCCAATGCCATGGTCTTTTACAATGATGTCATACTGACGATTCCGTAATCGTCGAGTTAAGGAGTTGTTTTTATCTTTTTCGTGTCAAAAAGAATAATGTCGTTCGTTGTAGGCGGTGATCGGAAACGGTCAAGAGATAACCACATATTTTTAATCAATTTTAATCAAGTGGTTTTATGTTTATTTTACTTGAGCAAGTCCCAAGGTCGATCACAAGGAGGCAAAAAAATAACCTAGAACTATGTCTATCCAATTTCGTGTTCAGTTTTCAAGGCGGTCTTTTTTTGGAATTTTCAATGCAAATAAGAGATGCGAGATGCGATTTTGGCCTATTTTAGGGACTAAAATGTAAGCTTCGATCAAACAATGTCCAAAAAATACGAAACTTTGCCGAGATGATAATTATTATAAAATAAATGCACTATAATTTTTTGGGAATTTTTAGATGCAATATGAATTTTTTATGGATTTATAAATGCAAAAAAATGAATTTCAATATTTAATTATAATAAATATTAAACCTACTTGTTTTCAAGATATAAAATTATCTAATATCTATCACTAGGTGAAGGATCTCAGAAAAATCTTAAACCTCAAAAATGTGGGGTTTAATACCTATTAAAAATTAAATACTAAAATATACAAAATGATTTTTACAAGGCAAATTATACATGCAAATGCAATTTTTTTTGGGCACACTGTCAAGCACAATAATCTCTACAATATATGATTTTTCGGGGATTTTTAGAGCAATGATTAATCAATTATGAATTTTAGAGAGCAAATTGGGAAAAATATGCAACTTCCAACAAAATAATTATTTATTAATTACCCGTCAATCACAAAAATACCCACAATATCTCAAAATGTAGAGAAATAAGTGAGAAACATCATGCTATGTTTAGATAAATAAAATGAAGTCATGTAGAGGTTAAAATGAAGCGAGAATACAGGGGTATAAATACAATAAATAAATAAATAAATAAAGACAATGCAAGGGGGGACTTAAGAGTAATTACCTATACCCATGGGGGTATTTTCTGCAAAAAGACCAATAGGTCATGTGCTAAGCACGTGACCTTGGTCGGTGGGGCCTGATAACCGTCCCGCACCCTCAGTTAATTCGAGCAAATTAATTGTCCAAATTAAGTTAAAGTCGTTCGTTGCAGTCGGATACGAGAGAGCTAATCAAAAACCACTTAAATCAGATTTAAGTCAATTTCAAGCGGTGATTTTTTTTACTTGGTAGTGTCCAAGGACGAACTCAGGGAGGCATCTGTCTCCTTAGGTGAATTATTAGCAAATTTCCATGTGTTAGATTTTTCAAGGAATTATTTTTTTATCTTTTTCTATTTTCTGTTAGTCAAATTATGAGTTAAATCAGAAATATGATCAAATTAATTCTAAAAATTATGAAACTTGACCAGATTATGAAATGAGATGAAATTAAGCTACTCTTATTTTTTTAGAATTTCTGATGCACGGATAATAAAAAATGCAGACTTTAGTGAAAACGACTAAACCAATTTTAATAATTATCAAACGATGATATTTTTAAGAAGTAATTCATCCAAATAGGTCTAGTTAAGATCTATCCAAATCAACTTGAATTTCGTTAAAACACTTCACGGTTGATTAATTAAAAATCGATTAAGATTTTCACTAAATGATTTTTCTAAGACAAACTATATGTGCGAATGAGATGATTTTTGGATATGTTGTAGCACAGAGTTAGATCTACCAATGGTGATTTTTCATAGATTTTTCGACAAGAAGAGAATACACAATCAAGTAATCAATCGAAATGGGCAAAATATTACAATTTTTCCCAAATTAAATTCTATTAATATTCTGCAAATCAGAAAAATACAAGGAAATAAAAATGGTAGACCAAGAGTTATACTACACACTGCAACTTTCGGAATTAAAAATTGATGACAAAATGACGACTAAATAAATATGTAAATGCAAGGGTATGAATGTAATACAAAAATAGAAATATGAGATCAAACGAAGCACAGGGACTTACATGCAATTACCTAAAACTTGGTCTTCCTTTGAGAACTTGCAAGGGGGTGCAAGTGTCCCCTTTGCAAATGCCCCTTTTTTATTGTGCGATGTTGCCTCCTCTGTTTTTGCATGCAAAACAGGGGAATGGAGATGGAGGAGCTTCACGGCAAGGGAGCTTCACGGCAAGGGGGTGGAGAGCGGTCGGCGGCGCCGCTGGTGTTGGTGGAGGTGAACGGGTCGCGCGGGTGGCGCTAGTGGCTGGAATCGTACGCGCGCGGCGCACGCGGACAGGGCGAGCTGGTGGCGTGAGTGGCTAGCTGCGGGGACCGACGAGGAGGTGGCGGCATCCTGGCGTGGAGGAGGGAGGCGGTGCGCCGCAGATGGGGGCGCGGGTGGCTGGGATCGCACGCAGCGGAGGGTGGCGTGACTGTGGCGTTGACGGAGGTGGCCAGGCCGCGTGCGGCCTTGCGCGTGGTGAGGCGATGACTGAAACTGGCGTGGGGCTGCGCGTGTGGCGCGGCAGCAAGCTGGGCGTGGCCTTGGAGTGCAGGGGCGCGTGGCGCTGGAGTGCAGGCGAAGTTGATGGGGCACCGGAGGCTACTGGGGCGGAGAGGATGACCGGCGTCGTTGACGACGAGGGGGGCGACCGACACACGGCCAAGTCGTCCGGCAGAGAAGGCGAGGCGACGGACAGGGCGGAGAGGAGTACCTGCAATGAAGGATAAGAGCTCGAGCGGAGGGCTCGACCGTGGTGGAGGAGGAAGAAGACACAGGGGGGTGTCACCACCTCCTCTGTTGTTCATGCATTTGTTTAAGTGGTTTAAATAAACGATTAATCGATTGATGAAAGTTCGTCGGAAAAATAAATAAAAATCATTGTTGTGTTCGCAACGTGTGATTTATCCGTTGATGTGCAATCGATTTTGCGAATTGATACGCGGATGTGAGTGAATCAAGAAGAGAGAAAGGTATGAGGAAGAAGAATAGAGGAAGAAAAAGTTACCTATAGATGGAATGGACGGATGCCTGGGGAAGAAGATCTTGCTGGAGCTTCAGATCTTCGCTCGAAGCAGCGGCTAGGTGCTGAGCTCGGGCAGCTCGAGTGGGAGCTGCAACAAGGGGTGGGGACTCCCTTGGATCTCGTCGGGAAAGGAATGGTCGTCGCTCTACCTGAATCGATCTCTGCTGTCACCAGGAAGGCTAAGGGAGCTCTCGTCCTCTCACAATGATGGCGGATCGAACCTCTCTCACTTGTAGAATGGCGGATGAAGAAGAATGGAGAGGGAGATGAGAGTATAAAAAGGAAGAGGGAGTTAGAGAAGAGATGGAGAGAGTGGAGAAAAATGGTGGAGGAAGTGGAGAAGATGTGGCTTGGAGTGGGGGAAAAGAAAGGAGAAGAGGTAAAAGGGGATTAAAAGAAATAAAATAATAGAGTAATATAGTAGGCTACTTAAAATAATTAAAATAATAATAATAAAATAATAAAAATAAATCCGAAAATAATAAAATAAATTCGAAAATAAAGAAAATATGGGGTGACATGTGGCGGCTCCAGGAGCTGCCACATGTCGCTCCTAGAAAAATCAAAAATTAAATGTAAACAAAAATCAAAAAGAAATAATAAAAAGGATTAAATCAAAAAGTGATCAACACAAAAGTTGCTCGTCTCGACGAGATCTACAACTTTCGTAAAGGGCCGAAAATCAAAGGAAATCATCTGTACAAAAATGTATTTTTGGGTGGTACCTTATAGATATAAAATACCGCATTTTATCTTTTGTAATTTTTTTGTCATTTTTCAATAAGAGAAAAATCAAAATCAAAATAGAAAAAATATGAGAAGGATATTTACAACTTAATCTAATTTTTTTTGGATTTTTAATAATTAGGAAAATGAAATGGTAAAATACAGGGGGTAAAACAATCATTATGTACAATGTACAAAAGGGGCCCAAAACCCAAGTTTTGCATACGAGCTCCGATTTTAATGAAATTGGTCTTGTTTCGAAGGTCTTTGAATGTATATTACATTAAAGTGAGTAGACCTAATTCGGAGGCTGTATGAGAGAGATATGTGTGTTTTAAGGTTCCTAGTCTCAAACTTGGATTGGGGTTTTATTGGTCAATTTTGCAAGTTAGTATTTTTTAGATATTTTTCTTTAATTAGTGTTAGTAATATATACACTATAGAGTTGGTTTTATTGGCTTTGGAGTTAGTATAAAATATATACAAATAATATTTTATCTAATATACAGGTGGATATTTACAAGTGAAATTGGCTTCTTATTTAATGCAAATATGAATGTTAAAATGCAGATATTATGCTTGCGTGCATGAATGCTATTTATGCAATATAAGTGGAAATATGCTGCTATTTACTCGTAAACAAAGCTCTATTTTCAACTTTTAGAGTGATGAATCACATATTCATCAGGGCCTAAGCGTGAATACGAGGATCTCCGGGAGGCTGGTTGCAAGTTACCCAACGTCACGTGCAATGCACGTGACTTGGGGTTGACTGTGAAGTGTCCCCACGCACGTGCGGGGGACCTCGGGCCTCGAGCCTGGCCTGCGGTGGTGGAGGCGAGGCGGGGTGAAGTCCTTCTCCTCCTGGCGGTGGTGTCGGCGGAAGTCGTGGGCCAGTGTCGAACGAGGCGTGGCTGGCGAGGAGACTCGGCCTCTCCTGGCAGAGCTGCCCGGCCAAGGCGGAGAAAGGTCGGGTGGAGGAGCAGCTGGTCGATAAAGAACTGTGGCCTGGCGGTTGTCGAAGAAGAATCGTTGTCGGAGGTGATGGCGCTTGAAGCTGATGAACGGCGAAGCGAACGGTGGTGTCGGTGAAGCTTGCGGTGGCGATGAAGAAGCTTGCGGCGGTGCTGGGCGTTTGTCGTTGACGAAGCTGGAGGTGCGGCGATGATCGAAGTCGATGGAGGTTGGCGGAGTTGAGGCGGAGGTTGGGCGAAGGAGAAGGTTGTGGCGGTCGTCGTTGGCTCGATGCCAAGGGGCGGAGATGGGCACTAGCGGCGGAGGAGCGCCGCGTACGGCAAGGCGTCGCTGCCTTGGATCTCGCCGCACAGGAGCCTCTCGTCGGCGTTGTCACCGCCTCGAGGAGGTCCGCGGGATAATCGGCGGATGAGGTGGTCGAGGGGCATCGAGGCCCTTAAATAGGTCGCAGGTGGTTAGCGATGAAGGCGGGTGGTTCGTTGGCAGAGATCGCGGAGGCGGCGGCGGCCGGTGCGGGAGGTTGACGAAGTCCCGCGGATGTTACGGAGAAGAAAGATGCACAGTGGCCGTCCGATCGACCGAGATCGGACGACCAATTGTGCGCCACGTGGCGAGTAGGGGGGCAAGCAGGGGGTGCACGTGCGGAGCACGTGCCTTGGGGGCACGTGCAACGCACGTGCGTTGGCTTTTAATTTTTTTATGAAAACGAATATTTAAAACGTCCAAAAATCACTGACACGTGGCGGCCTCTGGGGCTACCACGTGTCAGCACCAGAAATTCAAAGAAGAAACATTTTGTAAAATCAAAAAGAAATAGTAAACGACCTCGGATCGAAAAACTTCGTTCACGAAAAATGCTCGTCTCGACGAGATCTACCATTCATGAAGACATCAAAGCCAAAATCAGTCAAATGTAAAAAGTGAATTTTTGGGGCATCCCATGTACATTGAATACCTTGATTTTTGGTTTTGTATTTTTTTGTCATTTTTAAACTAGATAAAAGATCGGAAAAAATATGGAAAAATCAAAGACAAATAAAAGACATCTAAATCTAATTTTTTTGGATTTTTATTAATAAGAAAATATGTACATAAAATATAGGTCAGAAAATCGCTAAATTATACAATGTACAAAAGAGGCCCAAAACCCAACTTTCAAATACGAGCTCCTATTCACTTGAACTTGGTCTTGTTTTGAAGGTAATTGAATGTGCATTAGTTCAAAAGTGAGTAGGATCAAATCGGATATTGGATAGGGAAGATATGGGGCTTTTAGTCCGACAATCCTGAAACTTGGGTTTGGGTTTTTGTTCCACTTATCAGGGTTAGTGATTTTTTTGTATTTTTCATTTATTCATGTTAGTGATGTGTACACAGTGGAGGTGGTTTTGGGTTATGCGGTGTTAGCATGAAGGAGTTAAAAATCCGGGAAATTAGGCTTTTTACATGTCATTTTTGGCTTGGATTTTTGGCTTCTTATTCTGTGCAGAAATTTGTGCTAAAATGAAATTCTTATGAAAACATGCATGAATGCTAATTATGCAGAATAGATGCCTAAATGATGTTGATTTTGAGGGACTTGAGCTTAATAAATGAGATTTAGAGTGATGAATCTGAGATTCATCATCCCCCTATACTTAAACCATGCTCGTCCCTGAGCATCAAAAAGAAATGCCATGAGGTGAAAAGATATTGGGTTCCATACCAAGACCATGAGCTGAAGGTGAAAGTGAAACTAAACTCGACCTTTGGATTAATAGTGTGGCGGAACTTCTGTGAGACTTAGAATTTTAAAATCAACAGCCCTCAAATTCTACACATCATTGTCACAGTTTCGGCTCAGAAGTCATCTTAGATCAATCCTCTTCCCAAAGTATACCCTATGAACATTGAATAACCGACTCATGTGTGTGAAGGTTTTTTAGCTCTTCCCATCCAGAATGCCAGACTACTATGCTCCTCTCCTCTCCAGTAACTCGTCCTCGGGGAGTCAGGTATTTCCTTCTAAGGTCTGTCGCGTTGTGTTCACAATCGAATTGGGGGGAGAAGATAGAAGAAGGGGAAAAGAACTGGAGGGTGGCCAGTGTAGTCACCTCTCCTTGTGAAGATGGCCAGTGTAGCCGAGTCTCCACCAAGATCTGCAGGTTTTCTTGAAGCTTGGACCTTTTTGGTCAGATTTTTATTTGGTAGAATGCTTCTTTGTATTTGGAATTTTTGGTGGTTCTGCTTGGATCTTGTTGTGCCCCTACAGATATAGAATCTTTTTGTTCAGTACATTTTTTGGGGTCTTAGAAAAAATTGTGCCCAGCCGTCCATCCCTTTTCCGAAGCTTTATTTCAACCCGTACTCCGGTCTTTAGATTTCCACGCTAGCAGAAAAGAGACTCACACAGTCTTCCAACATCCCGTCTGAGTTGAGCTAAGTGCATAGTGCGAGAGTACAAATTAATTCCCTATTCAGAAGTTGTACCCAGAATGAAGAGACTAGGTTAGACACTAAGAGTCAAATGCTGCACATTGTCATGTGGAACTTAAAGAATTAAGTCAAAAAACCTAAAGCTCTTAAAATCCTATTTCTCGGTGAAGTTCCTCTGAAAATTAGGTGGATTAAGGTCAAGTCCAGACCACTCTCGGTTTCGGCTCATAACTCGGTTCAGAACCCAATGACTTTTCACATATGCAAATGCGATGTTGGATGAAGTGCATGTGTGTGAAATGCAGACACTTTTTTTATTATTTTTTTATGCAAGGTTTTTTCTTTTTTATGCAAAAATGAAATAAAAAGCCATTTTTTTCAAAAAAATTAGGCACGGTTAGTGTTAGTAGCAAAACTCTCTTTTTTTCAAGTTAATACCCACCCGTAAATACATATAGACTTACGTGAAAGTACGAGATATAGGTAAAATATATGCGAAGTATATACAAACCCCCCTATACTTAGCCAGTGTTGTGTCCTCAGAGCACAAGAAGCGGAAAGAAGACATAGCTCGGGCTAAGCGTAAGGGACTGAAAATTAAAAGAAAAATGAAGCGGTAGGGATATGAGGAGAGTATATACAGGTGGGTGTCGGTTCCCCTATACTTAGGCTCTGATCAGCCTAAGTACGGAAGGAGGGTGGAAATGGATCGATTGGGAGAATGAGAAGGATGGTATATACAGATGGCATCGGTCCCCCCTATACTTAGACCTTGGCCTAAGTAGAGGAAGAAGCCGTACAAGGAGACCGATGTGGTCGGGAGGGAGGGTGGGCAGCCGATGATTAAGGCGGTTTTTGGCTGATCTTTTTGTGAGCCTGCGGTGGGAGATCGTAATGACGAGATGGAGATGATGCATATGATTCCCAACTATGATCAGTGTCATCCTCAGAAAAATCATGATGGATAATAGATGAAGTGTTTGAGTCAGATGAAAGATATACATCATCAGAGTTATCCTCAGAGGAGTAGTATTTGAAAGTGGACATACTCCAAGTATTCTGGTCTTTTTGTTTCTTCAGTTGTTTCCTCAGAATTCGTTCCTTCTTGGGGTCAATCGGTTTGTCCTCGGATGAATACTCAGAAGCACTGGTTTCAGTCAGCTCATATGAAATAATTCCAGTGTACTTGAAGAGGGCAGGAGTATCAGCTTTGGATGAATAGTAGTTAGGAATGGGAGTTGTCCAACGAGAATTGAATTTTGGATCCTTGCGAAGATATGGCTTTAGAGCTGCCGAACAGACTTCACTCATGTAGACTACCTTTTCCGGACCTAATGAGGGATCATCAGCTGATTCCTCTTCCGAAAGGTCAAAGGTGACTCTCTTTTTATTTCTTCGTGAAGGTGTCGGTTCACTTGAGTATCCATATGAATAGCCATTGGAATTCTCCTTGGTCGGTGTTCAGCTTGTGTGTTTGTTCTTAGTCTTCTGAATGTTTGAGCACTCTCGATTTGGGATGATTTGGTCAAGATATTCAGAGAATATTGCTCCAGGGTATGACCATGCATATGTCTCAGGATCATAGAAGAAGGATTTGTCTATTTTGAGATCCGCGGGAATTAAAATACTGGGGAGAGTCTCTGCATGTTCTTTCTCAATTGATTCGATGTTGGAGCATTCCTGTGTCGAGTTGATGTAATCCATGTAGTCAGAGTAGGTTGACCCAGGGTGTGCCCATGCATAAGTCTCCGGATCATATGATTCATATACATGATTCTCCATGGTGAGAGCAGCTGGGAATGGAGCAGGGGGGAGATTCTCTAAACCAATAGTCTCATCAATAACTGTTATCTCAGGCGTGGCTGCGGGGTAGGGCTCTTCTACCGTTTTATGGTTACGGTTGTCGGGGACTTCGTGGGTTGCCTCTAGAGATCGTGGTTTCTCAAAGACATGGTCGGATCTAAGTGCTTCCAATACTGTGAAATTAATTTCTCGAGTCTCACAATCAATAATTGCCTTGGCCAATGTCAAGAATGGCTTTCTGAGAATGATTGGAGACTGAGTGAATTCTCCTTGAGGCTCAATATCAATGATCGTGAATTCTACTTTGAGCGGAGCACCTTGGAATTTCATGATGACAGAAATGGTTCCTCTCGGTCGTTTTATAGATCGGTCCACCAATTGAACAATCTCTCATATATTCTGAATCAGTCTGAGTTTGAGTTCATGGAATACAGAGGTCGGGATGATATTGATCGGTGAATCGTCATCAATCCGAGCATGGGTGAAAATTGTGTCTTTGATTTCACAGTCAAATCTGGGCAGCCGCTTCACTATGCGGCTCTTGGTTTTTCTCCTCAACACCAAGGAGGAGGCCATTGACAAGATATGTCTCTCGGTCTTGGTTCTAATCCTGCCCGACTTTTTCTTAGTTAATTTTTCCATTAAAATTCTTTTAAGGTCGGGGAAGTGTTCAATGGCCTGTAGAAAGGGAAGTTCTAAAATCAATTTCTTTCCTAGTGCTTCCCGTACAGTTAGATCCAAATTCCTCAGATCGTCTTCAGTCTCATTTTTTATGAAATTTTCTGGATTTTCAATTTTTTTGTGGTTTTCAGATATTTCCATTTTTTGGTATTTTCTATGTGGTGTGGTGGTGTGGTGTGTTCTTCAGATGGGCAGGTATTCTGGTGTTCAGGGTGATGGTCAGCGGCATAGCTATTTCTAGGGAAATAATATGCAGAAGTGATATTGTCTGAATCGTCCCTAGGTCCCTGAATATCCTTAGAATTTTCAATCTCAGATCCAGTCATTTCCTCATTCATTTTAGTGTCCATGCCACCATAGAATGCGATTAATCGGTCGGTGAATTTTTGAAATCTATCCTCTATTGAATTGAATCTCTTATTTATCCTCGAAATATCATCCTCAAAATTCGGTTCATGATAAATCATGTGAGCAGTCTGTGTGTGTTCGATAATTTCATCTTCCATTTTCTCGTTTGTGCTGAGAGGAGAATTTCTTGGAATATCCAATATATGATCATTAATTTCAGAAAATATCTCCTTAATAATCATGGAAGGTGGCTGCTCAGACATGTGGAGTTGGTCCGAGTAAAATTTATTCCTTTGATCATGAGTGGTCGGATCTTGGTATGGTGGAGTCAGCATATAGGGTTCCTGTGTTTCTATGTAGTCAGTCCAGTCCTCTGTATGATTGTCATGTCTGAAAAGGGGATTGTCTTGGTCAATCCAAGATGATGATTGTTCATTAATGTTCCAGGGCAGGGACGAAGGACAAGGTAAAGAAGTATTCAATTCGATAATGTGGTTGTCATCTCCCAGGAATGATGGATTGATATTCATCGAATATGATGGATGAATTGCATGATCGGCGTAGAGAGGATTGATATATGAAGAAGTGGAGACCTCAGTCGGTTGTTGATTTGTTAGGTCCGAAAATAGAGGATTGTCATTCATGAAGCAGATCGGATTGGTAAAAAGAGATGGTGGTTGAGAGTCTCTTGGAGGAGGTGTTTTGGGTCTAACCGATACGAATTCATTTTCATAGTATAGTTCTGATGGATTCTCGGTCATTTCTAAAAGAGTCGAAAGGAATGAGGGGTTGGGTTTGTATGAGTTTTTGTACAACAGTTCCATTATCAAGAAAAGATGAGAGATGATTGCACAGGATAGAAGAGAAATTTTATCAAATGTGCGGCTATTGATCTTCGAAATTGGTTCACGCACACCAATGCAAACACAATTCAAACTCCGGGTTCACCAACTCAACTCAAAGTGAAGACCGTGAAGGTTCGGTCAATTATCTTGTCAATTTTAGAGTTTGGTGATAATACAATATATCAGAGCGGTTAAAGCGAGTTGTTAGGCACCCAATGCTCTCAGGAGACTGGCCTATCCCAAATTAGATCTTTCCCAGCCAGTATGAATTGCGGACCATTTACCGGCTACCCGATCAACTCTCTGTTAAGGAGGTCACGGGCCGCTTTACCGGCTACCGGAGAGATCCTCACTAGAGAACGACTAACCCAAGATAGTAGTCCGAAAAGAGTTAGGGCATGGCTTTATCCTAGTGTGCGGGTCGCTCTCTCGCTCAAGCAAACTAAACAATGACAGGGTTGCTCTTCCGCAAAAATTCTTGATTTTATGGATTCTTAAGATCGGCTTTATTTAGCAGTCCCAATTTTAATTAGGTGATCACTGAAGAATTAAAATGAGCACAAATACACGTCTACCGTCCAGTCCCAATTTCTTTTAGATTTATGTGATAAAACAAGAGGGAAAAATTCAGAAAAGCCGATGCACGCGGAAAACTATGATGAATGCTCAGTTAGAAGACTTACAGTGAATCCTCGCAATCTCCATGTGGGATGCTAGACAGAATTGAAAAATTATTCTAAATGAATGCAAGCCGATGAAAACCGCATCCAAGCAGAAAGTTCTATTAGCGGGGAAGAATTGAGTTAAATTTTGGCTAAGTTGAACGATCTAATGTGCGTCTCAATTAATGTGCAGTGTGGCTTAAGATGCTACGAGCACAATCAAAAATATAAAAATGCTCTGAGAGCCGTATGTGCAGGTCTATCCTAATCGCTACTCAAGTAGGGCCCCACCCTCACCGGAGAGTGAAACAGGCCACGACACACCACAAAAGAGTTCAAAGTCTTTTTATACACGCGAGAGTCCAAACGGACACCGCTATAAATGAGCATAAATGGAAATTTGCATAAATTTAAAACCTAGACTCTACGCTCTCTCACGACTCGACTCAATCTTAAATTAATTGCGGCTTTTCGGATGTCGGTGAAGATGCGTCGGTTTCTTCAAAAACCGCTCCACGTGCGTCGGGTACCTCGCAAGAAAAATAAGAGAGAAAATGTAAGTGAGTGGCTCAGAAAATAATCAAAAATAAAATAAGAATAAATAAATACTGAAAATAAATGCAGGAAATTAAGCGGGATTTACAATGAAAAATTTTGGGGGTCAGACTACCCGAATGCGGAAAACCGAACGAAAAATGTCAAAACACAAAACTAAGTAGTTTGCCTCCCCGGCAACGGTGCCATCTGACGAGTCCGTAATCGCCAAGTTAAGGAGTTGTTTTTATATTTTTCGTGTCAAAAAGAATAATGTCGTTCGTTGTAGGCAGCGATCGGAAACGGTCAAGAGATAACCACAAATTTTTAATCAATTTTAATCAAGTGGTTTTATGTTTATTTTACTTGGACAAGTCCCAAGGTCGATCACAAGGAGGCAAAGGAACAACCTAGAATTATGTCTATCCAATTTCGTGTTCGGTTTTCGAGGCAGTCTTTTTTTGGAATTTTCAATGCAAATAAGGGATGCGAGATGCGATTTTGGCCTATTTTAGGGACTAAAATGTAAGCTTCGATCAAACAATGTCCCAAAAATATGAAACTTGGCCGAGATGATAATTATTACAAAATAAATGCACTATAATTTTTTTGGAATTTTTAGATGCAATATGAATTTTTTATGAATTTTTAAATGCAAAAAAAATGATTTTCAATATTTAATTATAATAAATATTAAACCTACTTGTTTTCAAGATATAAAATTATCTAAGACCTATCACTAGGTGAAGGATCTCAGAAAAATCTTAAACCTCGAAGATGTGGGGTTTAATACCTATTAAAAATTAAATACTAAAATATGCAAAATGATTTTTACAAGGGAAATTATACATGCAAATGCAAATCTTTTTAGGCACAATGTCAAGCACAATAATCTCTACAATTTATGATTTTTCGGGGATTTTTAGAGCAATGATTAATCAATTATGAATTTTAGAGAGCAAATTGGGCAAAATATGCAACTTCCAACAAAACAATTATTTATTAATTACCCGTCAATCACAAAAATATCCACAATATCTCAAAATGTAGAGAATTAAGTGAGAAACATCATGTTATTTTTAGATAAATAAAATGAAGTCACGTAGAGGTCTAAAATGAAGCGGGAATACAGGGGTATAAATGCAATAAATAAATAAATAAAGACAATGCAGGGGGGGACCAAAGAGTAATTACATATACCCATGGGGGTATTTTCTGCAAAATGACCAATAGGTCACGTGCTAAGCACGTGACCTTAGTCGGTGGGGCCTAAGCGTGAATACGAGGATCTCCGGGAGGCTGGTTGCAATTTACCCAACGTCACGTGCAATGCACGTGACTTGGGGTTGACTGTGAAGTTTCCCCACGCACGTGCGGAGCACGTGCGGGGGACCTCGGGCCTCGAGCTCGGCCTGCGGTGGTGGAGGCGAGGCGGAGTGAAGGCCTGCTCCTCCTGGTAGTGGTGTCGGCGGAAGTCGTGGGCCAGGTGTCGAACGAGGCGTGGCTGGCAAGGAGACTCAGCCTCTCCTGGCGGAGCTGCCCGGCCAAGGTGGAGAAAGGCCGGGCAGAGGAGCAGCTGGTCGATGAAGAACTGTGGCCTGGCGGTTGTCGAAGAAGAATCGTTGTCGTAGGTGATGACGCTTGAAGCTGATGAACGGCGAAGCGAACGGTGGTGTCGGTGAAGCATGCGGTGGCGATGAAGAAGCTTGCGGCGGTGCTGGGCGTTTGTCGTTGACGAAGCTGGAGGTGCGACGGTGGTCGAAGTCGATGGAGGTTGGCGGAGTTGAGGCGGAGGTTGGGCGAAGAAGAAGGTCGTGGCGGTCGTCGTTGGCTCGACGCCAAGGGGCGGAGCTGGGCACTAGCGGCGGAGGAGCGCAGTGTACGGCAAGGCATCGTTGCCTTGGATCTCGTCGCACAGGAGCCTCTCGTCGGTGCTGTCACCGCCTCGAGGAGGTCTGCGGGATAATCGGCGGATGAGGTGGTCGAGGGGTGTCGAGGCCCTTATATAGGTCGGAGGTGGTTGGCGATGAAGGCGGATGGTTCGTTGGCGGAGATCGTGGAGGCGGCGGCGGCCGGTGCGGGAGGTTGATGAAGTCCAGCGGATATTACGGAGAAGAAAGATGCACAGTGGTTGTCCGATCGGCCGAGATCGGACGGCCAATTGTGCGCCACGTGGCGAGTAGGGGGGCAAGCAGGGGGTGCACGTGCGGAGCACGTGCCTGGGAGGCACGTGCGACGCACGTGCGTTGGCTTTTAATTTTTTTTATGAAAACGAATATTTAAAACGTCCAAAAATCACTGACATGTGGCGGCCTCTGGGGTTGCCACGTGTCAGCACCAGAAAATTCAAAGAAAAAAACATTTTGTAAAATCAAAAAGAAATAGTAAACGACCTCGGATCGAAAAACTTCCTTCACGAAAAATGCTCTCTCGACGTGATCTACAACTTTCATGAAGACATCAAAGTCAAAATCGGTCAAATGTAAAAAGTGAATTTTTGGGGTATCCCATGTACATAGAATACCTTGATTTTTGGGTTTTGTATTTTTTTGTCATTTTTAAATCAGATAAAAGATCAGAAAAAATATGGAAAAATCAAAGACAAATAAAAGACATCTAAATCTATTTTTTTGGATTTTTATTAATAAGAAAATATGTACATAAAATATAGGTCAGAAAATCGCTAAAATATACAATGTACAAAAGAGGCCCAAAACCCAACTTTCACATACGAGCTCCGATTCACTTGAACTTGGTCTTGTTTTGAAGGTAATTGAATGTGCATTAGTTTAAAAGTGAGTAGGATCAAATCAGACACTGGATAGGGAAGATATGGGGCTTTTAGTCCGACAATCCTGAAACTAGGGTTTGGGTTTTTGGTCCACTTATCAGGGTTAGTGATTTTTTTTTGTATTTTTCATTTATTCATGTTAGTGATGTGTACACAGTGGAGGTGGTTTTGGGTTATGCGATGTTAGCATGAAGGAGTTAAAAATCCGGGAAATTAGGCTTTTTACAGGTCATTTTTGGCTTGGATTTTTGGATTCTTATTCTGTGCAGAAATTCGTGCTAAAATGCAATTCTTATGAAAACATGCATGAATGCTAATTATGCAGAATAGATGCCTAAATGCTGTTGATTTTGAGGGACTTTAGCTTAATAAATGAGATTTAGAGTGATGAATCTGAGATTCATCTCATACATCCATTTTATTGGATGTCATATGAGTGAAAACTTGAGAGGATAAGTCAACACTTTGACTCTTCTTCTCCATCTGTTGGGTTGGACTCTTCCGGAACCCATGTTTCTGAGTACGCTCTTGTTGGACATGTGATCCCATAATGAACCATTATGCAATAAATGTAATTGCAATTCGACCATCAATTTGAAATGAAGAATGATTTATTTGCATAATAGGTCCCTTAGTACAATTAAGGTTATGTACCATAGCCATCTTGATGTCATACAATTGTTGATCCAAAGGTTAGATCATAGAGGCAGGTGTAGGGTTGATATCTAAAGAGTTATATTGAGGACTCAACCACATCGTCAAGTAATTATCAAGAAGGGATCTCCATCCTAAGAATGAGATGGCAATCTTTATTTCAAAGGCTGACATCCGACCGACCTCGTGATACATGTCCTCTGCATAGGAATATATATTTGGAGGTGTTGGGTGAGTTAGGTGAAAGAGTTGACTTAATAAGATCGAGATAACTAAGACATGCGTCGTATGCCATCACGTATATGCACGCATCCTCTGATCGGAGACATATGTATTACTATATGTCCAAGTACGTACATTAGGTATATCATAAGGTTAATGGCCTAATCAAGATCTATACATCAATGAGTTGGTGTACATATGAGGGTATACGAGTAATATGATCTATCAAAGGGATCGTGCAGGTTCACTACTCAACCACAAAATATGAGCTCACTCATGAGATATTGGGATAAACCAAATTCTAGCGTTGGTTGTCTTGTTTTAGAAACAAGAAAGGATTTGAAGGTGTGATATATGATTTTGGAAAGCATATGATCGATACACATTCTCAATGATTGAATGAGAACATAATGATAAAACCTAGAGAAGACAGTTCAAATAAGATCAGAACTTCAGGTTTATTTTAGGTCTTCCATTATGCATGATGTACAGGTAATAGGAATACTCAAGGGTGATGTGATCTTAATCGATTATATAGCCATGACACTTACATTCCAAAGGAGTGGTGAAACATGTTTGGATTTTAGTGACTCCACTTAGTATATTAATTATTCAATCTTAGTCCAAATGTTGAACATTGAGAAGTCATAATTTTGGATAGTGATATCCACATTAATCATATCTTTGGTAATTAAATCTCATTTAATAATCTTAGATGACTCTTCTCGTGTGTCCAGATAATATGAATCACATTCACATTATTTATGATAATTAAATCGTATATAATTAACAAATTTTCAATTCTCAAATATATTATCAACAATAGAATTATTCTTGAACTCTTTAAAGAATATTGTGCCTTCTCCATAGATAATTGGAGATAAGGACATGGCAATTGTAAATTCCATATATAGTGACTTGGATATTGAGATCTTATCTCATATCTAGATCCAAGTGACCTCGCAAAGATGTTTGATTGTATAAAACCGTAAATCTAATCTTCTCATTGCATCTGAATAATATTCAGATCAATGTCTAACATTTAGACTAAGATCATATTACTAATCTTCTGAGAGGAGTCACTAAAATCCAATCTCCTTTTATCACTCCCTCAGAATGGGAGTTCCATAGTTATACAATCTTTTATGATCTTATCACCCTTGAGTATTCCTAGTACACGTACATCTTGTATACTAGAAGATCTGGAATAAACCTGAAGTTTTAGATCATATTTAAATTGTTGCCTTCAAGGTTTTATGATTAAGTTTCTCATTTGGCCATTGGGAGTTGGTATCGATCATATGCTTTCAAAAATAATATATCATGCCTACAAATTCTTATCATGCTTACAAAGCAAGATGACCATGCATGGAATTTGATCATTCCCAATAACTCATGAGTGAGCACATGTCTTCCGGTTCAGTAGTGAACATGTATGATCCCTTTAAGAGATCGTACTACTTATATGCCCTTGTATGCACACCATCTCTCCAATGTATAGACCTTGATTAGGTCATCAACCTAATGGTCTGCCTAACGTACATACTTAGACATATAACAATACATATGTCTCCGGTCAGAGGATGCAAGCCTGTATTGTGACAGTATACGATATAAGTCTTGGTTATCTCGATCTCGTTAACTCAACTCTTTGACCTAACTTATATGATACATTCGAATATCTATTCCTATGAAGAGGACATGCATCAAGAGGTCAATCAGATATCAATCTTTAGAGAATGATTGTCATCTCCTTCTTGAGATGGAGATCATTTCTTAATAATCAATTGACAATGCTTGACGAGTCCTCGATCTAACTCTTCAGATATCATCCAAGCACCAGCCTATTTGATTCAATCATTGAATCAACATCTGTATGATTATTAAGATGGTCATGGTACACCACCTTAATTGTACTAAGGGATCTTATAAGTGCATTCATTCATACAATCTCAGACAAGGAGTGAAATAAATCAATAGTTTATTAATATATAAAAAGATTACAATATCATTTATTGTAGAAATGATCCGCTCGGGCTCACAAGTCTAACATGTCTGACCTATAGTATCCACTCTGCATCATTCTTATCATAAAAGATAGGTCGGAAATTGTAACTGGATCTCATTTATGCCATATAATTTTTTAGCTAGTATATGTATATATTGCACAATTATCACAACAACTTCAAGGAGTATTCATTTCATTGTTGAACGTAAATATCAGAACCACTAATAATGGTTTGACAAAATCAGACTCACTATCGTTGAGGTGATTGCTCAATTCTCGTGATCAAACAACAATTAACCCACACAGTGAATAAGTAATTAATCAGATTGGGCTAAACATTAGTATATCCTATTAAAGATGTATAGTGACAAATATGTAGGGGTTGGACACAGGGAAATGAGGGTGTAGAGTTATAAGATCAAGAAATGAATCACACGAATTTGTATTTCCAAACACTTAGCCAAATTATGATTTTTATGGGTTTTAAATTTTGATTTTTTATGAGTTATTTTTACATTATTTTTAAATTTATATATTTTTTATTTTCTTTTTATATTTTCTAATTTTTAATTTCCTTTTCTTTTAAAAAAATATATAAGAATATATAAGGTAATATATACAATATAAGGAAATGTAATTATAAATACAATTAAAAATAAATAAAAGGTGGAGAATAAAATATTTTTGCATTTTAGTTAAATTTTTTACTATTTTTGTGATTTTTTAGTTAATTTTGATAAATTTTATATATTTTTAAAGTAAAAAATATCTCAAATCTGGGATTAAATAAATAAGTAGAATTGTTTTGGAATTTAAAAATATCAAATAAAGACAAAATTTTTCAAAAATATTTTTAATTAATATTATATAATGAAAAGAATATTACATAATAGAAATAGGTATTTTGGAATTTTTATATTTTTATAAAAGATTTTTGAGCCTTTTAATTTTTTATGAGTTTTCTTTTTCCATTTTTAGGAATTTTTGGTCTGAAGTTATAAATTACAATAATAACAAAATATACTTTTAGGGAATTTTTCAAAATATTTTTATATTTTTTGGCATTTTATAAGTCAAACAACAACAAAAATGTTCTCTTTTGATTTTTAATAAATATTAAAAGTTGCCTAAAATCAAAATATAAAAATATAGCGTAAATACATGAGCAAGCAACCACTGAACCCTATTTTTTGAGAATTTTTGGAGCATGGATGGTAATTTAATAAATGAAAAACTATCACAAAAATACAAGTGCTGGAAAGGGCATTTATGTAATTAAAAGTAAGTGCAAGGTACTTTCTATAATTATCCAAAAATATATAATTAGAATTAAAAATTTTGTGGATTAAATTGAAATTTAGCAAGGTGCAAGGGCCTACGTGCAAAATGGCCATCTCACATGAGACGGCATGTAAGGTGGCGTGGACTGGACCCACAAGCAAATAAAATAAAGGTAGGGGGTCTAATGTAATTTTACCAAAAAGTTTTAAACTATGAAATTAAGATACATGACTAAATGCTAAATAAAACAAAAATGGGGGTATAGGGTGTAAATTACCCCCTAATGCGCCAGATCCAATGGTGGGGCACAACTCACTTATCCATGTAAAGGATTCTGATGAGGCAATGATGGTTCGGTGATAAGCGGTTGAGATTAGATCTCATTGTAGATCTAACGGTTGGAGCGCACTACGATCGAAAGGCCACGATCAAAACTGGAGAGCACTCCAGATCAGATGGCTTCGAGGACCTCTGGATGAACTGGGGAGGAACATGACCTAGAGCTCCTTCGATCTGTCGAATCTCCTTGCATAACGCCTCTCCTTCACTGCCAAGATGATCAATCGATCCCTAGGAGTGGTTCGTAGCTGCTGGAGGAGTCAAAATGGTTTGAGAGCCTCCAGAAGGAAGTCCAGCAAGGCTCAAGACATGGGGATTGCTTCCATGCTTCAATGATCCTTGAAGGGGGTTCTTTCTCTTTTTTTCATGCAAGGACGCGTTAGTGGACAAAAAACAAAGCTTCAGGGATCTTCCAAGGACAAAGGTGGGTGGAAATGATGTGGGGCGAGATCCTCCGGTGACACGACGGAGAAGGAGGACCAATATCGAGATCCGTGCAAGATCTGGTTGGATGATTGTGCATGGGTGACGAGTCTCTAAATACGATGTTTAATTTGGTCACGTTGTAATATGTGTACTTAGCGATTCGGTCAGAACCGAGAGAAGATCTCCGTGAAGAGTGCCTCGGCTTAAATTTATATCCTGGGCAAGTCTGAGGTCGAACTCAGGGAGGCAAAGGAACAACTCGATTTTAATTCAAAAACTTAGGTCTAGCTTTCAGTGCAGTATTTTTTAGATTTTTTAATGCAAATAGGATGTCAATGCAGGTGAATTAAGCTCCTAAGAAATCACACAACTTAGCCAAATTAATTTTAATGAGAAATTAATCCAATTTAGCCAAATTATATTTTTCCTAGAATACTAATTCAGAGATGAAAACAAAACACATTTTTTGGAATTTTAGGACTTAAAATGCAACAAGGAAAAATATGCACTTTTTATGGGTTTTTTCGCAATTTTCTCATACAAACAGTAAGCAAAAATTATGAAAAAAAATACTGGAATTAAAACGTGATGCAAGGAAGCTATAGTAATTTTTTTGGAATTTTATGACAGTTATGAATTTTTTATGGATTTTTAGTGAAAATAGAGTGACAGCGAGTAAATAATTTCTAATAAATCAACATTGTAAAATTAATAGGAGTGCGAATTATCTCAGAAAGATATTTAGATAAGCAGTCCAGGAGAGTTGAAATTTCGTGAAAAGGATGTATATGGATTTAACTAAAAATCAAATACTAATTTCACTCTATGATTTTATTTCAGGCACAAGACAACTCCATTTTAGATGAAATTTGGATAGTAAACTCATCACATATCAAGACATCACATATATTTTTTGTGGAATTTTTAGAGCAACCATGTATGAATATAATTTTAAGAGTCCAGATTAGGTAAAATATGCAGAGTTTCAGTTAACCATTTTTAATTAATTACCAAAGATCACAAAAAATATAAATAAATGTCCATAATGTAGATAATTAGTTGCTCATCACAGTGCTATTTTTCTTTAAATAAAAGGATGCCAAAACAAGGTCCAAATTCCAGTACAAACACAGGGGTGTCTCTGCAAATTCAGAAAATGAAAAGTACAACAAAATACATACAGGAACCTTTTTGCAATTACTAAAACTATATACAAAATTTACATAATTTATCCAATAAAAAAATAAGAAAAAAAACTTTACCTTCTTCCTTCGTATGCAGGAGATGAACCCAACCAAGAGAAGAGAACGGTGGTGGGCTCGTGGCCGTGGATAGCCGCACGGAGGGCGGAGGAGCGGGTGCGGCCGCGCGCGCGGCCGCGGTGGGAGGTGGCGAGGTCGGCTGGGGGCGGCGGCAGGCCGTGGTGGCAAGGCGGAGGGGCCACGCGGGCTGGGCGGAGATGCGCGGGTGGCCACGCGGTGGCGGGGCTACCGGCGGCTTGGCGGTTCGGGCGGCGGCGGTCCTGGCTGCACGGTGGGCGGTAACCGCGCGCAGGCGCAATGGAGAATAGGGACGGGCGGCGGCGGTGCCGCCTGGTGTTGAGGAGAAGGGGCGGCGGCGGTGGGTGTTCCCCCACCGCTGCTGCGGAGTATTTTTTAATTTTTTTTATATTTTATTTTTTTTGCTGTAATAAAAGAAACTTCTTTTTTGTTTTAATTTGTTTTATTTTTTTTAAATTTTCTTTAAACAGGAGATAAAATGAATGGAAAAAATATGATGATGGTGATGATGATAAATTAAACAAATGGGAAAAAATGGTGTGATGGTGGTGGTGCAAAGGATGATCTGTGGTGTGCTAAAAAAAATTGCAAAAAGACAAGATGAACTAAAGTTACCTACGATGAACGCGGACGCCTAGGGAGTGCTCTCGTGAGCACGGTCTTCGCTCGAATCGCCGGCGTGCGATGAGCTCAAGCAGCGCGCGGCTGCGATGTTGGCCAAAAAACCAACGGATCTCACCGGAGAGAGGTCGTCGTCGCTCGACCGCGGTTGCGTCGCTGTCACCGATTCAACTCTGGGAACTTGGCTCTCCTCACATAAAGATGGATCAAAGGCAAAATTGAGGAGAATGAGAGGTATATAAAGAGAATGGAATGAGAGGTTATTAAAGTGGTGGAGTTGAATGGGAGGTTGATTTATTAATGGAGTTGAATGGGAAGTTGGGAAAAAATGGTGGAATAATGGAGTTGAATTGGTGTTATTGTAGAGAATGGAAATTAAATGATAAATAAATAAATAAAGTTGTCTACTTTAAATACAATAAAATAAAAAGAGAAGAGAAATAGTGGAGAGTTTACAAAGAAGACAAAACACCATGTACATTTTTTACTTTTCTAATATGTAATTTTTTTGTCTTTTTAATAAGAGATATTTACAACGAAAAAATACAATAAAATAGTATAATTAAAATACAACACAAGTATGATTTTTTTGTATTTTTAATAATTAAGAAAGATATAATAAAAAATGAAGAAAGTATGAATATATACATAATGTACAATGTACATCTAGGTCCCAAAACCCAACTTTTGCAAATGAGCTCCGATTTTAATGAAACCACTTCCGTTGGATAGATAATTTTCTAACTTGAACTTTAAAAGTAAGTTTGGTGAATTTGGAGTTCATACGGAGCGGGAATTTAGCTTGGAAGTTGGACTTTACGGCTTTTTCTCTTTGGGATCTAGGAGCATTTATTTGAGGTAAAATTTATTTTGTATTTTTGTATTTTTATATACATTTTTATAAACAAGTTAGAGAAAGAATTAGGCAAAAAGGAGTTGAAATGAAATTATTAAAAATAAATGAAGTTTTGGGCTATTTACCGGTATAAAACTCCTTTGATTTTGCGGCTTTTAATTGTTAATTCATTTTGTACAATCTTATATACAATAATTAGTGTATTTTATTTACAAGAGTCATTTTGTTAATTTATGGATTTTATAGACATTTATCTGGAATTTTACTCGGGATTTTGCTAAGATCAAGATATTGCGATGATGAATCGCGGATTCATCACCCCCCTATACTTAAACTTTGCTAGTCCTCGAGCAAATAAAGAATGAATAAGTTAGGTTAACCCCTGATTGTGCATGTGAATACAAGACTTTATCCGTTCAAGAACTCTCGGTTTTAGAGATCCTAAAATCCTAAGTTGAACCAAGCTCTAGTCAAAAGGTACCCAATTTCCCTAATCATCAGACTCTCTTTGTATACATATAAAGTAGGGATATGACCTTAAGTGTTGACCGCAGTTACAAGAGTAGAGTCACAACGTCACCCAAGGTTCCAGTCCAAGAGACTCTCCTATGGACCCGATCCTCAACACTTGGGAATAAATCATTTCTTGCATCCAATCCACCGTCTCTTTAGTTGTCAGACTTGAAAGTGTAGATGGAAGGCCAGTTGATGGAGGGCATAGGATTGTGTCATTTCTTCTCTCCCTCTCATTGGAACAAGGATCCTCTCAACTGCTTTATTACGCAACGCAATTTTTTTTGGTGTTGATCAGTGCGTCCGTCAAAAGAAGTTGGAGTCGTCTGCACTTGTTTTCCTGGGAGTACACCGGGGTGTGCCTTTTTTGAGTACCTATCGTACCTTCTACACCCAGACTTGTAGCATTTACGATGCAGAGCCCTTTTTTGGTGCAAGCCCGACTCCTGGTCCTAATAGCGGTGGTCCAAGTGGACACTTTGAAATGGTTGGGAGCGCTCGCCTTTGGTGGAAGCTCTTTTGATAATTGACTTTGTGGAATGAGAGCTTTTCTTTGACATTTCATTGCTTTGTAGTATTTGTGGCTAGCTCCACTGCTTTTACCAAGAGTTGGCGCACACTGATCAATAATTTTTTTATTTTATCACACCCTGGCACATAGGTAAATATCAAGAGATAGTACAAGAACCATGTTCTCGTACTGGCTAAATGTGCTGACACTCAGGTTTCATGAAGCCTTCATTGATTTATCCCATCCTTGAGCATCATTAAATCAAGTCCAAACTCAAATCCGCATCCCAGTTCCTCAAGTGAAATTACAACTCATCTCATCATAACTGCAGTCGTGTATGTGAGGTGCTGATCATATTCTTTAAGGTAGAGACTAAGCATGCAATATAGCACACAAATCTTTCAAACTAGGGAAATGTGAATAATTAAGTTAAAGACCCTAATGACTAAGGCTGGTTAACTCAAAATCTCAAGACCTCATAAACCAAGTGTTCTTGAACATCACTAGTCTTGTGTGAAAGTGAATTGTGTCAGGGATTAAACCAACTTATTAGTTAGTGTTTTTTTAAGTTTTTTTTATGAAAGTTCTAGAAGAAGTTTTTTTTCAAAAAGTTTTTTTTTAACAAACAAAGGCAAAGAAGTTTTTTTAGAAAAGTTTTGTTGTTTTTTTTGAAAAAGATAGGTAAATAAGAAAATATATTTTTTTTTGAAAAGTTTTTTAAAGCAAATAAGGAAAAAGAGTTTTTTTTAAAGCAAATAAGGAAAAAGAGTTTTTTTTAGGAAAAAGTTTTTTTATTTTTTTGTTGGTTTTTTTACCCACCCCATAATTATTGTATAATATATACAAAAATACGTGAAAGTACGAGCTATGGGTAAAGTATATATGTAATATATACACGCCCCCCTATACTTAGCTTGTGCTATGTCCTCATGGCACTAAGTGACAAAAAGACATAGCTCGTACTAAGCATAGTAAAGCTAAAATAATAAAAGTATAGAAGTCAATCCGCCCCCCTATACTTAGGCTCTGGATAGCCTAAGTGTAGAAGAAGAGCAAAAATGGGGCGGACGAGGTCAAGAGGAGAAATGATGAGTAAATACACATGGCGGGCATCGGTCCCCCCTATACTTAGGCTTTGGTCAGCCTAAGTATAGGACAAGAGTAAGTGTGAGAACCGATGTGATCTCGAGAATATACAAAGAAGGGAGAATATGTACAAGAGTGATTGAATCTTCTAAGATGTTGAATCTTGATGGCTGCATCTTCATGAAGAGTAATAAGATGTATCTGCTCTGTGCTCACTCTGTATGAAGTTGATGACCTCGACTTGGACTAACTGCTCTTTGGAATCACAAAATGCTTCAACAGTTGTCCATTCACCACATGAGATTGTGCACCATCTGTGAGATCAGCTATCTCTACACTTCCATTCTCGTGCACTTTCTTAACCACAAAGGACCCGTCCATTTAGATTTGAGCTTCCCATGGAACATCTTCAACCTGGCATTGAACAACCATACCTTTTTGTCTAGGGACAAAGTCTTTGCACCTAATGTGCTGATCATGCCATCTCTTTACTTTGTCCTTATAAATCAAACTGTTGTCATATGCCATGTTTCGGATTTCCACGAGCTCGTTCAAGTTCAAGTCTTGGCAAAGCTTCCCTAGGTGACAACTCCAATTAATCTTCTTAATTGCCCATTCAGATTTATGAATCAATTCTGCGGGCAAATGGCATGGCTTGCCATAGATCATTCTAAATGGTGAAGTACCCAATGGTGTCTTGTAGGCTGTCCTATAGGCCCACAGAACTTGGTCCAAGAGCTGAGACCAGTTCTTCCTATCGGGACGAACCAATTTCTGCAAAATACTCTTCACCTCTCTGTTCGAAACCTCTGCCATGCACTTGGACGGTGGGTGGTAAGGACTAGTAACTCTATGCTCAAATCCATAGTCCTTAGCTAAAGATCTCATATCTCAATTCACAAAGTGGCTACCCCCATCAGATATCAAAACTTTTGGCACCCGAACCCCCTAGCAATAATATGGTCTCTCACAAACTTACAGACAAGTCTTGCTGTCTGCGGTTCGGGTTGGGATAGCCTCCACCCACCTGGATAAATAATCAACCGCCAACAATATGTACTCATGTCCTTGGCTGTTGGGAAAGGGGCCCATAAAATCTATGCCCCATGCGTCAAAAAAATCACAAATAATCATCGGTTGCATGGGCATCTCATCTCTCTGTCCAACTGTCCCTCCCATCCTTTGACAAATCGGGTACGACCGTACAAAATCGATGGCATCTCTAAACAAGGTCGGCCAATACAATCCACATTGAAGTACTTTGTGAGCGGTTCTCTTTCCCGAATGGTGTCCTCCAGCCTCAAGTGAATGACAATATGTGAGGACACTCTGGTATTCCTCCTGAGGAATACACCTTCTCCAAACACAATCCGGTCCTTCAAAGAAAAGGAAAGGATCGTCCCAGTGGTATCTCCTCGAATCCGACTTCAGTCGATCAATGCCGCTCCTAGTCCAACCATGGGGAACCTGCTTGGAGACAAGATAGTTCACCATGTTGGCATACCACGGGAGGGAGTCAATAACACAAATTGACTCATCTGGAAAGGTCTCTCTAATCCGCTCATGATCAGGAGAATCTTTAAGTTCAATCCGAGAAAGGTGATCAGCCACAACATTCTTCACTCCAGGTTTATCTTTTATCTCCAAATCAAATTCCTGGATGAGTAAAATCCACCTAAGAAGACGCGCCTTCGCGTCCTTCTTTTCCATTAAGTATCGAATGGCTGTGTGATTAGTATAAATTGTCACCTTAGAGCCCAAAATATATGATCTGAACTTCTCGAGGGCCCATACTACCGCGAGCATTTCCTTTTCAGACACTGTATAATTTTCTGTGTAGGATTTAAAACTTTGCTCGCATAGTGAATCGCAAACGGAATCCCCTCTCGCTGTTGTCCTAACACAGCTCCTATAGCGAAATATGAAGCATCAGTCATGATCTCAAAGGGGAGAGACCAGTCAGGAGCTTGTAGGATAGGCGAGGCACAAATCTTCCTCTTCAAGAGCTCAAAGGCCTCCAGACACCTGTGATCTACAACGAACTCTGTGTCTTTCCCTAAGAGCTCAGTCAGTGGGCGGGCGATCTTTGAAAAATCTTGAATGAATCTCCTATAGAATCCAACATGCCCTAAGAATGACTGCACTGACTTCACGTTGGTAGGTGGATCGAGTTTCTTGATCACCTCCACCTTGGCAGGGTCAACCTCCATTCCCCTTTTGGAGATGGCATGCCCCAACACGATACCATCCGTCACCATAAAGTGACTCTTCTCCCAGGAGAGTACCAGATTCACCTCTCTACACCTCGTGAGGACTCGATCCAAGTGCGCTAAACATGTATCAAAAGAATCACCATGGACCGAGAAGTCATCCATGAACACTTCCAGGAAATCTCCCACCATCTCGGCAAATATGGCTATCATGCACCGCTGAAATGTGCCCGGGGCATTGCAGAGCCCGAATGGCATGCGCCTGAAAGCATAAGTGCCGAATGGACATGTGAATGTGGTCTTTTCCTGGTCCTCAGGGGCTATGGCCACCTGGTTGTAGCCTGAGTACCCGTCAAGAAAACAGAAGAACTCTTTCCCTGCGAGTCTCTCTAATATCTGATCAATAAAAGGCAAGGGAAAGTGATCTTTCTTGGTCGCGGCATTCAGGCGCATGTAGTCGACACAGATGCGCCACGACGTGGGTACTCGTGTCGCGATCTCTACCCCCTCCTCGTTGGTGACCATATGAATTCCCGACTTCTTCGGGACAACATGAAGTGGGGCCACCCACTTGGAGTCAGAAATAGGGTATATAAACCCTGCTTTGCACCATTTATCAATTTCATTCTTCACCACTTCCCGTAGATTGGGGTTAAGTCTCCTCTGGAATTCACGGGAAGGTCTCACATTATCCTCAGTAAAAATGTGGTGCGAGCAGAGAGCGGGATTGATGCCCACGAGATCCGACAATGTCCAGCCTATTGCTTTGCGGTTCCTCTCCAAGACCTCTAACAACCTAGACTCCTGTTCTAAAGTCAAGTCTGAGCTAATGATCACAGGATATCTCTCTTTGGGTCCCGCAAGAAAGGCATACTTAAGTGTAGGAGGTAGTGATTTCAGTTCTGGCAATGTGGTATCATCAAGCAGATCTGGTTGAACTGAATCTGAATCTGGTTTCGTGCTGCATGAAGGTGGGCTAAGCTGAGTAGTACTCGCCACCAAATCAGAAGTATCGGGAGTCAGATCGTCAAAAGTATCCAAACAATCGGCAAAAGCCACGTCCGACTCGTCATCTATGTCCCATGATTGTTCCAAAGAGGATGGAACTGACAGATCCGGATGGATCTCTAAGTCATCATGAGAACAGGTTGATGCATCTCTAGTAAGATCAGACAACACCTGGCAAACTGCATCATGCACTATATCCTCTCCAGATGAAAGGGTCTTGCTCTGTCCTGAAGGAATCTGTCCCCAAATCCCAACTGTGCTAATCAAACTGCAGTCTGCCTCTGAAGATGAGTACTCTGTGCTACTCTTTGAATCGGGTCGCTGACACTTGGTTTGCTTCATCTCAAGGTTCACTTCTCCGTCTGGAGAACGGAACTTCATCATTCCCGTACCATAATCGAAAGCGGTGTCTGCGGTCCTAAGGAAGGGTCGCCCGAGAATGATCTGAGATTCTCTCCAATGATTGGGGGTCTCCATGTCCAAGACTGTGAAGTCCACCTGATAGTTCTGCCCCTCAATCGAGATAACGACGTTCTTCACTTCTCCCTTAGGTCTCTTCATTGAACGATCTGCAAATTTGAGTAAAGCTCTAGATTTGCGAAGTGGTCCCAACTCCAATTTTTGATATAAGGCTAAGGGAAGTAAGTTGATCGAAGAACCGTTATCTAAGAGTGTGCGTGCAAACGCAATGTCGTCAATACGACTCTCCACATAGTGAGCACCCATGTCTCTCTTTTTCTTTGGCAAAGTCTGATTCTTGAGACAATATGTTGTGGCTAATGATAAGACATTTGTCTTTATATTTTGCTTATCTTTCTTCCTGCTAACCCTTGTAGGTGTGCATCTCACCTTAAGGTATTTTTGGAAGGCATAATGGTTAGCCACATATTCATCAAATGGCACCTTAACTGTGATGTTTTCTTTGCAAAACCGTGCCATATCGGGGTCATCTTTCTGAATCTTTTTGATGCGCTTTCATGTCGTAAGAGCACGGGGAAAGGGATTGAAGCTAGGGAAACAGAGGATGAAGAGTCTGAATCATGAACTGAAAGATCATTCTTTGCATTAACGGAAACAGAGTTCTTCATACAAGAATCTTTTTGATGCAACATGGACTCAAAATCTAGACTATCTACTAAAGGTTGTGGAATAGAAGCTGGAGTGGTATCCGCCACAACCGGAGATGCAAGGTCCTCCGTAGATTCAGAAGAATATCCATGCTGACGATGCTGCATACGTGCTCTCCTCCTCCTCTCGGCTCCCTAAGTAGAAATCCTCAAATGGTGCTGATGGGGCTCTGAAATATGATGCCTCTCCTCCTCGTCCTCTGAAGACTCCTCAGGTAGAGCTCCAGAGATGCCCCTCCTCTTGTCCCTCGCCCGATCAGGTACGACCACGGTCCTTCCGCTCCTGAGTGACATGTGGTTAGCCTCGTCACACGAAAGAATCTCATGTTCAGATTTAGGAGATGCTGAATAGTATACCTGACCAAAGTGCTATTGAGAACTAGAACGGTTCAGGCTATTGGGGTTAGCCTGAACTTGGGCTAGGATCGAGGTAGAGGGTGCAGTCTGCTCGTCTCGCCATCTGGACAGGCGGTTGACATCCACCCGTAAGTACTGAACCTCGTTCTTGTAGGAACGTAGCTCGTCGAGTATCTGCTGCTGAATATCCATGGGACTAGACGATGAAGGAAGTGGATAAGACTGGGAAGAAGAACGGGAAGACTGGCCCTGCTGGCCAATGTACTGCCTCTGCTGCTGCTGCTGGGGTTGCGGGCCCTACTGGCCCGTCTGGTAATGGCCCTGTCGGCCATACTGCTAGTACTGCTGCCTCTGCTGCTGGGGTGGATGGAATCCAGGGCTCTGCTGTGAAGGAGGTGGTGCGGAGGTGAATGCGGTGTTGTGAAAGGTCGGGGGACGCTGATAGGTATGTCGGTCTCCCGTACTTCCCTGCCTCGCAGGGTCCTGAGTATACCATATCCCATTCTCCTCCCAAACTGGTGGAGGCTCCTCCTGGACTGTCTCTGCTACTGGAGGTGGCTGCTGAAAAGAGTGGGTGTAGGATTGGTCCTGCTCCCACGGCTGGGGTTGCCCTGACACCAACTGCTCCTGAACATGGTGAACTCGGTATACGGGAGCAGAGGGTGCAGTCACGGCGGGTATCCTTATCTTAGATACCTTCTCAGTCAACTCCTCCATCTGTTTTGGAAGTTTAGAGACGCTCCGGTCTAACTCATCAATCCTCCTGTCGATCTTCTCGACTACAGTAAGCTTGTCAGCAAGGAGTCCCATGCTAGGGATCACATCCTGAGAGAGATCGACTACAGCTGGTTTTCCCCCTCCAAGTGAGAGTGAACTGGGGGATGGTGTATAGGCCCTGCTGGTCATCTGTGAGCGGCTAGTTTCACCCATCTGCTCGAATACCCTCCAGACGGTATCCGCTCCTCGTGATGTATAGCTGCCTCCACAGGCAGCGCTCACTAAACCCTGCATCTCAGGGTTGAGACCAGTGAAAAATGATTGGACCAAGATGTTATCATTTAGTCCATGACAGGGACACTTCTGCAGGATGTCCTTGAATCTTTCCCAAGCATCACAAAAAGCTTCATGGGGTAATTGGGAAAAACTCGTAATGCGCGTCCTCATCATGTTAGTTCTACTCAAAGGGTAGAACTTCTTCAAAAACAGGTCCTTGAACTGGGCATATGTGGTGACGGCGATCCCAAGATTCTTTACCCAGTAATCAGCTTTGCCACCCAAGGCAAATGGAAGGGCTTTGAGCCTAATATAATCCTGGCTAACATTTTGATGTTTGAGGTTAGCACAGATGAGCTCAAAGTCCCTTAGGAATGCATATGGCTCCTCAGAAGCATTCCCATCGAAGTGTGGCAACAGGTTCAGAAAATGCGGCTTCAATTCAAAATCAACCTCGGGTTCGGCCGGACTCAAGTAGTTCCGAATTTGATATTGTCCGGGGTTATACGCTGCATCCATTGGTAGTTGGACCCCAACATTTAACTGTCCCAACTGAGCTCTCAGTAATGCTTGTTGCTGCTCAGATGCAGCTAATCGGGCAAGTATCATTTTCATTGGGTCTTCATGGTTCTCTTCTTCCTCTTCTTTCTTCTTTGGCATTTTACTCGAATATTCTTTATGTTTTGAATCAGCAATATTTTCTGGATTAGAAGAGGATTTATGAATCATGATATTCTCACCAAGGCGATGGTCTTCCTCGGTGAGGTGGGAAGAAAGAAATGGAATGGTTTGAGGGTAACCATCCCGAGAGTGAGTGATCCTGGGCTCAAGAGGGTCATGAGTCCAGGTTGGTCCAAGTTGCGCTTGGACCTTTGAAGACGTACTTTTGAAGGGTTCAATGAGAGATTCGCAAAGTCCGAATAAATATCCCCCCAATCAGTCATCTTCGATGTCAAAAGAACCGATTAGATCACGATATTCAATGAGGCACTAGTTCTACGGTGCACGTAAATGTGCGGAGTGAACTCACACAATACAAACGCAATTCAAACCCCCAATTTCACCAACTCAACACATGATGGCCGTAAGAGTTCGGCCAATTTATCTGGTCAGTTTTAGTTGGTGAGAATATAATCTTGGAAAGATTAACGAGCTGTTAGGTGCCCGTATTTTCCTACAGACTGGTCTGGTTCTTACGACTAGTTTGACCTACTTTCAGCCAGTATAGGAGTAAGTACGGACCGTATAAATACGGCTACCCGTTCCTTGAGGACTAATGCGTCCTCTAAACCTCCCACTCTGCTAAGGAAGTCCGGACCGTTTACCGGCTACCCGTAAATCCTCACTGAAAAGTAGCTAATCGCCTAAAAAGAAAGAACCAGTAGTAAGTAAGAAATCCAGACTTGGCTCTATCCTTGGGTCGTCTCTCTCTCACTTGCAATTAAAACAAACAATGAGGGCTTTATGCACCCGAGAACAAGGGTTCTTTTTATTCCAATTAATTAGATCGATCTGCTCAATTCAGTCCCAATTTTAGAGTTAGGTTATCACTTGAAATTTATGTGAACACAAACACGTCTACCGTTCAGTCCCAATTTCCTTTTGACCTTAAGTTGTAAAACAAGAAGGGAATCGGAAATCAGAATGCAAACGAGAAACTATGATGCATGCTCAGAAGAAGGTATACTTACAGTGAATCCCAGCACTCTTCATGCGTTATGCAAAACAGAATTTGTAAATATTACACTAAATGCATGCAGATCGAGAAAACTGCACCTAAACAATATACTATTAGCGGGGAAGAATTGATTGAATTTGAGCTAAATAGTACGTGTCTATGTGCGTCTCATTATGAATCTTATAAGATAAGTGAATCTTCTAAGATAAGTGTGGCGTAATTTACGATGGGCACAAACAAATTTGATTCTAAACTATCATGTGCCTAATCCTTAAGTTCGCCACTCAAGTCGAGCCCCACCCTCGCCGGAGAGTGAAACAGGCTCGACACACCACAAATAATGTCTAAGTCTTTTTACACGCGCGAGCTCTCAAACAAGAGCCACTATAAATGAGCAAGCTAAATAATTACAAGAATTTACAAAAGCTCTCTCAATAATAAATAGTTCTCCTCGCACTTCAGGAGTCAACTCGCGTCGCGTCCGTCGACCTCCGATGCACTCCAAGTCCACCAGGCCCTCGCAAGGAAAATGATATTTATATTAGAGAGATAAACAACAAGATATATACATAAATATGAAAAGAAATAATTGCAAAAAAATGGAATAAATACAAGTGGCTCGGGGTCAGACTACCCGAGTAAAGGAAAATCTAAATCTAAATTTTTAAACTAATCCCTAAGCCGTTTGCCTCCCCGGCAACGGCGCCATCTGACGAGTCGCTGAATACGATGTTTAATTTGGTCACGTTGTAATATGTGTGCTAAGCGATTTGGTCAGAACCGAGAGAAGATCTCCGTGAAGAGTGCCTCGGCTTAAATTTATATCCCGGGCAAGTCCGGGGTCGAACTCAGGGAGGCAAAGGAACAACTCGGTTTTAATTCAAAAACTTAGGTCTAGATTTCAGTGCGGTATTTTTTAGATTTTTTTTAATGCAAATAGGATGCCAATGCAGGTGAATTAAGCTCTTAAGAAATCACACAACTTAGCCAAATTAATTTTAATGAAAAATTAATCCAATTTAGCCAAATTATATTTTTCCTAGAATACTAATTCAGAGATGAAAACAAAACACATTTTTTTGGGAATTTTAGGACTTAAAATGCAACAAGGAAAAATGCGCACTTTTTATGGGTTTTTTCGCAATTTCTCATACAAATAGTAAGCAAAAATTATGAAAAAAATATTGGAATTAAAACGTGATGCAAGGAAGCTAAATAATTTTTTTGGAATTTTATGACAAGTTATGAATTTTTTATGGATTTTTTAGTGAAAATAGAGTGACAGCGAGTAAATAATTTCTAATAAATCCACATTGTCAAATTAATAGGAGTGCGAATTATCTCAGAAAGATATTTAGATAAGCAGTCCATGAGAGTTGAAATTTCGTGAAAAGGATGTATGTGGATTTAACTAAAAATCAAATACTAATTTCACTCTATGATTTGTTTCAGGCACAAGACAACTCCATTTTTA